>JAWNLL010000197.1:600000-783454 GCA_035042425.1 Drosophila flavopinicola | reverse complement strand
AATAAAGTTATCGTGCAGAAAGAGAGGACAAAAGACTTTAAAATATATTCATTGCGAGAGTAATAAAACAGTGAACATAATACAATAGTTACCCAATTGAAATTGTTAAGAAACATAATTTCTTAAGAAATTAAATGTGAAATCATGTTTCAAGTAAAACCCCTCGAATATCGTTTATAATTGTGTAAGTCCCATGGACTGCACATTGAACTACCCTTAACCCTTAAAACTATGTCAATTTAAAGTTACATTACACCAAAAAAAAAGAAGAGTAATTGCTCTATGATTGTCCAGTGAAGTGCTCGATCTCAGGAACTTACAACTTGTATTTTTTGGCTAACCTCATTATTCACTTTCTTTTGTAGTTTTGAGTAATTTCTTGAACTTTCCTTTGGGCAGCCCACGGGCGGTCCGGCCAGTCCGGCAGGGAAAAAGAACTATCCCAAAATGCCAGAGAGATAACAAGTTTTTACCCCAATAAGCTATAACTCAACACACTAATTATGAGTTATGAAACAAAAGGGGTAAAAAGGCACAAACGCAAAACCAATTGCACATTGACTTCAACACGTTTAGGGCCTGGCTCATAATCGAGTTAGAGCTAGAGTTGAGAGTTGGGAGTTGGGAGTCGGGAGATGGAAGCTAAAGGGGCCCAAAGGCAAAACCGGACCTCAGACTAAACTAACTGGTTGCTTGCACAAATATTAAATTACCACAAATTTGTCGGCGCAGCATTAATGCAATAATTAAAATCAAGTTGCCAAGAAGTAAACCAGGCAGATACAGAAAACGGAAACCCAAACCCAAACCGAACCACCAATTGTCAGACCCTAAGCCCAGGCAGTCAGACATTCAGACAGTCAGACAGTCAGCTCGTCGGCTTCCGTTGAAAGTCATGTAACTTATTTCTTGTTACGCTTGAGAAGTTCTTGGTTTTTTTTCCTTTTTGCTACAGTTGACATTGAAACTGAAGTTGCAATTGTAATACAAAACTCAAACGGAGTTCAAAACTAACCCAAATAGGTTTCGGAAGCTGCGGTCGGCACCCCGAAACTGCTAGCTGTACCCATAGGACAGACGCCCCTTTCGGTCGACGATATGTTAAATGTGTTTCCAATTTGTACGCCGTACGCGCTGCTCTTTATCCTTATCACATGGAGTGGCACTCGTGAGAGAATTCGCTCGACTCGACCGCAAGTCGAATGCGGTGACATCCTTTTAATGCGACACCACCTCAGCAGGCGTCCCCCCTCCACTCTCCTCCCCTCCCCACCCCTCCTCCTTGGGCCCCGTACCACCCCTCGCCAGCGGTGTGGATTTTAATTATGCTTGACAATGGTTACGGAATTGATTTTCGATATTTGATCATTCGCTGCGGTTAGTTAACGCTCTTTAGTCACCAAGAGACAGACAGAGACCGATAGAGAGAGAAAGAGAGAGATAGAGAGGGGAGAAATGCACACGACCATATCCATATGACATTACAACGATACAAGCACTTGAGTTGCATTTCCGCATCTAAATGTGATAATGGGGCAGTGACAAGAGACAAGAGACACAGCCAGCCAGAGGTGTGGCAAGTTGTGGCCCTTATTAGCTGCCGCATGATTTGCATATAACTGTGAGAGTTCTCAACACTGACACTGGAGACAATTTCAACCTAATAATTTACGAGTGCTGCTTTAAGGGAAGGTAACTATCGCTTGAATCTGCAAGTCAGCCAATAATGCCATTGCTTTTAATTGATTATTTCTAGAAATTTAAAATATATGATAATTAATTTAATTTAATAGTGTACAAATAATTTTTCATATTTAAGCAGTTTTCCTAAATATATATTAAATGGAAATATTGATTGCATAATAAAAAGGATGGCGTTTGAGTGAAATATTGGAATATGTTATTAACGCGAAATGAAATAATGTAACAAAGTTTATTTGTATATTTATACTCTTTTCTAAGAAAATAGTATATTAAGTTTGTGCTGAAGTTTGTAACGCATAGAAGTAAGCGTCGGAGACCCCCCCAACAAATTGATCTAGCCATGTCCGTATGTCTGTCTGTCTGTATGTATGCAAACTAGTCCCTCAGTTTTTGAGCTATCATGATAAAACTTTGCACAGAGACTTATTATTCAAAGGGACAGCACATTGGTCGGAACCGTCCATATCGGACCACTATATCTTATAGCTGCCATACAACTGGAAGTCGGTTTTGGCCATAAATCCCATGTTTTCAAAGCTATCGCAATGAAACTTTGCACAGGTGCTTCTTATTCAAACATACATAGCCTTAATCAGAGCCGTCCGGATCAGATGACTATATCTTATAGCTACCATACAACTCTAAGTCGGTTTTGGCCATATATCCCATGTTTTCAAAGCTATAGCGATGAAACTTTGCACAGATACTTATTATTCAAAATGTCAGCTTATTGATCTGAGCCGGCCGGATCGGATCACTATATCTTGTAGCTATCATACAACTGGAAAAAAATGTAATATTCTTAGAACAAAAAAAATAAATGCCATGCGATAAAATGAATTATTACAGCATATGAAATTGCTCCAATTGGCAGAATGAAAATTGTCTAAAGGTTCGAAAAGAGTATAAAATCTTCGGCACGCCGAAGATAATCCTTTCCTACTTGTTTAATTTAATAAATAAGATAAATAATTATTAGGCAAACTATTAATGATAACAAGTTTTATATTCCCTATGGGATATGAGCTTAATAACATATATATACAAGATATTAGTAATGACAGTTTTCTCATTCGTTGTAAATATTTATACTTAGTAACGATCCGTTAGTTCACTTTCGTATTTATGAACTGTTTAAAATTTTGTTTGTAATATTTTCAATTTCTTCAAAGAAATAGTAGTATTTTCCATGTGATTAAATTTTAATTAAATAGTAATCACAATAATTATAAAATCATTTAAGAGATCAAGCCAACTTTTACATAATTGTATATTCTATAATTACTTTTAAAATATTTATATTATACATGCTAGGTTTTTTATAATGTGAATCGTTATCTTCTAAAAAATATTTGTAGTCGCTGCTTATAGGACCTTTTCGCTTATCTGTTTTGCCAATCGGCACAACACAGACTTATCTTCACACACATGCGCATCTAGTAGCATTAAGCCTCATAAGCAGTTGGCAGCTTTGACTAAAACCGTGGATTCAGTTAGTGCTTAGTGCTCCTAGTCCGGGAGCTGCCCAATTGTCTGGCCCGAAGGATAAATATTCAGCCCCTAGTCAGTTAGTCTGAGGTTGAGGTTGAGGCTTAGTGCAGGTTCGTGGAAAATTGCAGAGTGAATACAGCCGTCGCACTGTCTAAGATCTTCCACTTGAGCGGCCATAAAAACAGGTAAGTGAAAAATATTTCCCCTACCTGTTACCTGTTGGCCCAAAAGGTAGGCCTAAAACTAATTGAGACCGCCCTCATTGAATAATTTCAGAAATTTCTCTGTTTTGTTGCACAGATTTGATTTTGATTTTTTACTTTTGTGAACTCTGCAGACAGAAGGGTGCCGGGATAGGGTATAATGATGATGTATGGGTAATTTGAATGATTAATGGAGTGCGCTTTATGTCAGTGTTCCGGTTGGTCAGAGGGGCTCGCGAAGGTTCTATGTTGGTGTGTGGCATGCGTAAAAAGGATATCGTGGCCATAGATATGGAATTTAATTAAAATATTTTAATGGTAGTCCCAAAAAAAAGAAGGTGTGTAAAAGTATTTATTGAGCCCTGTCGATGGGGAGGGTAAGTGAAGAATAATTATAATTATTTTGAGGTTGAAATGGGCGCAGAGAAATTTGGAAAGACGAAGAAGCTCAATGGCGAGAAATTCCTTTGAATTCCTTTAATTGGAAAATTATATGAATTAATAAATAGAGAATGAGAATATTTAGTTAGACATTGTGAAAAATATATTTCATCAGTTATATTTTTAAAAGTGTCATACACTTTTTAACAGTGCCCATGTCAATAGTAATTTGAAAATGTATTATTTATTTAATAAATTAACAAGCCTATGACTTTTAAAATAATCAAATCAATTATAATTAGGAAGAATTCTTTAATTCATATTTTTCTGACATTTTCATTTGCAATCCGAAAATTAATATGAGAAAGAACTCACTGATTCCCCTTTACAAATAATACAATTTGCAAGGGTATTAAAATGCCATAAAGGCTGAAAATACTTTGAAAGTTACTTGCAAATTTTTAAACGCACAGTTAAAATTTATAATACCCGTGAGAGTTGTGACCTCGGACTGTCGTAATCGTTATGAACTATCTGAACGAACCTGGGACCTGTTCCCGGGGTACGGGTGAGGGGTGACTGGTGGCTGGTGGCTGGTGGCTGGTGACCAATAAGGCGCCACATCCTTTGCTGGCCATAATCAGCACACAATCAGCCAACGGATGGACGAGCGCCAATGCAGCGGATGGCAAAAATTAACGTTTCTTTTTTAATGAATTACGCAAAACGCAAACAGCGAGTGACAGAGATGGAGAGCAGGGGAGCAGGAGAGCAGGAGAGTGAACGAGAGCGACATATAACGCAATGTAACGTGACGCAAAACGCATTATGTCATATCGCTGATTGAACCAACCAACCGAACAAACCGAACCAAGCGAACCGGGCGAACCGGGCGAATATTGGCGAAATGTTGGCCTAGAACAAAGGGCCAGGTCAGGTCTGTGGGCCAGGCGCGCTGCCCTGTGGTCATTAAAATTTTGTATTTTAATTTGATTTTCCTGGCCCGGGCCAAAAGTACATGGCAATAATAATCATGTAACGAGTTTGAACTCGGCTGCCAAAGCCGATCAGCGACGCGAACGGCGTTAAAATTGGCAAGTCTTCCATTTCATATGTGTGTATGTATGTGCTTAGCGGATTATTGTGTACAATTTAATACCCATCTATCTATTTGTCGAGCCTAAGCCCTGATTGCGTTTCAATAGCTAGTCCCCCACTTTCCCACTTTCCCCCTTTTCCACTCTTCCCCTTTTCCACACCCCTGCAGAGCAGTCGCCATTCGCATTCGCATTCGCAGTCGCAGTCGCCATTTCCCATCCTCAATTGGCGGCGAGTATTCTTTTGAGCTGCTGCAAGCAACTGCAACGCGTGCATCAATCAATTGTATCGCAAAGATCTGAGTATCTTTGTGTGTCCCATCATTGACGATGTCTTCAACTCCTTTTCGAGAACATGTGCGGATTTATTTCTTTCACTTGCGCCCATTGAATGCGCGGCTTATTCGATTATGCTGTGCAGCCGCTTTCAGTTCCTTTTGAAATGATTGAGCGCGAGTTATCATTCACAATTTTTAGGCGCACCGTTGACACAAAAGGGAGCTGACCTCGGCAACGAGGACGCACATTAAGAGCAAGCGGCTTAAACCACACTCCAAAAGCCGCCAGCGAGCGGATGTGTGAAGATAATTGTCAGGGCCTCGAGTTGAGATATTGAGACGACCCCTTCTTTTCATATTTCTCTATTTCATACATTTTTTTAATTAAATAAAAATAAATTGAAATGACATTTTTGCTGGGGCTTCTATTCAGCTCAATGTTGAGTGGCTTATTAAACTAATAAGCACTGCTATTGGTGAAAGGCAGCTGCAACTCTCACAGAATATGGTTGAACAGCAAATAAGTAAGAAAAGGGAGTGTATCCAAGATTTCCCTTATCGCAAAAACTTTGCAAAAAATGTGAATTAGCTGAAACTTAGAAGCAGCAGCTAAATAAGAAAGTACAGGGTATACTGCAAACAAAATAATAAGATTAAATCTTATTTAAATTCCATTCTCCTTAATTTAATACAATTTAATTTGAATAAAATACTAAAGCAGGAAAATAGTAGTAAAAAATTCCATCTTCAAGTTATTCTTGCCAAGAAAAAAGGTATATACATTATATATTCTAATATACATACAAGTTAATATTATGTAGATATACATGCATGTATATTATAATAATAATAGGCTTGCCTTTATGGCTTTTTGCAAAATAAATTTAAATGAAATGACGCTAATAACAACAGAAACTTTCAATTACAACTATTCATATTTATAGATAAAATTCTTACAATTAGTAATCCTCATATTAATAAATAAAATATATTAAGCAATTTTAGACGCGTTAACAAATTTCGAGCACTTTGAGACAATTGTTAAACTTTGCAAAATAATTAAATATTAAACACATTTACATATTTTAGTAACAAAAAAATATCTGCCAATTAATTTTTTTTTAATTTCTACATATTTGTTGACAAAATGGCGGCTGGTGGTTAACAAAATGGCGACGGGCGCTTACAGCATCCGCCATAAGTGCGCTGACCCCAAACACACACACACACACACACACACACATAGACGCTCGCACTCGCAGCGCAGCACACTCAAACATTTATTTGTAAATATTTACACATTTTTTCCAAGCCCCTGTGAGGTTTGAGCGTTAAAATAAACAAACCGCCAGCAGCAGGCACAACAACAACAACAACAACAAATTTGTGTTGTTATAAATTATGTTTGCTCAAAATTTATGCCTATATGTATGCACATACAGACATAGATATGTATGCATGCAATATGCGCGTGTATGTGTCTGTGTGTGTGTGTGTGTGTGTTTTCGGTCCAATATTAATACCTCCATAATTAATGAGCCTTTGCGAGCGTCGTGTGCAAAATGTGCATGTGCCAAAGCCAAAGCCAAAGCCACCAACACAATTTGCACCCCCACCCAGCCGACACGTCTGCATTGCTGCAACTTATATTAATGGCACCCATAATGTGTGTGTGGGTGTGTGTGAGTGTGTATTTGTTTATGTGTGTGTGCGTTGTGGCTGACAGCATCTGTCAGTTGCCAATGTGCGTGGCTCGCAAATCGCAAATCGCCACTCGCAACTGGCCACTGGGCGGGAGTTCATGATGTCAACTGGACAGCGGTTTAAATCCACAGCAACCCTAAATACATCCACAGCAGCAGCCGCCGACTGTGTGTAATTATGGAACCCTCCGATAAGGTCCAGAATGGGCAGAATGCAGCAAAGCAAAGGATTTGGGATTTAAGTGCGGTTAGCTAAGGACTGCAAATTATTATATTTATTTTAATAATAATTTGCAATTTGCTAGGCGCATATTTTTGCTGAATAAAGTCAAATCTTTAAGTGATATGTGCCGTTGAGCTTGTTAGGTAACAGTAGTACCAATCCACTTCAATATATTATTATAAAATGTTTTCACTTTAAAGATAATATCAGAAAGGTGTTCGATTCTGAAGTGAACAAATTTAAACACTAAAGGGCGCCATTATTCCTTAATAATTACTAAATGAGTAGAGTATCAGGTTTATTGATATGTGCTGATTTAGACGGCTTGAGGTCGAGTGAACTAATTCATTTGTTTTATTCAGATAAATTTCGGCTGCAACAATGGCAACCATAAATAAATTGTTTCACTTGACCTGCAGCCGGCTAAATCACCATTTATTAAAATAATAAATAGATTACTACTGCATTTATCATAAGTCCGGTTGGGTGGGTTATCTGCACCATGATTGCTGACTTAATAAATAAATAATAAAACATCGATTCTACAGACTTTATCGATCCCATTATAGAAGGTATAACGTTTATCTTTTTTAATGGGTTGACTCAATTTGATGCAATTATAACTATAAGAGGGATCGAATAATGCTAGCTAAGAGTGTAATCATGTCACAGTACACAATCTGTAGCACTTCGCATTTGTTTTAAGCTAGCTTTAATTTATTTATGGCACCACAAAATTTCCACTTTGGTGGGAAATCTAAATGAATGTCAACAGCAAATATTTTCACATGGGCATAGAGCAATCGCAGCATGTAGAGCCGAAGGCAGTTTCCCACACCAGCTGGATAGTCGTCCTGGCCCCGGTTCCAGGATACGGACACACAGCGCGATGCGATCACAGCAACAGTAACTGCAACTGCAACTGAAATGCATCCGTGGCCAAAGGCACCCCAGCTCCCCTGGGTGCAGTTTCTGGAGAAACTGCAGATTTTTCACACCTTCGGCACTGCATGAAGCCTAGCGACAAAGTCGTCTGATTAATCGCCATATATCGATCAGTTCTCTCTCTCTCACTCTCTCTCGTTCTCTCTTTCGGTCCCCGGAGCCTTAGTAGACAGCCTGGCAGGACGGCGTTAATGTGCACGGAGTTGTGAAGCCCGGCCTGAAGACCCGCTGTTACTGGTCCTGAGCAACAACAACAGCACCTGTGTGCATCCTGCGACGTTTCAGGTGCTCACATTAGTCACAAGCACAGACTGCGAGTCGACGCAGGCAACAGTCAACAGGCAACAGGCAGCAGGCAGAAGGAAGGAAGGACGACGACGAGGACATTAACGAGCCAGGCAGTTAGACGCCGCCGCCTTCTCGAATGATGCAGCACTTTGCATGGTGATTTCGGCTTGGGAATGGGGAGGGTTTTATATCCTGCGCTCCTATGACAAATGCTTTATATGCCCAACTTTTCGACAGTCACGGCCATTTAAAGAGCTCTGTGGTAATGAGCGAGTTTGCTGCACACAAATTTGCCGCATCATCTAACTAAAGTAATATTATAAAGCTGATTTATGAGTCGATCGAGAATAGGCTGAGCGACCCCCTTAAATGCTCAGACAATTGCGAATGTCCTTTCGACAAATCTAAAAGTGTTTACGCTGGTTAAGCTTGATTTGAATGGCCCAAATACTATATATATATATATTGAAATATATTCAAATTTGATTAGAATGTTCTTTATTTATTCGAAACAATTATTCTGGTATCCAAAGTTAAGCAAAATATAGTGCAACCATAACGTATTCTGCTTTCTTTTCAAAGTAAACAGGAAACAAGTAAGAGTGCTCTAGTTGGGAGTGCCCGACTACGAGATACCCTGAACCCAGTTCTAACATCCATTCATACTTGCCTAATAGTGTGCATACATACAAAGACACACATACTGCAAGCAGTGCAAGCGGTTTAAGCAGTTAGCTTACTTTTTCACTGAAATCTTAAATAACTTCTGTGTTTATTGTCCGATCTGTCTAACATTTGTAGGACATAACATTGGCTATAAAATGTGTGACCAAACCAAATTGCAAGATCATACCTTCAAAAATTAGTTTTTTTGAACTTTTGGGGTGATTGGAGGGTGGTATCCAAAAAGTGAAATATTTGTTACATGTGTATGCTATTCGAGATTATACATGTCGAATGGGGGCCTATCTAGCTCTTATAACTTTTAAGTTATGGCCCAAAAACGATAGTCTGAAAACGAAATTTATCGATTACTTTTAAACGGGACGAGTTATCGATAAAATGAAACAAACTTGTACTGTCCCGGCACTACGAGAACTTATATTCCAATATGAAGTCTCTAGCTCTTATAGTGTCTGATATCTGCGTGTTCATACAGACGGACAGACAGATAGACAGACGGACATGGCTAGATCGACTCTGGTGTTTATACTGATCAAGAATATAAATACTTTATATGGTCGGAGATGCTTCCTAATGCCTGTTACATACGTTTGCACAACTTCATTATACCCTTTTTACCCATTTTTAATGGGTTCAGGGTATAAAAAGAAGCTTTCTTTATGAAAAATATGATATGAAAGGCAATTCAATTTTAAATTATAATTATAGTTACATTTGTACAGTGGAAAATCTATTGTTTATAACTAAGCAAATTTCGTAAACAATTTTAATCAAATTGATATTAGTCTAGGCGCATATGTTATGCACATTTCGTGGACATAGACAGTTAAGGAATATTCTCATATACTCTCTCTCTCTCTATGGACAAACAAAGATTATAGCAAATTTATGTGCAATTTATAATAGATTTTATGTGTATTTTTAATATGTGGCATATTCTTCAGTCCAACGACCGTCAAGATAAGGCTTATGCATAACATTGTCCATGTTGTGCTCTGTTTCGTGTTGCTCGGCTTCTCAACACCGACTCGTGCTAGCTATAGTATAGATTATAAATATTTAAAGAACTGTTGCTGAGTGCCGTAATTTGAATTTATATTAATATGATTTTTCGAATATTTAATAAGCCACATCACATTCACTAATTAATATTGAAACAAACGAGTCGGCGTTGTCCCGACAACAACTCATAAAGATTCAATAAACCCGACACACACACAACAACACTCGAAAAGCAGACGGGCCCAAATTGGGGCGCGTCTGGCACGTCCCAATCCTGCTCCAGTGCCCCTGAATGCTGTCACACTAATATTAATAATGCCGTGGGCCCACAACTGATCGGCGGTCCGGTTTAAGTTCTCGAACCGCTTTATCAGCCTCAGTTTTTATCCGTCTTGGCCTTTAAAGTCTCTTTAAGCGGCGCGTCGACTCATTTTCATAAAATAACGATCGATTTTAAAATCGAGAAAAAAGGTGTGAAGTATTAATAAGACGTCAACGAGAAAATGTTAATATGTGGCTTTTGCCTACATGATCTTCAACGCGGTTGTGTTCATCTTGTTTTCTTTCCATTTTTTGGGTATTTTTGTAGTGTTTGAATTAATTTGGTGGATTTGATCATTTTGGCTTGCTCTTACAATAATTTCGCAAAGACTAAATGGAATAACTAATCATTATTTTAGTTTTAACATTACTCGATTGCTACGTCCACAGCGATATAATGTTACAAAACTATTTTATGTATTTCAAACCAACTACTTAATATACATTTTTCATTTATTTTGTTCGACCTATTACTTATTTGAAATCTGTCTCATAGGGACAATTATTAAATGATCTGGCTTTCCTTGGCAGTATAGTATAGTAAAGTATTGTATGATGAATAGTTATAGCTAAGCTTGTTTTTGTTGATGCTTATCTAGAAGTTCTGTGGGTGGTGCATGGTGGGGTTAGTGATGGAAGTACGAGTGGGTTAAGCATTTTAATCCCGGAGAGGTCCAGCGGATGCACTCTCTGGAGCCTTCTTATGGTGTTGCTATTATCCAGCAGCCAATGGCTAGGCTTTTGGTATGTTGGTGGAGCCTTCGTGGGAATCTGGAGCTGTATACGTCTATCTCCTCACTAACCCAATGGATCTTAACTCTGTGGATGGAGGCGTTATCGTGGTACATGTGAGCATTAGTCCCAAAACGCAGTGTCTTGTTCTGAAATCTTTGAATATATTTCGTTTGCCTCGACTGACAGTTGCCCAGAGTTGGATACCATAAGTCCAGATCGGCTTTATTATTGCCTTGTAG
Organism: Drosophila flavopinicola; assembly: GCA_035042425.1. NCBI lineage: Eukaryota > Metazoa > Arthropoda > Insecta > Diptera > Drosophilidae > Drosophila > Drosophila flavopinicola. The sequence goes on along the minus strand of JAWNLL010000197.1, from coordinate 772,160 downwards.
ACAAGCATTTTAGGGCGGATGCCAAACCTAGACTCACGGCCTATTAGCAAATAATGTGACTTGAGCTTCTACTCGGCCTGGTTCCTTAAAAGGTGGGGGGTTTCCACGCTAACCTCCTGTCTAAAGGTATATATATTGTATAGCAATAGGCCCTTGAGTAACACCAGCTCCTTAGAGTTTGAGACAGCTTCTCCGAATTTTCTATTGAGCAAGTATACATTTTATTGTATAATTTTAGACAAGGTAAAAATGATTCTTTTTAGATTATTGGCTAATTGTCTAATATGCCTCTTGACCAAGCTGCCATTTGAATTTAGATATTATTTCCACATAAGTCTTTGGCCTAATAAAATAATATAATTTCAAATATAGGAAATATTTTCTAAAAGACATCGAAAACTTTTCACATTTTTAGCAGGCCCGTCGGCGCTTGTGGATACGGCTTCTGGCCACTTTGCAGGCCTTAAAGGGAATAGATTTGGGTTGAGAAACATTTGAGGTTAGGTTAGGTTAGGTTAGGAACCCTACCTGACGGCGATATCGAGCCTTGCCACATTCGGGCAGCAGCAGCCAGGCGGCTTCCATTTCGATGGGACTAAGTCCGCAATTCTTGTGCCGAAAGACGCGCAGAAAGTTTAAATATCCATTACTCGTCATTGGGCCCGGGTTTTGGGGTCCGTACTCCTTCTTTCGTTTGCTGCACCTTCTGGGCTCTGGATCAGGACATGGGGGCTTCGGACTTGGCTTCGAACAGGCCTTCGGAGCCGGCTTCGGGCGTGACATCGGACAGGGCCTCGGACATGGAGGCTTCGGTCGGCACCGGAGGGTTTCCCCGCATCGGGGTTTCGGTTTGGGTATGCAAGGGTTCATCTTGCGCTGGATCTTGGGAGACTCGGGACATTTCTTCTTTTTCCTAATCTTTCGAATATTACACGAAGTATCCACAGGACAGAACCTATCTTTCTGACGTTGAGTCATACTGTCCCAAAATCTGGCACCCTTCATTGATACATCAACCATATCCGAGTCAGGATATCGATGGACAAATCTGCGCATAAAGTTGACAAACGCATCAACATCATTGGGATCAAGTTGACTGCGAGAAGCATCCATGTTACAGCCTGTACAGAAGAAGCACGAGATTAAATATGTATAGGACGCCTCCAAGGGCAGTTTTTCTGTTTATTTAGCTCCGTTGAAAGCACAAGTTGTTATCTCAAATCCAAAATGTATTTTAACTTTTGCTTTATGTTAGCTAAAACGTTGTTGTTTGTACGTGTTTTTAAACATATAAGAGCTGCGTGAATATATTGGGATAATTGGTGATTGATAAATGATCGCCTACTAGTTTCTTTATTCTTAACATTTTTATTTTTCATACCGAAGATATATAACTCTTAGCTTGAGCTGAGCACCAGTCTTCTCTATATCTCATATAATTTTAAATATAGCTTCCATAAATTTCCAAAGTACATTTTGAGTAACTTCCTTCTACTCTCAAATTGTAGTCGTCAAAGGTCCTTTCGCACCTATTTTTAGGTTCTTACACTGTACTGGGTTTTTTATAGATATTTCCAAATTTGTGCAACTAAAACTATACTACTGTACTGCTACTATTTGATTCTTTAATTTCTAATAATCTTAATATTATATTAGGTGCCATCCACTGGATCTCCCTACCACATGCATCCTTTAATAATTCTAATTTTGTAAATACTGTAAATAGTATACATATGTCCATATGTTATATGTAACATTAGTTCATATATTCTTGTTTCCCCGTAAATGTAAAACAAGATTAAGTTGCCACTAAAGGTAGCAGATAACTCGTTAAATAAAATATACAAATTTTTAATAAAATAAAAAAATAAAAAAATATTATATTATTCTTTCATGTTAATAAAATATAACAATTAGTTTAATTTTCTGCATCTAGTTGACATTAAAAATTATATAAATAAACAGAGTACTACGCAGTCAGTTATAGCGTTTATTCTTTCCATATGTAGAAAAATTCTGAACAATACCATTTGCATTCTGTAGTGCAAGCAGCGAAGTGAAATAACTCAATAATAAATAGCAGCTAATTTGCATAACTCATTTACACAGATGTCTCTCGACTTGGGCAGAGATTATACCACATGCCAAGGAATATCAGAGTGAGAGAGAGAGAGAGAGTGAAAGAGAGAGAGAGAGATAGGTATTGGGTGCTGCGGTCTCCAAAACTGACACGCAACTAACCACATTTCTCATTTGGTTTTTTAGTATTTTCCCTTTCCGCTTTGGGGTGCTGCTTCGTGGCCCATCATCAACTTTAACTTGCACTCGATGTCTCACCTTTCGAATGATTTATTAAAGTGTCATTAGTGCACGAGTGCTCGAAAAATGAAACGAAACCGAAGCCGAACCCGAACCCGATGCCATTGCCGATGCCGAAAACGGGTCCACAACTGACTGTCTTGACTTTGAGTAGTAGGTGAAGTTGATGCCGAGATGCTGCTGACTTCGGAACGTGGAGTGCGGTAATGAAGTTACAAAAATACAAACGATCGCCGCTTGGAAATGGAACCCGATCGTGTAATGGCTGCGTTAAGTAGTTGAAGCTGAGGGGCAGCCTCTTGTAAATTTAAATTAAGCAAGCATTGGCATCTCTTACTCCGTCTCTTACTCCATCTCCTACTCCATCTCCTACTTCATCTCCTACTCCATCTATTCGTTACCGTTAGCCTGCTGCTATGATCTGTTGCCTTTGACCCAGCGCTGTGGCTTTCATCATGATTGGATCGCCACGACGGCTGGCATTGATTTATTTTAAACCATAAAAAGTGCTAAGTTTTGATGTCGAGGCGAGAAAATTAAGTTGTTGTCGCTTTGGGTGGAAAGAATTGTTCCCTCTTATTCTCTCTGACCACATCTGATAAGGCTCATAAAAGTGACCATCAAAGTTATTTATGACTTAATGTCGTGCATTGATTTTGCCCAGAGTTAACAGATCAGTGTTATATATGTCAATAGTTAATCAGTTGCACATAATACAATGCATATGGATTTAGTGGGAATTGGAGAGACTCATTGGTGAGGCGATTATTTGAAAGGTTTTCTTATCTTGTCACATGATAGTTCAACTCCATCCAACATGTGTAGTAGTAGTAAACAGGTGGTTGTATTAGTGCACACTTGTGGAAAAAGCTCTGCGGCTACTACGACTTATTATCTCTATTCACCGGAAGTCAAAGAGGAAGGTATCTAAAAATTCAATATGTTGAGGGGATGTCTTTAAAACAGAGTTATGCGATAGTACCAAGATCAACACATTTTAGTGCTAAAAACGAAACAAATCGTTCATATGGGCATTATCATACAACTATCGTAAATGTAGATTGCCAGGCGACAGCTATTCTAATCTCACAGGCGAAATGCTTAATAATATCTTAATATCTGCCAGGCAAACGTAAAAAACTAAAATAGAGGACAAGAAAGAGGTAATTTAACATATTTAAATTTTACAAAATAAAATATGTAAAATATAATTATAACTTAAGTTTTATTGTAATTTAGATCTTAAATTAATTTTCCAGTGTCAACTTATTTAAGTCGACATTAAAAAAAATTCATAACAAAAATAAATGTTTACAAAGGACCTCATTTTTACACCCTGAACCCATTAAAAATAGGTAAAAAGGGTATTATGCTTTTGTGCAAAAGTATGTAACAGGCATAAGGAAGCATCTCCGACCATATAAAGTATATATATTATTGATCAGTATCAACAGCCGAGTCGATCTAGCCATGTCCGTCTGTCCGATCTATCTGTCCGTCTGTCTGTATGAACACACAGATATCAGAGACTACAAGAGCTAGAGATTTCATATTTGGAACGTAAGTTCTCCTAATCCCGGGACAGATCAAGTTTATTTCATTTATATCGATAACTCGTCCCGTTTCAAAGTTATCGATACATTTCGATTTCAGACAAGTGTTTTTGGGCCTTAACTTAAAAGTTATAAGAGCTAGAGGCCCCAAATTTGGTATGTATCTCGAATAGCATACATATGTAACAAATATTTCACTTTTTGGATACCATCCCCAATCCCCGCAAAAGTTAAAAATTTTTGAAGGTACGACCTTGCAATTTGGTTTGGTCACACATATTATTGACAATTGTTTGCCCAAAAATTTCAATAAGCATCGGACAATAAGCACAGAAGTTATTTAAGACTTAACTTTCCATTGTGTGGGGCTCAGCGAAAATGCAAGCTAACTGCTTAAACCGCTTGCACTGCTTGTACTGCTTGTACTGCAGCATGTGTGTGTTTAGATTAGTATGAATGGGCACTCCCGACTAGAGCACTCTTACTTGTTTTAATGCACTTTAGCCAATTTTTCACAGTGCTTAGAGTCTTAGCCTACTGGGCTCTACTTATTACCAAAGACACCCATATAAGTTGCACGGCTATGGTCATACCCTTGACCGAGACCCAAAAAGAATATATAGCATATTTTTGGCTACTTTGGCTGCTTCCGTTTCGTAGACGTGCCATCCAAAACGTCGAACACCTGCGCAGGTCACGTAGCTTGTTGCCAATTGACAGCTGGCGAAACGCTTTCAAAAGTTTTAACACTTTCCGAATCACAAACCGTTTCACGCCGCATTTAAAAGCAATTCAAACAATCCATAAATTGATGATTGTGCATGGGAGATTGGGATTCGGTGTGAGCCCAATCAAATATTCAAATTGACGCTTTTCAACGTTCTTCATAACTTCATCTTTCAAATTAATCGATGAGATATGTACCACAACGAAGCGGCAACAGCGACAGTTAGTAGTCCCTCTCGGCCATATTTTTGCTGGCCAACTTGTTGCTGTCAAAATAGCCCCAGCCCCCGTCTAAGGCGGAGTGGGGGACTGTTGGTTAGTAGGGTCCGCGCCGCATGCTGCCTAATACCCCATAAATAAATGTTTAGCAGTCGGTCAACGAAACTGTAGCGCGCACAAAAACAAATGTCTTTTGAAAATGGATACACGCGCTTAGGCCGGACCCAGAGACGGTCACCTCTGCCTCTACCTCTGCCTCTACCCTGACCCCCGACGGCTTGCAATAGATAGGCAGGAACAGCCATTGTCAGGGACTGTGGCAGACAGTCGAGGTGCCATCGTGATAACTTCATAACTTAACGCATTTGAATAATTTCGTATGCGCATTTCAATTTTGTCGCACTGAAAAAAAATACAAAATAGATACATACTATATGGGAGGCGGGGAGGTCGCCTTATAGACCGAGTGAAAAATAGTATTGACAGCGACTAATGTTTTGGAATTTAACCCTTTCGAATTTTTTAAGACATTTTTCTCTTATTTATGCTCTTATGATATACCATTTTTTGTTTATTCACTGTTAGTTCTGCTACCCTGGAATGGCAGCTGAATTTATTGGGTGCTAAAGATGTGATCAATAGTTCGGTTCCGATCATCAACAGACAAAATGAAGAAGAAGTTGAGCTAAATGTATTTAGCAATCAATAAGATCAGCATCTATTTAAATAAATGCAGAAGAAACTGTTCGACTTTGGATAAAATGTTGCAGAAATCTTTCTTTGGTTGGAAAAAAGCCTATGTAATTAAAATTTATTTAATTTCTCTGGAACTTCGATTTTTTTAATAAAGGTGAATTTAAAGGTTTTCCTTTCTAAATTTTTTCAAATATTAATTAAACATGTATGTTTTTATATATTAGGGAAAATGTCTTAAACATATTTGTGCATCACTTTTACAAGAAATCCGCCCAGCTGTTTGGAGAATTGCCAGTCATGGTTAAAGGGGCTAAAGTTTAATTTTAGTCCGTTTGGTTTCAATTGATTTGTAAATGATTAAATTAAAACAATGCCATAAAATGTGCAAATTGGCAACAAAAACGCTACTTAGTCAGTTAGCCAAAACAGTTATCAAATATGAATGGAGCTCATTAAATCTAAAGCGCTACCATTGATAAGCCAGCAGCAAATGGCCTTTGACAAACGAGCCAATTTTGGAATTGATGTTGATAAATTGTAAGAGATTAAGATAATGGGCACCAAGCCGATACTAATAAATACATATTATTACTAAACCATCTGTCCAAAATCACCAGAGGCACTTTAAAACGGGTCTTTCGCATGGCAAATATAATATAAATATTTAAATTTTCGCTGATTTCAAGCGATGACGCATCTGTTTAGATGTGCTATATTTAAAATATTAGAAGCCTTTAAGTTTTTTTAATGCCTGCGAATTTGTCAAAGTGCTTTGTTTATTAATATGTTTCCTATAATAATAGAAATGGTATTAACATTTTTTGCCCAATCAGCCTTTATTGCTAATTTTTCATTTGACATAAACAAAATTATTGAAAAGGTTTATTTATGTACATTCCTGTTGGAACTCGTTAATTGTGCCATTCTCGGGCATAATTAATAATTTTTGAAAATGTATGCGCATTTTCGTGATTTATGTTTATAAGTGTGTGTGTGATTCACAAACCGTTACAGTTTTTTGTTTATGTGACAATAATAATAATGAGCATACATATATAATAAAATAAATATTTTACGTTTTTTATGCGCTTTAAAAAATTGTTGGTTTTTGTTTGTAATTAATGTGAGCTCATTTATTGTCGTTGTTTGTTGTTTTACAACTAACTTTAAACAATGAGTTAAACGTAAAAGGGAAACAGAGAAAGATACGTAAGTTTCGAAGCACAGAAGACTAAATACCCTTTCTGGCATATGCTTCCAAGAAGTATAGATCGTTATTCCACAGAACCTCATCGAAAATATAGACCTTAAGGGATTGAATAAGGTCTCTATTAAGACGTTACACATTTTGTGACAAGTTTCTAATACCAGCTGCAAGGGTATTAGAAAACAAATACTAAACAAGCCTCACTGAACTTGTTCAATCAACCGAAGCGAGCCGAGGTGAAGCAAATCGCTTGCCGGACAGCTGGTAAAAAATGTTGATCATTAAAATATGCTTTGATAGTCATCGGGCTGCCTCACGGTTTCATTTTGGTAAGTATTCGTTTTTTGTTTGTTTTGCTTTTGTTTTTATGATTTAAAAAATTAGCATATTAGCAGCATTATCTGGATTTGGTCACATTTGTTTCTGTCTAAACTTTAGTGCCGCTGTGTGGCTTTTCGGTGACATTATTAGCACATTAACAGCTACGTTGACATGGCGCCAAAGCGGATCGGAGCTGAACTGTTAGGGTAGCTTAGGGGCGTTCTTATATAGATTTCTATATGCAATATGTAATTATCGATGTGTACAAGATTGTTTTCTTAGATTGGGGCTTACTTAGACAGAGAAAGCCATTACTATATAAAATTTATTGTTTTTTCAAGAATTGATTTTAGTGCCAAAAAATAAATTTAGTTCGTTATTCGCAAGTTTCACGCAAAAAAAATTAAAATTATAACTATAGGATTGTAAAAATTATTATTAGTTTTGGTTTTGTTTGTTGGCAATAATCAGCCGCAACGAAAATTTGCATCTGCTGTTAGTGAGACTAAGTACAAATATTATTTATCATGTAGTTTTTATGCTGGATATAAAATTGTAAATATTATTTTCAGTTAGAGTTTTCCGTTTATAATCATTTTTTGATGTTGTAAAGTTCGTAAGGATCGATCTTCCAAAAAGCAGAAACGAACTAAAGCTTTTAGTTAGGCTTATTCTATAACTAAGACTTAATCTAGCCGACGTAATGTGAAAATGATAATGCAGTCATTTATTATAATCCAGTATTTATTTTATTATTTATGTTAGTCAAAGCGTTTGCAGACATGGAGTGGAAAGTAGAGTCTGCTGATAATTAAATAGATATCTAAACAAGCTGTTTACTTATTGTGTCTTTATGCCGAGCGCTGTGTTGGTTATAAATAAATAATAAACAAGACTTGACTTGATTAAAACGATCTTACCACTGAAGACATATTCATGCTAACATTGCAGTTTAAAAATCAACGGCTGACTTTTGGGTTTTAAAGCTCAATAAACTCGCAACTAAGACCAAGAAGTGATCAAAGTATTTGCGTTTTAATTATATGCCTCGAAAAAGGCCGCAACACAGCTGGTGCAGCCGAGCGAGAGCCAAAATCAAATAGCGCAGAGAAGCTCAAGACGTCGCAAAGCGTTGCCGCCATTAACGCAAATGACGCTGCAAAATGGCGGCCATATTAGGCAAGAGGCAGCCAGCCAGCCAGCCAGCCAGCCATCCAGCCAGTCAGCCAGTCAGCGAGTCTAAGCCAGCCAGCCAGCGACTGGCCATGGCCTGGACAAGCGCATGTTGATTAGAGCCGCGAGATTGGCGAACGGCGGCGCATTCCTAAGCCATGCCACTCATCCACCAGTTGCCAGTTGCCAGTTGCCTCGACGCCAGTTGCCTCGATGCCAGCCAGGCTGACAGTGATGACTGTCAAGAGCAATTAAAGTCAAACTCAAGTCAGCGTCATCGGGCTTAGATTTTTCACCGCCGCAGCTGCGCAGCGCACCGGAGCGGAGCGGAGCGGACTGGACCGTAAGCTGTCCAACAACCAGCCGGACGTGCTGTCCATCCAAAATGCAGCAGCCACACAGCTCCAACATACAATTAACGGCAGCAGCAGCCTAAACTTAATTTCTTGAGTTCCACTTGAAAAACTATGTAATTTAGCACTGGGCCTCAAGTGCAGCACAGACTCGAGCTGAGAGGCACATCATCGCCTCCAGCCTCATGGACAGCTCAATCAGCGTATATGCTTGCTCTCCAGCCATTGCATCTGCATCAGCGCTTTTCTCTCTCTCACTCAGTGTGACATGAAGTGTGCCCAATAATGAGCAATTAACGCCTTACTGCCTACTTTTTTTCCCTCTCTGTCTATCTCGGCTCGAACGGTAGTTTACTGCATGTTTTCCTTTTTAAATATTCCGCGTAGCTGGCGTCATCGAGACGACAGCTCTGAGAGTGAGCTGTTGCCCGGCCTGGCCTGGCCTGGCCTGTATTTCTTTCTTTTTTTTCTTCATATTTTGGTTGTTGCTTTTTTCGTTTCTGTAGCGCCTTTTATCTGGCACCGCCAAGTCTTCAACACCTTTCGAGTGTTGCCAGCGAGCGCGAGAGTTGGGCAGAAGAATAAAAATAAAAAAAACAACTCGTTGTAATAAGAAGTTGGTTAAAAACAGTAATAATAATAAAGAAAATCACCAAATCATCATCATCATCATTATCATCAACAGCAGCGGCAGCAGCAGCAGCAGCAAAGCGATCGTTCGCATCAAACGATGAATCGATTTACACATCGTTGTGTTTACATATATGCATGTGTGCGTGTGTGTGTGTGTGTGTGTGGGTGTGTGGGTGTGCGAGAAAACCAAAACAAGTGGGTGCGAGGGCGGTTTGTAAACGGAAAACTTAAGATGTGATTGTTCGATAAGAAAAGGAGGTCTAAAGGCACAACACCTACTTTGAACTTATGAGAATCGCTTAGAAAAGGCGAATGTTTTGTACATTTTTTTAATATATAATAAATATAGTTATTTACATAATATTTACAAAAATTAATATCTTAGAGTGCTTTTATGGTTTGAAAAGCCTTAAGATTTTAAAATAACTAACTTCCAAAAAGCTTCAAGTAATCTGAAAAGTGATTTAGAATGTATACTACTTAAAAAAAGATTTATTTAGTAATTCGACTGCACATGCATATATGTACGTAAATACATAATTATTATATATAATAAATAGCTGTATTTTAAAATTCTAAATATATCTAGGGGCGTCTAAGCTGAAGGAATAAATTAAAAAGTAAGGGTATGGTATATAATATATTATAGGATAGCATGCTTTTGATACCATTTATTATTAGAGCTTCTATTACTTAACCAAATAACTAAACTATTTTGGGCAAATTTCTTAGTGTCCGTTGAACATCTGGAACTACCCACCCAATAATGTAATTTCAAAACAAATTTAAATGCGAATTGGTCGCTGTGAAGACTCTCTCGTTCTCTCTCTCTCTCTCTCTATCTGTTTAATGCTCTCAGGCTGATCCGCACACCAGCCGGTCAAGTTCGTTGCCTAAGTCTTTCGTTTTGCGCGATGATTTGAATGGATGGATAGATGATTCGCATGCCCGAGTCTCATCTGCGCATTGATTGGAGTTGTTTTTGTATTTCCTTCATTTCTTTCATGCTTATTGCTGTTTACCTCAACTTCAAAATGGCATTTTGATGTGAATTGTGGGGCCGTGGCACTACCGTTGCCGCCTCGACTCGACTCGACTCGGCGTACGAGTGTGTAATTAATGTTGAACAACTTCATCTTGATGAGCTGTTAATTAAAGCCGCCGTGCGGTTGTCCGGCTCTGCGGTTGTCTAGCTGAAGTGGCCGGCGGAATGGGTGCGGGTGGGGGTGGGGGTGTGGCACAACAACTAGTCATAAGCCGCTTAGGTGGGCGAAACACGAGCGTAACGGCTGGCAAAATAATCACAAATTAAGTTGCCAAAAAAAGCACAGAAATTTGTCATTGTTCGATTGGCCCGGAGAAAGTAAGTCAAACACACTTTGCAGTTCTATACGGGGTCTAATTGGCCGCGGCTCTTGGCCCGGCTGACATCTTTCAAGGTCTTTAGCATTGTTGGGGCCATTCTTCTGTTTCGCTGGCAGCGGCAGCTTAGTGACGCTTCGGCGTGCCACTACGCCAGTGACACAGTTATTAGCGTGATTGTCGAATTCGAGAAACCACATGGCTAATTTGCACAAAGCTCGAAAGCAGCTGGCGTGCTCTAAACCACAAACAGCAAACGGTGGCAGACATCAAATCATATTGCCAATGACAATGCAATAAACCTACTCCTAGACATTTAAATCAAAATCGCTGTCGCTTCTCTGATCCTTTAGGCCAACAAGTGCTGCTGCTTCGGCTGCCAACCGCAAATTATACTCAAATGAATTGGCACAGCAGGCAAAAAGTTTTGCGGTTGTTCCTTTTTTGCACCAGCTTTTAACAGACATGTGCGAAATATCCAGCAACCACATGAACTTATTTGCAAAAAAAGTAAATGCAAAATAAACAGCAGATTGCAAATTGCGGCCTAGAGTCGCCTTCCTGTTCATAGGGGCTAATAACGATGACCCTAAAGCGTGGGCGCTAGTTTATGATTTGCAGCTACTACATATGCATTATAGGGCTATGGAGGGAGAAGTTTTGACCGGCAAACTAATAAAATAGAAACTCTATTGTCTGGCTGCCAGTAGCTGAGGCAAGAGCAAACAATTTATTGGGAACGTATAACATCGAAGCAGTAAAAGAATTATTAAAATCTTGCCTCAGTTATCAAATTCGTGTATTTAGAGCTGCTTGGCCAACATGAATAAGGTATTATTTTAAGTTTAAGATATGTTAGCCAAGAGAAAAAAACATTTTAACTTTATTCAAGTATTATTATGTTGATTATTTAGTTGCATACATTTTACTTAGAGATGTGACATAACTTAGCATATACAAAAATTTTTTTCCAATTGGAATTTGGAATTTGTATAGCATTAAAAATTTGTTGTACATCCCATTTAAAAAAAAAAAGCTTGCAACTTGTGCAACACACCTAATGATTGAAATTTTTGGCAGATGGTAGTTCGAGTTAGAGAAGTTTGGTGACGTCAAATTGTATGCCTTATTTACTTCAATTTATTTCCCTATTTCAAAAGAAACATTGAAAATAATTGCATTTAATTATTTACAATAATTGCAATATGTTTTTCACATTTTTAAAATATGCCACAAGTTGCGCAAATTGTTGACAAACTATTTCAAGAAAGAAAGAAAAAAACTACCCTTTAGGTTAGCAAACAAACATTAAGGGCCGAAGTCTGATTGAGTGCGAACTGCCACAAGACATAAATCTAAGTAAGCGTAAATAATTATTATTTGATTTTATTGTTTCTGATGAGTGTGGCAAAAGTTAACAGTTAATCCAGAGGAGAGAGAGTGAGAGGGAGAGAGAGAGAGCGAGGTCACCCCTCGCTGCACCCACGACCATAGCAAATTAAATCAAATGAAAAGTCAAACCCATAAGCACATGGTAACAACCCACGCAGAGACGGAGCCAAATACTTGCATACATATCTCCCGCACTTGTGAACTCGAACCCGAACCCGAACCCAAAACCGTAACCATTACCGTAACCATAACCGAATCCCAGGCCAAATCCGTTGCCACCCCTCGCCAGTTGGCTCACCGCTGGGGTTGCTCAAGTCTTTACCCTAGGTTAAAAACAATTGCGTTACATTCGCTTCAATTTATGCACCCTTTTACGTTTCTTTCTCCCCATTCTCCCTCCCTCCAGCACTTGTGTCATTTTTTACGGCCTGTCTGCGATCGCCGAAGGAGCTACGTGCCGCAATTTGAGCGGCTCAACAGTTGACGTTCATGAGGCTAATGCTACCAAATGACCCCCAAAAGCCGTTCATCAATATTTCACTTGATTTTAGTGGCGTATTCAATTTAGCGCTAAATCTTTGAGTATTAGCAGTTTTTTAGCGCTGATTTATCGGCTTTTATTTATTTACTGTTGCTGCGCAAAGTCAAAGCACAAATTACGAACAGCTGTGGGCGTTTTCAAAGGGATTTTGTATTGATCTGCGGCAGTTAATAACTAATAACCAAGGAAACTGGGCAGCAATAAAAGCTCAAAGTTTATCTCAGTAGCTGTGAGTGTCAGGTTATATAACTGAAATTGTGGGTAGCCTAGATAATATAGTATAGGACTTACTGTCAGAATTTTGTATGCATTATCTTAATAAACATATAGTTAGATATATAATAGAAGGCACTATTAGCTAGAACTGAACTATTATGTAAACAACTTTCGACTCTTAATGCGTTTATTATATTTTCGAAGAACATAGTATATTCTCTTTGTGCTTAATTGTGTCATGCATAGAATGAAGTGTCGGAGACTCCCAAAAGTGTGCTTAGGCTGACAAAACAAATTGATCTAGCCATGTCCGTCTGTCTGTCTGTCTGTATGTATGCAAACTAGTCCCTCAGTTTTTGAGCTATCGCGATTAAACTTTGCACAGAGACTTATTATTCAAAGGGACAGCACATTAAACGGAGCCAGCCGGATTGGACCACTATATCTTATAGCTGCCATTAATCCAATGTTTTTAAAGAAAACATGAAATTTCGGTGTCGCAGGCTCGAAAAGAGTATAAAATCTTCGGCACGCCGAAGATAATTCTTCCCCACTTATTTTTATTTATTTAGTAACATCTTCACTATCTTTGTGGTGTTACCTTATGTTTAGAGCACTAATCACATAATGTTTTCATTTTAAAATATATCGAAAACTAGTCCCACAACGGTTTTGCACATGAGGAAACACTCTATCATAGTGCTCACTTCAGTTCCAAAAGGAATCTATATATAAATTATATATTGATATATTTTTAAAATAGCAGACAGCTATGACCAATTTATTTAATTGCAAACATTTATTTGTTATGCTTTCATATTGTTTATTTTCAAGTAATTTAATAATAATATATATTTGTTCTATCATCTTTTTTCATAAGTTCCTACAGCAGTGCCAGAAATATAGATAAATGTCTAAATTCCAGGAACCTTTATGAAATCGTATTATAAACACGTCAAGATTTTGGGTACAAATGGTCGAGGAGCCGTAATTGAGTCTGCTCGCTGTAATCAAAGATATGGGCGCGAAAGTGCAGAAATAGTGATAAAGATATATATAGAGACAGATAGTGAGAGAGATGGGCAGAGACGGCAAAATGCAAAGAGAGAAAAACGCTGATAAATGAGGCAAGTAAATGTTGAAATAATGACGCTTTGTAACCCCGACTGCATTTTAGTTGAAGTCTTCGAGAAATATGACACGGAATGGAAAATAGTTCGCTGTAATGGTTAACGCTGCCAAACTGATTGATGAACTGCCATTAGGCCACTGGCCAAGCTGGTTGCTGGTTGCTGGTCGTTGGTTGTTGGTTGTTGGTTGTTGGTCGCTGGTTTCAGTTGCAGCTCAAATCTGTACAGCAAAAGACCCAAAATACCCAACAAAAAGTGTTAAAAAATGGTGAGTGATGATGCGTGGTAGAAGCAAACGTCGCTCTAATTGCACGCGCAATCAACGCTTCAGCTTCAACTTCAGCTTCAGCTTCAGATTCAGTTTGAGATTCAGATTCAGAGCTGCAGCCTGCTGCAATCATAATCATCCGAAGTGCAGGGCAGCAGATTCACTGGTGTACCCTTGTGGCCCTTGGTCTATATCGTTTCCCATAGCCATTAGCATGGCTGCTCTCTGCAATTAAATGTAGTCTTATCGCGTGTTAGAAATCTACAGCATCCAGCGATAAATGCCACCGATAAGTCGACGTCTCGCTGTCTGCCTCGATCTTGATCTCAATCCCGACTTCGATCTGCATCGCAGTCTCAGTCTCAGACTCTGTCAGTCGTTCTCACATATGCGCCGCTAATTTTGGTTTTTATAAACGGCCATCGCATATAAAAATCGGTATTTGTACTCATCTCATTTTGTTCGTTTTTGAATATCATCCTATATAATTAAACATACCAAGCACGTCGTTATGAGTTGGGTCATTGTTGTTGTTGTTGTTCTCATTCTCGTTCTCGATGCGGCGGCGGCGGCTGCTGTTAAAAAATATTCAGTATTCTTCAATTTAATTTCAATTTCATGTCACAGACATCGCTGACGGTGGGTGGATAATGTAGGTGGGCATGGGATATAAGTATTCACATGTACATACATATGGGTGCGAGGGCAGCTTAATTAATATGAGAAGCAATTCATTTATGAAGGTAACTCATAAATATGTACAGCTGAATATATGTCTAATCGCCTTCTTAATCTAAAATCGGGTTTTGAAACAGATATATCAGAAATACATTTTCAATTTCAGGTTAAGTTCCTTTAAATAAATATATTAAACTATAAGAATGTACATATTATTATTATAAAATAAACAACTAGTTACATAGGTAATCTTAAATAATTTCTCATTAAATATTGTAGGCTTAACTATTATTTCAATCTAATAT
Source organism: Drosophila flavopinicola (assembly GCA_035042425.1). NCBI lineage: Eukaryota > Metazoa > Arthropoda > Insecta > Diptera > Drosophilidae > Drosophila > Drosophila flavopinicola. The sequence goes on along the minus strand of JAWNLL010000197.1, from coordinate 757,068 downwards.
TTAAGCTCATACGCTGAGGACAACAAATAAGCAAAATTATTATTTTAAACTTACCTTACATCTTCTGATGCATATCCTTGGTATCAACAGCTACCTTTGAAACTGCCCTCGCTTTCGACTGATGCTGCAGATAATTATTATGCGGATTGCATTAGAGCGACATGCGTTGCCAGCTGGAAATTCTTCTTGGGCCTTTTCGTTACCTATCCCGTTCCCGTTCCCGTTCCCTCGCCCTATCCCGAGACTGCCTCGCCCTCTGGCCACCTCAAGTGCTGCTGACATATCAAGAATCCGTAAGCGGCATTCTGCAGTCGCAGTTTCTTTCTCCTTCTCTGATTCTCTATCACTCACTCTGTGCCAATTGCAATTAAGTCAAGTGACAAGCGAAATGACGCTAGTAATCCTTGAGCAGGCGCAAGTGAAGAGCAACTGGGGGAAGGAATCAGTAAAGCAATTGAATTGCTGTTAAGATAAACGCAGAGCACAATCAAAAGAGCATTTAATCAGTATTTAGTAAGTGTGCAACATGTTTTGCTGACGACCTGAAAATAGCCAGTAAAAAGCATCCATTCTATCGGTCAATTGTGATTTGAAAACAATCTATTAAAAACCATAAAATTAACGAAAACAATTGGAAGAATTTATTAAATATGATTTTAAGAAGTAGTGTTTCTAAAATACACATTCAAATTGTCTAATATTTAATTTTAGGTTAATATTGAAAAGCTGAATTTTCGTTTATAGCAAAAAATTTATTTTTCAGCTTAATATGTATTATTTCAGCTACTCTTTCGGCACATAATTAATATTTGTAAAAAATACATAAATTGTTATTATTACAGCAATTTGAATTTGACTTCAGCCACACTTACTCTGAATATTTTCGCACACACGCTTCCTTTATCCAAATGAAACATATCCTGAAGCAACAAGTCAGATTCCCCTAGTCAAATAAAAATAAATAAAATATGCTCAACTCATCGCAGACTAAAGTACATGCAAAAATATTGAAATTAAGTGGATGTGAAGGAAACGCGTTACAAAGTTGTAGAAAAAGCGCAACAGCATCAGCAGCAGCAGCAGCAGCAGCAAGTAAAAGTACAACACACAGTCACTCATACAAAAAAAAAAAAAAAGAAGCTGAAATGCAGGCGGGAAAAAGAAAATTGACAACACGCCGCAAAATTCAATTACGTATTCATGTATGCAAAAGGAGGAAGCGCCAAATACGCAGCTACAGCCAAAGCCAAAGCCAAAGCTAAAGCAGCCACAGTAGCAAGGAACACGCCCACGCCCACAATTCTCAGTCGATGGGCGGGCATAGACGAACAGACGCCTCCCCTCCCCTCCCCTCCCCACCACTCCACTCCCCTACCCTTGTCACATGCGGTTGGCAACTCTTCTCTTCTCTTCCCAATCACCTTCACCTTCAACTTCAGCTTCAGCTTCAGCCGCCCCGAGACAACGTTTGTTTGTCTACTGAGCATGTGAGTGTGTGTACGAGTGTGTGTGTACGTGTGTGTGTGTGTGTGTGTGTGTGTGTGTGTGTGTGTGGCTGTCATTTATGCAAAACAGCTGCCAAGCAAAGGAAGTGAAGTCACTCCCACTGTCCAAGTTTATCTCGCAGCCTTATTGATAAAGGCAGCGGAAGGACTTAGACACCAAAATGGCAACCGACGGGGGAATAACACAAACAAAAAATTCGAAACTCTCACAATTTAAGCAACAACAACAAATGTGATATTTGCTTAAAGAATAGACGACTATGCCATACACTGACTTCGACCATTTTTTAAGAGCATTCCACTTTTTACAAAAAAGAAGTAAAGCTATTGTTGAATTTAAAACAATCGCTTGCTTTTAGCCAAAATTGCCAGTTATTTTTTGCTTGCTCCTATTCCTTATGAAGCCGAGATTTTGTGATATATATATATATATATATATATATATATATATATATATATATATATATATATATATTGTTTAGATGGGCTCTTAAAATTTTTGAAATAAAAATATTGGAACTTTCAATTCGATAGATATCATTTTCAAAATGTCCCAAAAATAATTTTTTTAGCTTTATATAGAATTGTAATTCCTTTAGCAATTGCTTTGCTAGAAAAATATTTGTAATACTAATTGCTATTTCCCTTTATAATAAATACAAATATTTATACAATTTTGAATTTTATAGTGTAGTCAAAGTTAAAAAAAATTAATATTTTTCTTATGAGAAAAAAATAATTTTGTTAAATTGTGATTATCATGAAACAAATATAAAACAAATGGGGAAGGATTATCTTCGGCGTTACGAAGATTATATACTCTTTCCGAACCTATAGGCAATTTTCACTCTGCCAACTGCACCACTGAAATTTCATAAGCTGTTCTAAGAATATTTAATTCATTGTCAGATGTATAGCAGCTATAATATATAGTGATCCGATCCAGCCGGCTCCAACCAATGTGATGTCTCTTTGAATAATACGTATCTGTGCAAAGTTTTATCGCGATAGCTTTAAAAACATGGGATATATGGCCAAAACCGACTTCGAGTTGTATGGCAGCTATAAGATATAGTGGTCCGATCCTGCCGGCTCCGACCAATGTGCTGTCCCCTGGAATTATAAGTGTATGTGCAAAGTTTCATCGCGATAGCTCAAAAACTGAGGGACTAGTTTGCATACATACAGACAGACAGACAGACAGACAGACAGACAGACAGACAGACAGACGGACATGGCTAGATCAATTTGTATTGTCATTCTAAGCATACTGGCAGTAACTTTTGGGTCTCCGACGCTTTCTTCAGCACAAACTTAATATACTATTTTCTTCGAAAAGAGTATAAATATGTAATTATAGGATCACAAAAAATGTTCCCTCAAAATATATTCTTATTTCTATAAATCGATTGTTTAATCAAATAACTACAAATAACTGTAATTTTCCTTGTATATTTGACGTTCTTCAGAATTGCTGAGAAAATAGATAAAGCATCAGTAAGAAGTCCTATGAAAAGAAATTGGCTTCGACAGCACTGATAAGAAACAATTAAAACAATTGGCTTACAACGCGTTTGTGGAGACAACATTTCTATTAGACTCAGATTGGCCCCAACAAACAGATGCCGCCGCATCTTCAAAAACCGAAGCCAAAACCAAAGAAAAAAGAAAAAGGGTTTTGCGCGTGTTTATGTACCAATCAGGCGACGAGCTCCATTTTGCATGATGCGGCACAAAAACTAGTTAGCTGGAAAGAGAAATGGAAATCGAAATGGATATGGAGCCGAACTGGAAGTCGAAGTCGAAGTCGGAGTTGGAGTTGGAGTTGAAGTTGAAGACGAAGACGAAGGCGAAGCTGAGTCAGTGCAGTGGGCAAGCTCTAAGTCAAGATCCAGACATTGATCACAGCGTCATCGTCATGAGAAACACGAGATTAGCGCAACGAATTAAGAAATTGAAATTACTCCAAAAAGTGTTTGGCGATCGATACAAACAGTCAGCATATTTCTACAACAACAACAACAACAACAGCAACAAGAGCAACACTCCGATTTAATCCGAAGCCGCAAGTCATCGCGGATCAAATGCGTTTTGCCGACGCGTGATATTTGTGTTTTCTTGTGGCAATCACGCTGTAACTATATCTATATATCTGAAAACGCATATGTATATATATATGTACACTCGAGATGCGCTAATCTGGAACTGCACTCAGTCTACTCACTCCCGCTCACTAATCACTAATCGAATTAATCAACATTGAGAGCACAGGGCGAATAGTGTCAAATTGTTGTTTGGGGCCGACAATCGGAATTGTGCGTTTCTCTGACTGCAATCGATCATATTCTGATTAGCCGCCACTTTTACGCGACATTCCACAGAATATGTTTCTTTTTGACATTTCATGTGTCGCGCAGTTCAATTTGTGATCACTATCGAAACTGAGATTGATATGAAGACTGCGATTGAGCTACGAGCTAAGAGTTAAGAGTCGTTTGTCTTGAAAGTCGCTTGAAGTGTGCCACGCAGCAGTTGTCCCATTGTCAGCTAATTAAACGGCTGACCAAACGGATTAGACCAACACATATAGATTTTGTTGCGCTTTGTGTGGCTTGAACAGTTTTAGGTGGCCAAACCCGAAAAATATTTGGAAAAAATGCATTAGATATGACTTATTTTAAATTGAAATATTTATATTTATTCGACTGAAAGAAAGCGTTTCAAATATGTTTGTGAGCAATTAATTACTTGTATACTGCTTAAAAGCAGGTATTTCAGATTTATTATAAACTTAATTAAACTTGACTTACGAAATGTATGCACTCGATACTAATACTAAATATCAATCATTTGCTTTTAAATTTGTCTATATATTAGATCCCGAATAAATTTAGAGGATGAACAGTGGAAAATATGTTAAAAGTAACTGATATTCCAATATCTATCATGTATACTCAAACTTAAAATTGAAATGGAATTGAAATCGTTTATATTTGATTAATTCGAAATCCTTTTTTATTTTAGCTTTACAAACTCTAATATAAGCAACTAACCGCCTAAGATTTTAAAAAGTATTCAATACCTATTTTAGCAGACACACTTGTCTAAAGTTAATGGGAAAACAAAAACTCAAAAAATCTGTCAAAATGTTCTGCTTTTCCCAAAGCGACTTCCCACCCAAAAACAAGGAGAAATGGTAGAGGAGAAGAACATTTTCGCTAGCACCTTCAAGCGGGTAGGGTATACTATTTGTTGTTGCTTCTTGTTGTTGGCGTCACCTGTGCAACTCACCTCACGTTCGCAGCCTGTCGCTGGTGCGTTAAAAATGATTAATTAAGGCATTTGAAAATCATTTGTCATTCTTAATTTATTAATTAATTAGAATTGCCCAACACGTACATTGACACCTGAATAAGAGGCGACAGCCACAGCCACACTCACAGCCAAAGCGACTGACTGTTAACAACCGCACCCAAAACCCAAAACCCAAAACCGAAATCAAAATTGAAAACCGGTCGACGATCGCCGAGTTTCTGCTCGTTAGTAATGACATCAAAGAAAAAGTCTAAAATCAAGTTTGAAAATTGCAGCTAACTAGAAAGGTTGTCAATTTGTATTAATCATTTATGATTCAATCCCTAAATACAACTAATAACTTGTTTTATTTTCGTAAATGTACAAGAAACTAGTTAGGTGTATAATCTTTTTTGAATTCTTGTATACTATTTTAATTTTTTTTTAATATAAAGGATATATTATTTGTCTGGCAAGCCCCGCTCACATATAAAATGAATTAAGTTCATGAAATTTCTTGACTTAATTAGAATACTCAAAAACACTCTGCAAGGAATAATAATAAATGTAGCAAATACAATCACCAAATGTAAGCACCAAAGACACAAACCAAAAAGGGTGCCAACGACAAGCTGATTGTTATTAAACTTGCCTAGTGTCGCCATCTACATGACATTTACTACGGGTTTGGGAAATAGCTTATGGTTGTGGAATATGAACAGCTGTTTCTCGTTGAGTTGAATTTGATGCGGGTTTCGTTAAGTCTGCGCGTTCTATGTGTATTGGCTAAAGCAGTCAAGCAGTTTACATCATTTTTTTTGTACCTGTACCAAAATACTTTAAGGGAAATGTACAAATATTATTGGTTTTCTGAAGTAAAAGGCAAAATTTGTAAAAGGAAATTGTGACTGATATTAGTATATGTAAGCAAAAGTAATCTCATGTATCATAATAAGTAACATAACACATCATAGCAAATAACATCTTCAACGGCAGATTCTTTTTTCGTAATTTTGTTCCCTTTTTAAAACAATGTTATAATCAAAATGTATTCAACCTGTGAGTGAGTATTAAAAGAAGCAGTCTTCTGCTCGCAACATGTTTGATTTGAAAACAATTCAAAAGCTGTAAAAGGTCGTTAATTGTCTTCTGAGAATCGATTTATCATTCGATTGACATTTATAGAGAATTCCTTGATCGTCAGTTGATTATACCAGCCAGCTAATTCCATATGTCAATTTCCAGTCACGTCCTGTCGGCAGCTCGCACAACAACTGAAACTCAAAACAACAATTGAGTTGCGCTTTAAATCAAAACAAAACTAAAGAAAACAAGTGAGAACGTTGCAGTCGGGCGGAGCCGACTGCGTAATACTCTGATACCATTTTAAGAACAGCTGAAAGCAAGTGAACAGAAAATTTTTGCTGGTGTTTGGGTGACCCGAAATCGGCATTCCAAGTTTTTGGGAACGGGAGGGGCATGGTCGATCTTAAGAGGGGTGACCAGAAGTCTATCTACCAATTTTGGTGACTCTAGCTCTAAAACTGTGGAAGATATAAGCTTTCGCGATTTTTGGGGGCGGGAGGGGGCGTGGCCCCAAAAATTTGGCCGATCTTTAGAGGGAGTGACAAGAAGTCTATCTTACAAATTTCTTGACTCTAGCTCTAAAACTGTGGAAGATATACATTTTCGCGATTTTTGGGGGCGCGCGGGGGCGTGGCCCCAAAATTTTTTGTCCGATCTTTAGAGGACTGGGCCAGAAGTCTACCCTCAAAGTTTGGTGGCCCTAGCTCTTAAACTGTGCGAGATATAGGCTTCCGTGTTTCGTGGGGGCGGGGTGGCTGGGGGCGTTCTAGTGGGCGTGGCCGGAAAATCCAGGACGCAATCTTTTGGGCTGGTCAGCCCTAGTCTAAATTCCAAATTTGGGGACTCTAGCTTCAAAATTGCGGGAAATATACACGTGTTATCGAATTGTGCATTCATGTATATCGATTTTCGCGATTACGGGGGCGGGAGTGGGCGTGGTCAAAATTTTGTTTCTGTAATCTGTAGAGGCCGTCACCAGTAATATATATTCCAAATATGGTGACTTTAGCTCTAAAACTGCGGGAGATATAAGCATTTCAAATTAATTTTGAAGGGGGGCTGGTGGGCGTAATAATGGGCGTGGCCGATTAACCTAGGATCCAATTTTTTCGGGAGGTCACCAGCAATATACCTACCAAATTTGATTACTCTAGCTTCAAAATTGTGGGAGTTATTCACGTTTAATCGATTTGTGATTTGAGGTGTATCGACATGTTATCGATTTGCCAGCCTCCCAGTGGGCGTGGCATAAATTTGGAATAAACTTGATCTGAAGCAGATAGCTATAATCATAACGCAAAAGATTTCAAGAGTCTATCTAATATCGTTTCGGAAATACGCGCGTTCATCCAGACAGACAGACGGACAGACGGACAGACGGACGGCCTGACGGACATTCGACAAAACCAATATACTATGAGTACCTTCGGTATCAGAGCATAAAAAAACAAAGCAAATGTAAATTACAATTACAGACAATTCACCCACACACAATTCAATAGTCATAAGGAAGTAAGTATCTACGACAGCTGCCAATTGACGAATTATGTACATATATGTATGCATACATATGTATGCATACATACATACATATATGTATAAGTATGGGCTGTCGATGAGCCCTAAAGGTTGATCAGCTCCCAGAAACATAAACACGCACTAATTTAAGTATTTATTTATATAGCTAAATGATAAACGTGACTTGGCCACACTCGAGCGTTAAAGTGCCAAGTTGAAGGTTCTTCACAGCATCATCATCATCATCATCATAATCATAATCATCATCATCATCATCATCATCATCATCATCATCATCATCATCATCATCATCATCATCATCATCATCAACATCAGCATCAGCAACAGCAGCTGAAATCCATCAGCTGAAGCAGTAGGATTGAAATGGAAAGTTATTTTGGAAGCTTCAAAAAACCTTATATCATTTTTTTAAGAATCATTTTCTAAATTACGATCACACATAATACTTCCATAAGTTGCATTTTCAACAGCTCTAATCAAATTGAGTGCCAGGAGAGCTAAGAGTAAAAAATTCAATACAATTTGGTCACCAAAACTCGAACTTAATAGATATGTATATATATATATAATATATATACCTCGAAACAAAAATTCGGATTGAGTATATACAAAATGAGTTTGAGTATCGCTTATTGGTTTAAGATATTTTGATACGCAACAAAGTTGTTCATAAAAGCAATAAATATTCTATAAGAAAATCAATAAGAAAATACACAAATATATAAATATTAAATATTATTAATTTATAAGCAAACGTTAAACAAGATTTAAAAGATAATTTTCAAAATATTGTAAATTATAATATGAACTAAGAACCATGTAAATATTAAAAATAACAACTGAATAGTGGTCCGTGTCTACCTTGTCATCGAAATTGAAAAGAAAAGCAGTTGCTGTTCATTTATATAATTTATAGTCATCATATTTGGATGAGTATTGCTAAGCCAACTTAGAATATGTGATAAATCTAGGGACGCAAAGTCACAGTTGGCTTTGGAATCTTGTCAAGGATTAAACGTGTTGTAATTCAAGCATAGGCTAGACCCCAGCTCAGTTCGAGTCATCTGCCGAGAACGAAACAACTCTCACACGTCGAAAAAAACAAACAAACAAATTTATAAAAAGTCCAACATTTTTGTTTCTGGCTGTAAAAAAGGAGTGTAAAAGGTAAGTGAAGTTATTCTAATTCTCAACCTTCGGCACTCAGTGTTTATTTGCAGGAGCAACTATGGGCTACGACCAAGCATTGATTGTTGGATACGTTGATGATGAGCTGCTGTGCCCCATTTGCGTGGATGTCCTGGAGGAGCCGATGCTGTCGATCAACTGCGAGCACGCCTACTGCCGCATCTGCATCAAAGCTTGGATGGTGCAGAGACGGAGCTGCCCCGTTGACCGTAGCGAACTACTGCCCATCCATCTGAAAGATGGCTCGCGGCTCATGCGAAACATGCTGGCGCGCCTGAGGATCAAGTGTTGCTTTGAGGAGCACGGCTGCTCGTCGCAGATGCCACTGGCGGAGTTTCGCAGCCATGTGTCCACCTGCGAGCACAATCCGAATATGGTGCTGTGCCCCAATGGCTGTGGCCTCAAGATTGCCAGCGAGGAGCTGAGCAACCACAATTGTGTGCTCGAGCTGCGCACACAGCTGGAGAAGCAGCGCATCGAGATATCTGCAATGCAAGGATTGCAGGAACGCCAGCTGCGTCTGCTCGGCGAGCACAAGCACGAGCTGGAGCTGATGCAGTACTATCTGACTGAGCTGCGCTCAAGCAATCCGAAGTTGGGGCACCTGGGGGACCAGGTGGATCGCTACTCAATGGTGCGCTGGGGCCGCAGCCTGCCCATGGTAAGGATCCGCAACTGGGCCCGTCTCGTCTCGATGCCGGACGCCGCAGTGAAGACACGTGTGTCCGCCGGGCTGCGCACCACCGGCTGTCCGATGTACGTGTCCAATATTCTGATGGACAGCTGCATGCTGGAGAACTGGCCACCGGGCATGATGTCGCCGAATCTGAGGCGCAGCAACACGCAGTATTTGCAGCAGCTGAAGGCGCGCCTGCTCACGGATGATGAGGTGACTAGTGTGGTCATCATGGCAGCAGACAATATGGACTTGCCGGAGGATCTGCGTCCGCACCTGGGCTTCGTTCTCGTGTTTGTCAATGGCGTTGAAGAGTCTCATGAGGCACAGCCGCCATGGCCTAATGATTACATCTGCTCAAATCTGTAAATCGGGCAGCACAAATACACAATGTTCAGCGTTTGTGTGTGTGTGTGTGTGTGTGTACACGAGATATTACCATTTTACTTACTGATTGTTATCGAATAAAACACACAACCCATCAACTCAAAATTTGAAAATTATCAACAAAAAAATTGTAAGTTATAAATACTTTATAAAAAAATCTATTTTTTTTGGATTGTAAAACTTAAAATAAAGCCTACTATAACTGTTAATATATCGTTCAGATTAATATAAATATACATGCATAGAATTTTATAAGCAGTTTAGGTTAGGTTAAGTCGGCAGTCAGAGGGGGTGGGGGAGCCCTTAACTCACTTAGGCCCGTTGTGATACAGCAGTGGATTAGTTCAGTCCGCCTATTTTGTGAAAAGTTCTGAAAAGCAACTAGGAAAATGCGCAGGCTCGAATGAAATCTTTAGCATGTTTGGGCGGTGTTGTCAACAAAAATATAAATTAAATTAAGAAACTACTTAATAGAATACATTTAGTATTAGTTTTAGTTAACTAAAACAATGTCCTCATATAACACCAGTTAAGCCACAACTCAATTTATTTATTTTTTCAAAAACACATTCATCCTACCAAATGAAACACGTCATACAAGCAATTCATGTGTCAATAATATACAAAATATATCAAAACAAGAGGGAAAGGAAGATTTTGTACTCTTTTCGAACCTTTAGACAATTTTCAACTGCAGCACTTTCATATGCTGTACAAATTCGATTTATCGCGTGGAGTTTATTTATTTATTTTATTTTAAGAATTGATATCAAATGAATTTAAATTTTTCTTTTGAAATATTAAATTTATTTCCAGTTGTATGGCAGCTATAAGATATAGTGGTCCGATCCGGCCGGCTCCGACCAATCTGCTGTCCCTTTGAATAATATGTCTCTGTGCAAAGTTTTATAGCGATAGCTCAAAAACTGAGGGACTAGTTTGCATACATACAGACAGACAGACAGAATGACAGACAGACAGACGGACAAGGCTAGATCCATTTGTTTTGTCATTCTAAGCATACTGGCAGTAACGTTTGGGGGTCTCCGACGCTTCCTTCTATGCGTTACACACTTCAGCACAAGCTTAATATACTATTTTCTTCGAAAAGAGTATAAACAAAGAGTTGTTCAAAGAAGGGCTCAGCTATAAAGTATTTAAGTCGAACGCCCATCTTTATATACAAGTAAGTCATTGCTGTTCCAGTCGGTGAGTCCAGCTTGGGATTTGAGATTAGGCAGCCTGAGTTTTCCTTCTTCTATCCGGGGCTCTACGCGTGTCGCGGGTGTGGCAAAGGCTACGGCAAAGCCAAAGGCAAAGGCGACGACACTTGGCAACTTGGCAGCTTACTGCTGCTGCTGCTGCTGTCCCTGTCCCTGTCACTGTGGCACTTAGCGCTTGATTGAAGTCTAGGGGGCGCCTAATGAAGTCGCACGATAAGATAATTATGCCTAAGAACCTCGCCAGCCATTTTCTGTTTGCCGTTTGCTGACTTCATTATAGACGAGTGCGCGTAATTAAAATTGCAAAACAACTTCAGATACTTCCTGAAGCTCCCTCTCTATCTCTTTCTCGCTCTCGCGCGCTCTCTCTCGCACAGCATGTACAACAATTGTTACCTAATATCTTTTTGTTAAGCAACTCAAGTGTTGGCTAAATAACATCAGCTGGCCCGAGCCATTCAATGTGTGGTTTGAATTTTTGTGGTTTTTTTGCGGCCATTATATTCTTTTTACGACCTGTTTTTTACGAGCAAACGGCAAGTCAATCGCCTTAAAGAACTGTCAAATCATGCAAATAAATGTGTTTTTAAAGCGACAGCCGACGCGTCGGCCCAGAATCAGAATCTATATGCCCTATGTCCGACCCAGGCTTAAAATGTTGCTGCGTGATTTGCACAAAAAGCACAGTACAAAATTCATAAAACAAAATACATTGCGTTTTGAAATGAATAAAGACAATGCGAAGAATGGCACATAGTTTTTTACCCATAAAATAAATAAATATAAAATATTGTTGTGCTTAACGCATTTAAATGAATAGAGCTTTAATAGTATAATTAAATTCGCATTGTGCGATTATTGGCTATTAAATTGACAGAATTTGTGGCCCTGGTGACAGAAAATAAATAGTAGTACAAAATATCTTTAGTTTAGACTGACAAAGAATATGTTTATTAATATTTATTAAAATATAAATTAATATTTGAGTTGCTCGTGGTGCATATAAATTATTAATGGATGAGTAGAAGGAATGGTTGTATTGGTCTGATTATTATATCAGAACTGACTGTAGCCGCTGCTCAGCTTCAAGTAATTTAATTAGTGTTTATTTATTTGTATTTTATCAGTAAACAATACAAATTGTTTTTAAATATATCAACTTATACATATTTATATACAATATTATTATTTATTTTTTATTATTTATTTTAGCTTTTGTTGGTTTGGTTATTATAGGCGCTTTTATTAAAGTAGTCGCATTATAAAATATATACATTAATAATTTCTGAATAAAGCCATGACATTGCACAATTTAGATGTGTTCAGGAAATCTTTGCATAGAATTTATAGTTCCGCGATTTTACTTGCAGTGTCTTTATCATATCAGATCGTATTTTTCGAATTTCTTCATGTCATGTTTGTTGATGCTCAATTCTTAGCTAATATACTCAACTATTTAACATAATTATAGCTGATTTATAACGATAATTATTAGCCACACATAAGAATAAGAATTCCCCCCAATTAATCGATTAACTGTCGCTTTTGTGCTGTGGCACAAAACAAGTTTAAGCTGTCATCTTTTCAAGAAAGACGCCATCAATTACAATATGGCGCCTGGAAATGATAAAAAGAAACCAATGAATTGAATTATAGGTTTCTAGAAGGCATTTGTGCACACAGTCAATAAGCAGATTGCCTTCACTGGGCCTGCACAAAGAGCATCGCTCCAATTGAATTGAATCTTTTATTTGTTAATGATCTTATATGATCTTATAGTTTGTCAATTGCAGCCATAAAAGCGCAGGCGGCAACTTAATTAACAACCAAAAATAAACCCAAACAGCACAAACCAAACGAAAAGCGACTCATAAATATGTTTTAAATGGCGGCACCCCTAACAAAAATCCAAGACAAGAGTGCTCAACTTGGAGATACCCTGCACTCATCTGAGAGAAGTAATTGCTACATGTAAAAACAAGACTTTGAAAAGTTTAATCCTTAACAATGTATGTGTTTTTTTGTTTTATTGTCATAACGTATATGCGTATATCCCAAAAATGCAATACGTCTAATATAATGTTTTTTTCGTTGTTTAATTTTGGGGAGCTATATTATTTAAAAAGATATATATATTCTTGATCAGAGATTGCTGTAGGAAAGCAAATATAATAATCAGCACTTATAACATTCATGATATGCTATCGGTCTTTAGATGCTGATGAAGAAAATATACACTTTATGGCACAATCTCATGATACCCGTTTAACCCACTTTATATGTGTACAGGGTATACACAAATAAAAACTGTTACTTCGAGCTGAAGTCAAGTCCACTTGGGCTAGATTTGTGGTCAAGGTAAGTGTTGATTTTAAGTGCAGCTCAAATGTTTTTGTTTCCTATGCACAAATTAAAGGTTAGCACATAAACTTTTGTAATTGAGCTGCAAAGGCACCGAAATTAGAGCTTTGACAATGCCCAAATCTTAGCTAAGACACATACAAATTGAACTGTTTGATTAATCGCTAGTTAACATTTGGCGGCATCAGTTGGCTTACTAGCTGAACATATTCTAAGCGTCTTTGCTGTATATGGCCAAAACCAGGTAATTGACATTAAGCCAAACTGCCAGCCGAACAGCGAATTTGACAAATTGAAAGCAAATAAATTAAACCCGACTAAATCGATACTCAAAGACTTGGCAACAGACACAAACTACAACCACACAAATTTGCCTATCAACTGGGTAAACGTGACGTATACGTAATATTTGGTAAGGCATATTGAGTTGAACTAAATGCGAGGGAAGCTTGGTGTGTTTAGAAATAGGTGAACTAAGCAGTTTTAAAGAATTAAGAGGGCGCATTGAATATTTGGGAAGCTTAAGACAACATTATTAAATAATAATAATTAATAGATAATACAAATATTGACTTGTAAAAAATGTATTAAAATCTGAATCAATATAATTATGTACAAAAACAACTTATTATACCCTGAACCCATTAAAAATGGGTAAAAAGGGTATAATAAAGTTGTGCAAAAGTATGTAACAGGCATATGGAAGCATCTCCGACCATATAAAGTATATACGTATATTCTTGATCAGTATCAACAGCCGAGACGTCCGTCCGTCTGTCCGTCAGTCTGATTGCACTGCTTTCAGCATATGTGTGTGTATTTGCATGCATGTACACTGATAGGTTAGTATTTCCTAGTCGGGCACTCCCGACTAGTGCACTCTTACTTGTTTTTGATAAAAGCGCTTACATTCACCATGAATAACAAAAAATATATTTCTAAAATTTGTATTTCAATAAGCATTCAATCACTTGTTAGCTCGGCTCCCGACTCCAACATTCTGTAAGGCAACGCCCTTGAATAACTAGCTTCGAAAAACCCTCCAAAAACCATTGAAGCGAACCATCAATTGTAATGAAGCTAACACTTAACATGAAGCATGCATTGTTCGACTCAAAAGAGCATCTTGGGCAGCTCTGAGCTGAGAGGCCGAGTTGCATTTAAGGGGCCATTGCTCATAGTGAGGTGCTTGGCTCGTGTCGCTGGCTGTGGGGGCGTATGATTGATGTGGCTGATGTGCAGCGTTTCGTTTAAGCAAGACGTGTACAGCCTTAGCTGAATGCAGACAAAAACGCCAAACCGTTACGACTCTCGCTATTGGCCATCAATCATCGGATGTTGTCATGTCTCGTCTCGTCTCGTCTGCGCGTTGGCAGACAAACTGGTGCCCGGGTCGCTAATGCTGCTGAGATTTCCCAGAAATGATCAGGCGTTGTCTATAAAATTCTGATCTTTATGGAACGCACTCATCAAATAGTGGGCTTTTCGCTTTTTATACCCTGAACCCATTAAAAATGGGTAAAAAGGGTATTATGGTTTTGTGCAAAAGTATGTAACAGGCATAAGGAAGCATCTCCGACCATATAAAGTATATATATTCTTGATCAGTATCAACAGCCAAGTCGATTTAGCCATGTCCGTCTGTCTGTCTGTCCGTCCGTCCGTCCGTCCGTCCGTCCGTCCGTCCGTCCGTCCGTCCGTCCGTCCGTCTGTCTGTCTGTATGAACACGCGGATATCAGAGACTACAAGAGCTAGAGACTTCATATTTGGAATATAAGTTCTCGTAGTGCCGGGACAGATCAAGTTTATTTCATTTTATCGATAACTCGACCCATTCAAAAGTTATCGATAAATTTCGATTTCAGACTAGCGTTTTTGGGCTATAACTTACAAGTTATAAGAGCTAGAGGCCCCTAATTTGGCATGTATAATCTCGAATAGCATACACATGTAACAAATTTTTCACTTTTTGGATACCACCCCCAATCCCCCAAAAAGTCAAGAAACTCATTTTTGAAGGTATGACCTTGCAATTTGGTTTGGTCACACATTTTATAGCCAATGTTATGTCCTACAAATTTTAAAAAGATCGGACAATAAACACAGAAGTTATTTAAGATTTTACTTTCCATTGTGTGGGGCTCAGTGAAAAAGCAAGATAACTGCTTAAACCGTTTTCACAGCTTGCAGTAATGTGTGGTGTGTTTGTATGTATGCACACTATTAGGCAAGTATGAATGGATGTCAGAACTGGGTTCAGGGTATCTCCTAGTCGGGCAGTCCCGACTAGAGCACTCGTACTTGTTTTTATGACAATTGCTAGTGTTGCTCTTTTTTGGGTGCTGTGCGCTGTGAAGTTAAAGTTCCAGTTCCAGTTTCTGTTTATGTTTGTTGTTTTCTCTTTTATATTGGGGCTAATTTCGCAATGGGCATAGCCAATGCTTTGATGCACGAGCTATGCTCGTCAAGGTTTATGAGGGGACTTCTGCCTAAGCCATAAGCCAACGGATTTGTCTTGTTGTTCACATCAAAAATGGATTATCGCGGTCCGCTGGAGTGACAGGCACTGGCATTGACCGCAGATTGTTAATATTCCGAATTGGTTTTACTGTCAAGCCATGAATGATATTAAATATTGAATATAATGGATTTTCCTATTGTATATTCAGAGCAATAAATAAACTTACTTAATATTAAATATTATGGATGGCAATTCTTACAGTTAAGCTACAAACATGTGAAACAATATCTCGATCGAACGGTAGTTTATTTAATAAATAAAAATAATATAAGAAATAATTGATAATCTTGTTTCGCCAAGATAATGAAACATTTATACATTCAAATATGTTTATATATCTTGTACAGTCTCATTAATTCGGAAAATTAATGTCTGGCCAATACACGAAATATCAATAATGACGGGTTGCCGATACATACAAAATCGAGACATTATAAAACTCCCAAGTCCCTAGAAATACCTTTAAAAACAACAAAACATAAAATAACGTTGTCAGAATATATCAGATTTTGGTTCCCGAGGGAGTTTTGGACATGGTTTGCCCTCTACATTAAATCTGCAGCTGTCAAATAATCATGCTTCTTAAATAAAACTGGAATGTTGAGGTTAAAAAAGAAGCGCAGTGTCCGATTTACAGAGTCTTCAATAAAAAGAAAGAAGTGCGCGAAATATAAATACAAAATTATTATTTTGTGCCAAAAAAAGATAAATAAACGGCTTTTTTTGTGAAAGTGCTTTATGCTTAAATAGTTATTACTTGTATTGCTTTCAAACTGTCTTTGTAGTTAAAAAATTTTTTGTTTTAAAAAATATTTCAATAAATTAATTCCACCAGTGTTCTGCATAAAAAAATTGCCATACTATATAAGAAATATATATATATTTTTTTTTAGTTTTAAATCATATATATTTGTTAATTTAAACTATTTTATGACCCAAAATTTTTTTAATAAATGCTGCTAATTGTGAGAGCATAAGAAATTAATTTTATGCACTTTATCGAGCTTTTAATACGATTCGAATTCACTTTATTAAATAAAAGACACCAAAAAATGTTTTGAAGATTCCATTTATTTAATGCACACATCAAATGTTTCTCAACTTTACTACATGGCCAAAACATCACGCTGCACCCAAAAAAAAAAAAAACAAGTGGAGAAGGATTATCTTCGGCGTGCCGAAGATTAAATACTCTTTTCGAACCTTAAAGCAATTTTCACTATTTTTCCGAGACTGCTTATTTAATTCGCAGATATTAATGTCGCATGCATATACCCCTACATATATAATAAAATATATAAAGGTATTCATGTAAACAGGGACGTTTCACTATCCGCAGCTCGTGGACGCGTCCCTTAGCATTCATAAGTGCTACCGAATTGAACAATAAACAAGTTTCAGTTTTTCCAAAAAGTCAAAACTACATTACATATGTATACTACAATATACATACCAAATTTTGTGCCTGTTGCTCTTATACCTTTCTTATACCTTATTGTCATAAAACTTAATCTGATCCATATTTTTTTTCGCGTGGCATTGGTTTTGCCAATGAATTTAAATTTTTCTTTTGAATTATTCTATTAAAGCTACTTTATGTATGAAAAAAAAAATTAGAAACATTTTAGGAAATTGAAAATAAATGAATTTGATTACAGCTATTATATATTTGAAAAGAAGAGTAAGAAAAAATGAAAATAAATGACCAGTCGCCGCTGGTCTTGAACCCAGGACCTTTCGCTCAACAGTTCGCAACTTTACCCCTTACGCCACAAGCCGTTTTGATGATCGCTGACAAAATCCCTTGAAGAGCAGACTGTCAAAAGCTTTCTTGTTTTGCTTTTTACTGCTTACACCAAGCAGTTTTAAGAATCGCTGACAAACTCGATTTATACTGAGCTTTTGTTTTTTCGCGTGGCATTGTTTTGGTTCTAAGCCATTGAAAGCAAATGAATTTGATTACACTTATATATTTGAAAAGAAGAATAAGAAAAAATGAAAATAAATGACCAGTCGCCGCTGGTCTTGAACCCAGGACCTCTCGCTCACCAGTTTGCAACTTTACCCCTTACGCCACAAGTGGTTTTGATGATCGCTGACAAAATTGCTTGAAGAGCCGACTGTTACAAATTTCCTTGTTTTGTTTTCCTGCAACCTGCAACTCGCGTTTGACAGCATTTGTTTTTTCGCGTGGCATTGTTTTTGTTCTAAGCCATTGGAAGCAAGTTAATTTGATTACAGTTATATGTATATGTGAAAGGAAAAAAAAGAAAAAAGTATTAAATTAACAATCAGTCGCCGCCGAGGCTCGAAACTTGCGAAACCTGCGTTCGCTAGCGCGGCTCTTTACGCCTTACGCCACAAACCGTTTTGATGATCGATGACAAAATACCTTGAAGAGCAGACTATCAAAAGCTTTCTTGCGCTTGACTTTGTTTGCTCATATGCACCTGTTTTTTCAAAATATTTAATGACGCATATCTTCGCTGTTTATGACTCAATCGATTTGCGATTTTACCCATTGATGAGTTATAAGGATGTTCAAGTGTACAAGGAAATTTAAGGCAATTGCTTTGAAAACATCGGATTTATGGCCAAAACCGACTTTGAGGTGTATGGCAGCTATAAGATATAGTGGTCCGATCCGGCCGGCTCCGACCAATGTGCTGTCCCCTTGAATAATAAGTGTCTGTGCAAAGTTGCATCGCGATAGCTCCAAAACTGAGGGACTAGATTGCATACATACAGACAGACAGACAGACAGACAGACAGACAGACAGACGGACATGGCTAGATCAATTTGTTTTGTTTTTCTAAGCATACTGGCAGTAACTTTTGGGGGTCTCAGACGCTTCCTTCTATGCGTTACAAACTTCAGGACAAACTTAATATACTATTTTCTTCGAAAAGAGTATAAAAAGAAACCCATCAAACAGAATTAAGAAAAACATTTACGCAACGCATTTTGACATTTGCAAAAACAGAAAATTGAATGCAAACGCAATCAATCATTAGCATCTTTTGGAAATTAATTCTCATTTTTATTGGTCGTACAATTGATGCAATATACAACAGCCATAGCAACAACAACAACAACAACAGCAACGCCAACACTAGCAAATGCTGCCATTATGTCTGCCATATAGAAAATCAACACGACGACTCTGTGCAGCGTGGCACGCATTCAATTAACACAAATGAATGAATAATTAAATACTCTTAAGAAAAAGAAGTGCAAAACACTAAAGAAAGAAACTAGCATGACCAAGTGATACCCTACAATTGTTACGGATTTATTTAAAATCGTTCAAGATTAGTGCTTGACTCTGCAAATTCTAAGAAATACTATATTATACATATACAAATTTTAAAAATTAATGATATAACTATAATGCTCAAAACATGAAGAGTATATCTTCTAATTAGAATTGAAAGAGCATGCATACCAAACTTCCAAGCTATAGCTTTTATAATTTCAGAGATCGATGGACTCGTCGATTACTCTCACTGCTCTAGAATATTCATATGCACTTACTCTACAAAGTCAGACACTTTTTGAATGGCCTGCCACACATATTTGCATAAATTTATCTTCATTTTTACCAGCACAGGGTACAGTTCAAGCGAAAGACTTAAGTGACAAACTTGATGCGAGTATTGAGGGAGCAGCAGCGACTTCCCACAAGCCGAGTCGAGTCGAGCATTACAAAACCACACACACACACACACACACACACCGTTGCAAGAAGGCGCACTCGCAGCTGAGTGAAGCTGCTGAAATGATGCCATCAACAGCAGACGACAGAGCAAAGAAAAAGAAAACAATGAAACATAATTGAGATCTGATGAGCGGGAGAAGGGGAGCTGAAGGAGGTGTGGCCTGTAGCCTGGGCAAAAGTCAGACAGCGGTAATAAAGAAATCTAATAAATGAAAAGCGAGTCTTTGACTGCACACACACAAACACACACACACACACAGAGACTCAGACAATTGTTTTGGCGTATTTCACAATGATAACGCCAACTTGAAGTTGCCACTGCTGACACACTCACCAACTCACCAACTCATCAATTCACCAATTCACCAACTCACGCCGGCTGCGATGCTTAATGGGCGCATAATTAACTAATGTGGGCAATGCTCGACGCCGATCTCAGTTGACAGACACTTAGAAGGCAACTCAACTGCCCGTGCGACCCGTGCCACAAATCGAGTGCGCAATTGTAACTTGGCCAATGCGGACGCCCACTTGGCCCACTGTACAGCCCGAATCCCAGCCTCTGGCCCACAGCTTGGCCTTTATTTTCAGTGGCTATGCTATAACAATGTTTACTTTAATTATGCACTGCATATTTGTAAATTACAAACAAACGGAAACCATAAACCATTGCAGTTGTACTTAACCGATTGCTAAAGTTTTATAACAAGGCAAACCTAATTATATATTTAGGGCTTACCACAAACATATTATATTTATTAATAATAGAGCAATTATGTTTTTTGTATTCATACAACAACTTTCATGTTTGCTCTTGTTGTGCATTTAATAAGTTATATAAATTATAATAAATATTTAGCCATTGGACTTAGCCAACTTTCAATTTTCACAACTTGCTCACAACTGCACCGATTTTAAAACTGATAATAATTTGGGTCTCACTTTGTCCACTAGATTTGGAAGTACAATTTTAAATATTATTAACTAATTTAAATTTGATTAGGAAAGAAAGGCAAAGTGGGTTTTTTTAGCTGTGATCGAAAAATAAAATAGAAACATGTGGGCAAGGATTATCTTCGGCGTGCCGAAGATTATATACTCTTCGAACCTTAGGCAATTTTCACTCTGCCAACTTGCAACTTTTGCTTGGCTTTGCTTGCTTGAATGCACCTGTCCTTTCAGAATATTTAATAACGCATATCTTCGCTATTTGTTACTCAATCACTTTGCAATTTTCCCCATTGATGAGTTATAAGGATTTTGAAGTGTACAAGGAAATTGAAAGCAATTGCTTTGATAACATCGGATTTATGACCAAAACCGACTTAGAGTAGTATGGCAGCTATAAGATATAGCGGTCCAATCCGGCCGGTTCCGACCAATGTGCTGTCCCTTTGAATAATAAGTCTCTGTGAAAAGTTGCATCGCGATAGCTAAAAAATTGAGGGACTAGTTTGCATACATACAGACAGACAGAGAGACGGACATGGCTAGATCAATTTGTTTTGTCATTCTAAGCATTTGGGGGTCTCCGACGCTTCCTTCTATGCATTACAAACTTCAGCACAAGCTTAATATATTATTTTCTTCGAAAAGAGTGTAATAATGAGAATGTGATTGTCACACTTAGTATAAAAACTAGTAAAAATTTTATAATTTTCAGAAATGGGTAACCTTAAAATCTAAACAAGCGGTTGCTTTTTCTAAAATTGCGCACATATTGAATCAGTTTTTAGCTATTTGCATTGTGTGACGGTTGAAGTAAAAAATATTGACGTGAAAACAGAAAATTCACATAAAATTGAAAGATATCCAGTGATAAATCAAAAAACTTGGTTAGTTGCTTACATCAAGGGTAAAATATTATGTTTCAGGGATATGAAGCAGCCAAGGAGTTGGAAGTGAAGCTGCTTTTACAGCAATCAACTGTAGTGCATTTTAAAGAAAGCGAGTTCACAAAATAGCACGAAAAGAATAGGATATATTATTCAAGACCTGCAAAGAACACCAAAAGTGATCTTTTTAAATAAATGGATTTGAAGAAATGAACACCAAAAATCATTAAAAGTTTGTATGAAATACACATTATAATACATTTAAAACAAGTAAGAGTGCTCTAGTCGGGAGTGCCAGACTACGAGATACCCTGAACCCAGTCCTTACAATCATGCATACTAGTCTAAGCACACACATGCTGCAGTACAAGCAGTGCAAGCGGTTTAAGCAGTTAGCATGCTTTTTCGCTGAGCCCCACACAATGGAAAGTTGAATCTTAAATAACTTCTGTGTTTATTGTCCGATCTTATTGAAATTTTTGGGGCAAACAATTGTCAATAATATGTGAGACCAAACCAAATTGCAAGGTCGTACCTTCCAAATTTAGGGGTTGGTATCCAAAAAGTGAAATATTTATTACATGTGTATGCTATTCGAGATTATACATGCCTAATTTGAGCCTCCAGCTCTTATAACTCTTGAAGTTATGTCCCAAAAACGCTATTCTGAAATCGAAATGTATCGATAAGTTTTAAACGGTACGAGTTATCGATAAAATGAAATAAACTTGATCTGTATCGGGATTACGAGAACTTATATTCCAAATATGAAGTCTCTAGCTCTTGTTGTCTCTGATATCCGCGTGTTCATACAGACAGACGGACAGACGGACTGACGGACGGACAGACGGACGGACATGGCTAGATCGACTCGGCTGTTGATACTGATCAATAATAAATATATACTTTATACAGTCGGAGATGCTTCCATATCCCTGTTACATACTTTTGCACAACTTCAATATACCCTTTTTACCCATTTTTAATGGGTTCAGGGTATAAAAAGTAAGAGTGTTCTAGTAGGGTCTGCCCGAACTCAGCTCTAACATTCATTCATACTTACTTACATGTTGTCTCTCTGCGTCCTTAGAAATGCCCTCTGAAGATTTCTAACCCACATAATGTGGATTTTTCTACAAAAAAAAAACTGTTTATGAACTTTTAAAAATTTAGTCTTAAACTAAAAATGTTAAAACTTATTTGTATCAAATGAACATTAAGATTATACAAAAACTTTCCTACCGCGACTTTTTGCTTTCAACTGATTAGTGGTTATTATACCCTGAACCCATTAAAAATGGGTAAAAAGGGTATTATGGCTTTGTGCAAAAGTATGTAACAGGCATAAGGAAGCATTTCCGACCATATAAAGTATATATATTCTTGTTCAGTATCAACAGTCGAGTCGATTTAGCCATGTCCGTCTGTCTGTCTGTCCGTCCGTCCGTCCGTCCGTCCGTCCGTCTGTCTGTATGAACACGCGGATATCAGAGACTACAAGAGCTAGAGACTTCATATTTGGAATATAAGTTCTCGTAATCCCGGGACAGATCAAGTTTATTAAAATTAATCGATAACTCGTCCCGTTCAAAAGCTATCGATAAATTTCGATTTCAGACCAGCGTTTTTTTTGGGCTATAACTTACAAGTTATAAGAGCTAGAGGCCCCTAATTTGGCATGTATAATCTCGAATAGCATACACATGTAAAAAATTTTTCACTTTTTGGATACCACCCCCAATCCCCCCAAAAATTCAAAAAACTCATTTTTGAAGGTATGACCTTGCAATTTGGTTTGGTCACACATTTTATAGCCAATGTTATGTCTTACAAATTTTAAAAAGATCGGACAATAAACACAGAAGTTATTTGAGATTTAACTTTCCATTGTATGGGGCTCAGCGAAAAGCAAGCTAACTGCTTAAGCCGCATGCACTGCTTGCAGTATGTGTGTGTTTGTATGTATGCACACTATTAGGCAAGTATTAATGGAAGTCAGAACTGGGTTCAGGGTATCTCCTAGTCGGGCACTCCCGACTAGAGCACTCTTACTTGTTTTTCTTATAAGACAGTGAAATGTTGATAAGGATCACGTCTTACAGCAAAGATTAGTTTGTAAATTGTTGGCTGTCCAATAGAAATGATTACGGCTCGAAGCTGACATTTGGAGTGTCATATCAATGTCGTGAAATTGAAATTGGTGAATGTCTAAATCAAATCCCTCGATTGCAATGGGCTTGCCGAGTGGCTGTGTTAAATCAGCTGTGGTTTTCAACTATAACTCATTGGATGGGAAGGAAGGCTTTAAGTGCGGAGGTGCGGTGCATTGATATATGGCAAATATAAGTGAATGTAACAAGATCAAGTTCATATTTGCGTGTATACGTTTTCCGGCTTGTCTTTTAACATTTAATTAACTATTTGTTGTCTGTATCTTAAGCTTAACTATTAGCCATTTCCTACGCAGCACGTCCACTGCCAGACTGCCATATTGCCATACGGAGCGCGTTTTTCGCTGTACATTGTCAGCCAGGCGATAAATATCTTGAGCTAACATGCAAATTGTTGAGAGATGCTACCAAACAGGCCCCCAACTAGCAGCCATCATTCGCATAGTTTATGCCATGTATGGCCAAACTAATTAGCTTCCTGTTTAACAAATGTCCGAAATGGTCAAGACAACATCGGCGAGTAAATAAACAATTTAATTATAAATAAATAATTAAATAAATAGCTCGCCACAGACACAGACACAGCCAGCCAATTTACATAGCTTGTAAATGCCTTGAACAAAATTCAAATGAAACACACACAAAAATAAAAATAAATCAAGCTAACAAATTTATACAAGTTTCTCAAAAATGGTGCGCACAAACACAATATGTATACATATATATTTCTATATAATTTATTGAATTCTCGTTCATATACATATGTATAACACAAATATTTAAAGTTCGCAGCGTCTTTTTCCATAGGCTATCAGTCGAGTTGCCCCATTTGGCAGCTGGACGATGTGGCGAAAATGAATTTTTAATTTTCGATTCTGATTCTGATTCGGATTTTGTTCGAGAGCGAGTGCGAGTGCGAGTAAAAATCGTGTTTGTATCTCGCTTTGCATTGTGACTCTGAGCGTCAGACCCACGCGTGTTAATTACAAATGATTTGTTAGATTTGGTTAGATCTGCTTGTGGTTGTTGCCATTGTGGGGCTTTTTTCCACACTCCTCTCTATCCCCCCTCCCCCCACGCTCTCTGTGTCTCTACATCGACTTGTGTCACATTTAGGCGCAACGTATTTATCATGTCAGCAATTAATCAATACGCTCATAGTACAATTTTTGAGCATGTTACGTTGTGCAGAGGGCAGTAACATATGTAAATTATTAGACTCAGATTTACATCACATTTAAATGAATATACATACAACATTTTTGCCACTTTCATGAATATAATTGAGCTGAAGCAGGCTGAGGATCACCTATTTATAAAAGATTTGTAAGTTAAGATATAACATCTGTAAACAATTCAGTTAAGATAATAGAAATACAAGAAAAGCTTTCTTTTCTTCAAAAAATTATTTTCGTGAAGTAAAAAAGATTTAAAAGTGTGTAAGCTTATTATATTAAAATGTTTTATGCGCTACATTTGTTAATACTTTGTTTGTATATAATATTTCTTAAGCTTTAGCTTTGAATGTCTTACTCTAGTTCTGTCCCTTGTCGTTCCAGACTATTAGCAGAATTTTATATTATTATAAAACAAAAATATAATATTTAAATTATATACACAAGCTAGAACAAACTGTTGGATCAGACCTCGCAGATAGTATAATTTGTTCCAGTTCATTGCTAAACGGTTTCATTGAACATTTTCAAAAGCTTTGCTTGCATTTCGGGTGCTTCACACCTTACAGCACACATGAAGCAGCCAGCAGCCAGCAGCTGACACTTCTTCATAAATCAATGAATAGAGCCAGACGAGAAATCAGCAAAAAGTGCAGACGTTTGTCAAAGTTTGGCATCAAAACGATTGTCTGCTTAAAGTGTTGAACAAAGTAATTATTGTAGCACTCGCGGGCTGTGCCCAGATGACAGTTGTTGGCATACAAACGCGCACATAAATATGTATAACATACACACACACACACACACACACACACACACACACACGCACTTGCATACTTGTACTCATTGCTGGTACTCGATAGAGTGGGCTGTCATTTTGGCCATAAATATTAGGTGTTAAAATTATGCTAAATACAGTGGGTAGTTAGGCCGTGATTTCTATATAACAACATTTTATTGCATTCAGTTTGTTGCCCAAGTTATTTTAACATTTATTATTTTTTTCATTTTTGCCATTTACTTGGCCTTTTTATACACTGTATCCATTAAAAATGGGTAAAAAGGGTATATTGAAGTTATGCAAAAGTATGTAACAGGCATAAGGAACCATAATGTATATATATATTCTTGATCTCAATAACAATCAGTCAATCTAGCCAAGTTTGTCTGTCTGGTAGGTAGAGACCTCAAATTGGGAATATAAGTTCTCGTATTCCTTGATCAGACCAAGTTTGTTTCATTTTATCGATAAGTCGATCCTTTCAAACGCCATCGATATATTTCTACTTGATTGGTTTGTTCACACATTTTATTGCTAATTGTATGCCCAATAAGATATACAAAGTGAAGACAGTAAACACAGAGAATTTTCTTTAGACTCAGCTTTCCATAGTGTGGCGCTCAGTGGAGAATCAAGCTAGCTGTTTTGTATGTTTTTGTATGTATGTAGTAAACTGGCAAGTAATTATGAATGAATGTAGGGACTGGGTGCAGGGTATCTCCTCGTCGGGCACTCCCGACAAGAGCACTCTTGTTTTCATTGAGGCAGTCAGTCTTAATTTATGCCCATTACGCTACCTTTCTCAAAGCTTCCAGTTACGCGATGTGAACTGTCTATTTTTTTCGCCTTTTGCATTAGCTGTGAGACATTTTTTGCCAACGCTTTCGCAAACTTCTTCTACAAAGTCAGTCAGTTAGCTAGTCAGTTATTCATTTAGGCTCCCAAAATGGTCATGAAAAAAATGCTTACATTTTTATACCCTAGCAAGGGGTATTGTTAATTTGGCATGAGCCTCAGCAGTTGCAAGTGGTATTACGCTCACAGGTCAGGTTAGGTGCCAACAAATTTGGATCTGCCGACTTACTTAAATCAATGTGTAGTTCAATTTAGATTTATCTTGGACTCTAATGTGCAAAGAGTATATAATGTTCGGCATAGCACAGATGGATATTCTTACTTGTTATGGGTAAATGCGGTTTTCTTGTTTCGACGCGTTTGAGCAGTGATTGCGACAAGAAACATTTTTAAAGTCGACTTTGGGGTTTGACTCCATGATCAAACAATCGACCAAAAGATCGATTGCAAAAACATACGATGGTTGCAACATTTCAAACGTTTAGCTAATCGATTGATTAAATTAATTATATAATTTTTGATATAATTGTATAGCCCCTTTTTGAAATATATACTCTCCTTGATACTCTCCTATATACTCAACTTTGATTTATATATAATATTGTGAATATACAAAAAACTAATAATTTCATTACACAGTTATAATGAAACTAATCAATAAATGTAGTAAAATAAATCCCAAGATGTTAAAAATATTCTGAGCAAGCTAGAGTGAAATTGATTTAAAATTTGCATTATTTCTAAACATATTTCCTATAGTACATTTATATGAATTAGGCTTCTCACGAGATACCAATGTTATGCAGGCAGGCAGCTTCTCTAGCAATTGTACCATCTGAAAGTGCCTCACTTTGAGGCCGGGGCTTGTCAACATGCGTTCCATGTGATTTGCAGATGTTGTTGGAACCACATCGCGACGTTGACGTTGACGTTGACGTCGACGTCAGTCAGTCGCGAGACAACGCAGAAAAGTTTGCTACTTGTTTGTTGTTTGCCCGGTTTTGGGCCCGACAACAACAGTAACAACAGTATGGAGCAGGCCCAGCGTACAAAATCTTTTAGCTTAAACATGTAATAGCTCTTTAAAAGGTTCACCTAAGCGCGCCCGAGTTTTAAGACAGCCAGGCGCAATTGGGTCAACAAAGTGTTATGTATGCAACGATTTATAATGCATGTGAGCCAAGTTTGTTGCCTAAGTCTTTTGATTTGCCTCTGGCATTAGACACATTCGCTATGCCCAACGACTTGGCACTGCGCCACACATTACACTCGCAAGATGCACATTGATTAGCTAAGGCCAAAGTTTAAGCGGCTAAACGTGCGCCCAACCAACCGAGCAGCAACAAAATGCCACCAAATGACTCAATTTGTGGAGGGTATTTGTCTGTGCCACAAGCCATTTGGTTATGGCACGCATGCATTCGGCTATTAATTATGTGGGCATAAATTACACTGTTATAACTTAATAGTAATTTTTATTACACACGCCCAAATAGTTCACACACACATACTAAGCACGCGTTCAAAGAGACTCCGATTATAAATTCAAAGCATATTCCCACCATAAATGTCGCATAAATACGACTATTTTGACAAAAAGGGCACGTAGAATAGGTAAATGCAAATTGGACGTAAATCAATCATAATATATGTCCACAATGGCTCGCAGACATATAACACATGTACGAATAATAATATATACAGAAAAGATCAAAAGATATCTTGCCCAACTTCTCGTATATGCCCACGACGAATTCTAAACGTGCTGGCTTACATGATAATATATCATACAGTTATTAAAGTTTGGCATTTGTTTGACATATTTGATTCCGATGCTTACTTTTTAGCAGGTTGGATAATCATAAAGCCATTTTTAAAATCTACTTCAAATGTTTCGTTATTTTTATTTCCTTATTATCAGCTTATTATATCTGGGTACGCCCAGCTTTTAATTGAGTTGATATTAACAATTACAAAATTTTCTACTAAACTAACTGAATTTTAAAGTTTTTATTAATTTAAATTGATTGTATGTCCGTCAGCAGCTTCTACAAGTACTCAAACTCTAAATTTAACTGAAGAGTTTTTCTAAAAAGCATTTTCAAGCTATAATGTTGCAATTTATAAGCAGTAAATATGAAGGTACACATCTCATTTCACGAAAGCAATTATACTCCAACTTTATGGCATTGCGTACTTAAGAATTTGTATAATAACCATTTGACAAGTCATATAAAAGCTGCAGACAGCGCTGAAGATGACACAACACATGTCACCACAAAGACAACAACAATAAATAAACGAATAGCAAGAAGAAGTAAACAAACAAAATGCTCACCTGCAGCTGGCGCCCAGAAACCGGAAGCAAAAGGCAGACAGCGACTGATGAACCTTTGGCCAAATGCAAAGGCGGGGCACAAATCTAACAAATAAAATCTGTGTTTTTTTTTTAAATTTTTTTGTTTGGATTTTTGTGTTCAGCTGTGTGTTTTGCTGTTTATTTGCTGATGCGGCTAATTTAGTGCCACGATATGTTTTCAGCAATTAGTCAAGCATGCAGCTCAACACAGTCGGGAGTGAGTTTTGGGCGAAACCGTGCAGACGCAAAATAAATCAAATAAACAACTTTAAGCAAATGTTGAGGAAGCAGCAAATAAACACACCAAAATATTTGCTTACAAAATGCATGCGTCAAAATGTTTTTTGCCTTTTGATTTTATGTTTTATTGTATGTCAAATAAACGTGATTTGTGTTTTGGCTTTTCAAAAAACATTACCAGGCACGTGTGGCAAATGATGAGGAGACGCCTCATTTCTTCGCAATTTAGGTATTCACTGTTGCATTAAGTTTCCGTTTTTGGTGCTTTTGACATTTGAACTGTACCCAAAAGTTAGTCAACCATAACTTAACTCTACTCAGGCAAAGTAGAATATATAAATGCTTAGGTTTAGTTAATTTATAAAGGAAAGATAAAAATGAAAGTACTGATTAGATTCAGCACTCTCTAATTAAAAATAATTTGATGCAATAAAAATGTTCAATATTCAAGAAGTGAATGCAAATATATATTATAAATATATTGGTACTAAACAAAATTAAGAAAATATCGCATATGCAAGTTTATAAACAAAATAGTCCTGCAACGATTTATTCTAATTCTCTTAATCTTATCTTAATATAATAAACTAAATTTTAAAAATTACTTATTATTATAATTATATTAACTCAAGATAGCACTAGCTGACTATGAATAGAAGAAAGTTTAGATAGGCTTAAATATTATAGTCAAAACACTTACTTTTTTGCAGGGTTTTCTTAGGTGCTAGTAGCAAATTATAATCTCAAATACTTATACCACATAACCAACTATAACCAACCTGGTATTGAGATCCATTAGCGACAACTTCCACTCCAAAAATGGCATAATTTCGACACCTATAAACAAAAGACACTCACTGCTTTCAGAAAAAAATAAGCATAGAAGAAAAAGTCAGGAGCACAAAAAGTAGCAATAAATCCATTCAGAGGCGCATTACTTTCAAATGCGATTTGTTGAAAATTTGTAGCCGAAAACAATTGCAAGTATTTCCAAACGGCGTGACAACATTTTCATTTTTGCCATGCTTGACTGGTCGTTGCTGTTCCAATAACCGAATCCGAATCCGAAACCAAAACCAAATACGAATCCCCAATTGCAATCCTCAATGCGAGACCGCCACCGCTGGCAACACGTTTTGAACCCGAAGCCCCAAAGGGTCAAGTGGCGCGTGTAGCGAAAGCCACGTTAGAGCCAGAGATATTGACAGGGCCCAAAGTCTTAGCAGCCATCACTGAGAGGGTCGGTTGAGCTAATCATTGGTTATTTACGTTCTATTGTCCTCCAAGTGCAGTTAACTATCGATTGAATAATTTAATTTTTACAATACATACTTTATTAATTTAATTCGGATTTAAGTCCGAAAGATTCAATTCACATGCGTAAACTTACTTATATAATTATAATTATTGCCAATCTTTTTGAATTTTTCATTATTTTTGGTCTGATTGGGCTTTGCCACTATTTCTAATTTAAATACACCCAGATAATGTACATTCATAATTAAGATTTTTTAATTTTACAATTCATATTAAAACTTAAGTTTCAATTTTGAATTAAATTTATAATATTTTTGATTGTCATATTTAGTGAAATATATATAATAAATAAGAAATAAAAATAATATATAAATAAACAAAATTACGCATTCTGGCTTTAATTCAATTTTGGGTTCTTGATGTATATTTATAGATGTACTCAAACCAAAGAAAGCTCTAAAAAATTAAATCAAATCGAATCTCAATTCTTTTCTAGCTACCCTCGCTGTGATGGCCTTTGCTGGAAAACTAATGACCATAACTTCTGCTACATATATACAATTAAATTTAAAGAAACTGCAATTGCCGCTTTATAGATTCAGATATGTAGATGCAAAAGGGCTTTCAATCTGTTCTCAGTTCGATCTTCACGCCCGAGTGCCGCCGCTGGAGACCTTCTATGATAGACTCGCCGAACACTGAGCAGCGTTGAGTGAGTACCGAGCGTTACTTGCCTGAACTTGACATGCATTTTGTTATGCCAGTGCGTGTAGTAAATGAGTAAATGAGTAAATGGGGGGTAACTGCGAGTAGGTAGCGAAGTCTCCAGTCTAGACGCGGCGTATTGTGATCTGAACTGCATTGGAGCACGGCCTACGTGCAGCATTGGGGCATATCCAATGTTTTGTTTTTCCATATGTTTTCTGCTGTTCTAGTTAATGCGATTTGCGATTGCCAATAGGCGCTAGCAAATTATGATGACTTATGAGGGGAAGATGTCCAAATTAGTAACGAATAATGAAATCTGCTGACGCGTTTATTGTATCACACGCGTATACTCACCCCAGCCACCTGATGTTTTATGGTTTTATTACTAAAAAATATAATTGTTATTATTAACCAATTTAAGCGGCAGTAACATATATGTATGTTAGTTCAATGGCATTGCGATCGACATGAATTTAAGTAATTTGTCCAAATAAAAGTTTGCTACATTCGTATACTGTTTTATTTAAGCGTCATTAGCTTACGTTACGCGACACGTTACGTTATTTACTTACGACTGCACGCCGGTCTCAAATGCCGGTTTGTTATTGCCTATGTGAGCGTGAAGCACATACAAAAATGCCGACAAAGAGCGTAAAGAGCCCAGCTCTTAAAATGGGACATAGGGTTGTCGAGTTGCGCGTTGTTCGTTGAGAGAGCCAAGCTTTGAAGATATGAAAATATGAAAAGAGGAGCTTTAATTAAATGAAAACCAATAAAAAGAAGGATGCTTGGTTAAGTTGTTTTTATACTCGAAAATATTAAAGGAACTCTTTTAAAATACACGAAAACATGCTACGATAACACATTTCATACATTCTTTAAAAAAAGCAACTGCTTTTGATATTAAGTTTTTTTTTAATATTATTTCATTTTATTTACATCAGAAAATAAAATGAGTCAAACGATTTTAATTTTTAAAAATTTAAATATCTACTATAATTCAAGAAATATTTACATCAGAAAATTAGATGAGTCAAACGATTTTAATTTTGAAAAATTTAAATATCTACTATAATTCAAGAAATGTTATAATAATAAAAGTCATATAATGCAAATGCATTTTATTCATATTATTTTCAGCTAGACAGAATAATTAAGTATATGAAATTATAAAGGTGATCTTATTAATATTACAAAATGTACTAAAATACTTAGTAGCAAAATACACTGCACCTCTTTTAAAGCTTCTCGCTCAAGAGGATAAGGTGGCACCTAGTTTTCTATAAGAATATCTGTATGACTTCATAGGAACTACAGTGAATTGAACGCAGCTTTAATGTGCAGCTCCTTTTTAGGGATGACAACAATAAATCAACTTTTATTACAAAGCTTTTATATATGCAAGTAAATGTTTAAATATACCTTGTAATAAGCAATTAGTTTATCTGGTGTCATTTGCCAGACAAAGCAACTACTTAAAGTGGGTGCAGATCAATATAGATATACTAAGCCTAAGAGCGAGCAAATTGCTCTTTGGCCAGCGCTCTTTCAGATACGCTCGCTCTCTCTATGTCCCTCTATCTCTCTCTGTATCTGTGTGGCAGAAAAGCTGACATCATTCAATAAGCAGCCAGACTGAGCATGAGACTGAGCTACAGGCCAAGTTAGCTGGGGCCAGCTGTCTGACAGCGGCTTATTTAACGCGCGGGCCAAGCTGAAAACTCTTTTAGTATAGCGTTGGCGTGCGAGATAGACGGTTCGGTTGGGCACAAGATACACAAAGTAGTACTTGGCAAGCTGGCAACAAAACGAGTTCGAGTTCGAGTTCCGAGCAATATACTATATATATATATATATACACATACAATATAAGCACATTTAGCGCAGGCGTTGAACTAGTGCAAAGCGCAGAACAAAAAAAAACAAAAACACAAACACTTCAAAAAGCAAAAGCGTAATAAATAATATAAACACAAATAAATAAAAGAAACATTAAACAATTGTAGCAAACTTGCAGCTGTGAATGAGATAAAGCTGATGTCAGTGTCAGTGTCAGTCTCAGTCCCAGGCCAAGTCGCATAGTTGAACCCTGCGTGAATTGAAGTGTATCCAAGCGTTGAGTGTGAAACGCAAAACAAGCGAATTTCAAACACCAGCCAAGTGCCGCATTTTCCTGGTCACAAAGACTAAGCAGCAAAAGTTAAATTCCGCTAAAAAAAACACAATTGTATAGAAAGTGAAAGACGAGACGCGACAATAAATAAAAAGCGAAAGGTTTTGGGCTTCGCTAACTTTTGCCTAGGTTTTCAAGTGCAACGCTCAGAAGTTTTGCTCACTCTATTTTGTATGTTCCCCTCCCCTCCCTCTCCTCCGCTCCCTCCCTCTCCTCTTTAGCCAACGAACAGCTGTGTTTTTTCGCTGCTGCTTAAGCTGCTCGCCCACTTGCTCTGTGGCATAAAAATCATTGAAAATTAATTTTGTATACATAAAAAATATGTGTATATAGTATTTTCAATAATTTGTATGCCAATGCTTTGCTGACTACGCGTTTTTTCAATACCAATACAAAAATAAAAAAGAAACAATTCCAAATATATTAAAAACCACGCGTTTTGAGCTGCCTGCAGAAGTGTGTGTGCGTGTGTGTCTTAGTAAGAAAATAAAATATCAAAAGAAGAAAAAAAGTATCGCAGCTTAAAAAGCGGCCAAGCGACATTGATGCCAATCGGCCGGCCAGTGCATTTGCTTTTTTGTTGTTGGCCGCTCTTTGCAGCTCCAACAACAACAACAACAAGCAGCATACCAACAACAACAACAACAACTACAACACTTGGCCAAAAACGCCTTCAGTGGACTGCGGCTCGAATGTAAGGCACATGCTAAAAAGCTAAACAGCTAAAAGCTAAGCAGCTAAACAGCTAAAAAGAGCTATCAACGTCTGACTATCGCGGCAGGTACGTGCAATTCGTCTTTTGATTTATTTATTTACCGTTTTGTCCACTGCCAGCACAAATGGCAATCAATTTTATGTTTTTTTTTATATATGTATGTACAATAAATAACTAAGCTGTTTGCCAAATTTATGTGCTATAACTGAAGTTGATGAAGCTCAATCAGAAACTCTGACGCCTTGGCATTAGGTACATAAATTTAAAAAATACTTATTTTTATGAAGTTGAATTTGAGTTACTCCAACGAGAACACTTTTTATAAGTCAGCTAATTGGCACAACAGGCTGCAGGCCTTTCTTTCTTTCGCTAACAACCATTGTTATATTTGTATAGCTCTCCCATAATTATTACTATAAGTTACAATATTTCTCATAGAATTTCGAGACTTTCTTCTCTGTACACATATACATAGACTTGAGATTAGTAATTGTGTAGGCAAATTATAGCTGAAGCAACTGCTAAATGTAGTCTCGCATTTCTTAATTGCGTACATCATGTGTCCACATACATTTACTCATTACTTCCGGCAGCTGGGGCCTATTACACAACATTTACATTTTGTTTTCTCACCCACCCTAACGTTCATTAGCTAAAGATTTTTCTCATGCAGCTTTAGGCAAACACATAAGACCATGAGTTGTAATTTTTCAGCATTTCTTATTCCGTTTTGCTCACCACTAAAACAAAAGACTTGAGCATACATATATATATTCATTTGCTCAGACGCTATGAATCATAATCAACTGAGAACGCTGAGCGGATGTAACCGACTGCATACTACTCTGATCCTTGCCTGAAGCTACCTGCCATGTACTTTCAGCTTTGAGAAATATATATGTATACATATATATCTCGATTTCAATTGATTGAAATAAAATATAAATCGCTAGTATAGGTGTTAGTCGGACCGAGTTCCAGACAAAATTGTGTTAAAATAAAATAAATGTATTTTTTTTCATCTGATAAATTATAATATAATAATAAAATATATATGTATATTTTATCGATGTATTATTACAATTTATTTAAAATAGTTTATTATGGCACACAAATCTGAGCACTATGTCTTGGTCCAGACAAAATTGTTTTAAAATAAAATAAATGTTTTTTTTTCATCTGATAAATTATGGTATAATAATAAAATATATGTATGTTTTATCGATGTATTATTATTATTTACTTAAAATAGTTTATTATGGCACACAAATCTGAGCACTGTGTCTCGGAATATATATTGCAAGTTTCAAGTCTGCAGCTTCAAGGACAGACATAGATTGCACAAGCCCTATCTACTAGTTTCAATGCAGGGTCAGAGTATACGAATAAAATCGTTTCTTACAATTAAAGTTCAATGATTCTGTGCATGAGTCCACAATTTGCCCAGGCACTGATATTAGTCATCAATTTGCCATATGTAGATAGTTGTGGTTGTTCTTTTCTTTTTTATAGCGATTTGGCATGCATCAATATTTAAGCGTTTAAGAGAGCAAATAAAGATCGTGGGCAGCCATTTAGAAGTTAAATTAGTCAAAGTCAGTGATCCAACTCGGATTGTTGATTGACATGTTTTGTGTGGCCAGTATATACGCTAACCCCCATATTTATGGGTATATCACATGCCCAGACAATGGCCTAGAGTTCAAGTGGTGTCACCATAAAGAACTTTGTGGCGTACATTAGCGCAAATTACCATTGGCAAAAAGGTGTTGGCCCCAATTGTCACCTCCAAAGATATCATGAATATATATATATATAAAACTGGGTGCGGAATTCTAAAGCCCAAAGCATATTGCATTACCTTGTGCCGCGTCATAGTCGCAATGATAATTTTTATTGCCACGCGCCTTTTTTGCCAATTTATCAGCGGCTTGAATGTCAGAATGCTCAGAACTGTCTGTCTGACTGTCTGTCCGTCTGTCCGTCCGTCTTTCTATCTGGCTGTCTGCTTGGTGTTGACATAGCTGCAATCACCGAAAAGCACTTTTTGTCAAGCTGTGACCAGCTTTTGGAGCAACACGTGCCGGATTTTGATTGCAAATCCTATTTAATGTAGCAAATAAAAATAAAATAATTTCAGAAAAGGCTGGCCTGATCAAACAGAATATTGTTTAGATCATGATCATTTAAATATAAAAAACTTAATTATTTTATTGGCTGTCTTCTTATTCCATAAAGATTTGTGTCTAATAAGCACTTCTTTATAAATATGTCCCAGAAATATAATTGATTCAGAGGAACTGATTATTTATTTTATTATTTTATTTTTTTAAATATTAATGCTGAGTATTTCGCAGTCGCGTGCTGAGTTCTCTCATATTTTCAGATTCGGCGTCGCAAGCCTGCCACTTCATAGTCCCCAAAAAGGTCTAATGTAAATGCTGACCAAAATATACAAAAGTTTCTCTCCTTTTTGTATTTAAATCAATAATTTAATGGTGTTTTTGACACCACACCCGAGCAAAGCAAAGCAAAGCAAAGCATTTGCATTTGCAGTGAATTTAATTTGCGTATCTGACAAAATATTTGTTCGTTGTTTACCCCAGCTTTTGAAATGTGCGAGCCTGAAAATTAGCGCAAAATATAAAAAAAAAGGAAAAACAAAAAAAGTCCGATATAAGCGAGCGTTTCATAGTCATAATTATAAGCTTTGCCTTTTATGGCTGCACATTACTATTTCAAATGCCGAAAAATAAAAATGATCATACGATACAACAAATTCTTTATAAATCATTCGCTAGCTGCGTTTTGCATAGAAAACAAATTCCAATGAACTTTGGCAGACGTCAAAACGTTTGCAATTTGTTTGCATTTGGATTGAGAAATACATAAAGAAAAAACAAGTGGAGAAGGATTATCTTCGGCGTGCCGAAGATTAAATACTCTTTTCGAACCTTAAAGCAATTTTTACTATTTTTCCGTGACTGCTTATTTAATTCGCAGATATTAATGTCGCATACATATACCCCTACATATAAAATAAAATATATAAAGGTATTCATGTAAACAGGGACGTTTCACTATCCGCAGCTCGTGGACGCGTCCCTTAGCATTCATAAGTGCTACCGAATTGAACAATATACAAGTTTCAGTTTTTCCAAAAAGTCAAAACTACATTACATATGTATACTACAATATACATACCAAATTTTGTGCCTGTTGCTCTTATACCTTTCAAGGCCGCTGTCGGAAATTGAATTGTCATAAAACTTAATCTGAACATACGAGAGCTTATATTCAGAATTTGAGATCCATATTTTTTTTCGCGTGTCATTGGTTTTGCCAATGAATTTAAATTTTTCTTTTGAATTATTCTATTAAAGCTACTTTATGTATGAAAAAAAAAATTAGAAACAATTTAGGAAATTGAAAATAAATGAATTTGACTACAGCTATTATATATTTGAAAAGAAGAATAAGAAAAAATGAAAATAAATGACCAGTCGCCGCTGGTTTCGAACCCGGGTCCTCTCGCTCACCAGTTCGCAACTTTACCCACTACGCCACAAGCCGTTTTGATGATCGCTGACAAAATCCCTTGAAGAGCAGACTGTCAAAAGCTTTCTTGTTTTGCTTTGTACTGCTTACACCAAGCAGTTTTAAGAATCGCTAACAAACTCGATTTATACTGAGCTTTTGTTTTTTCGCGTGGCATTGTTTTTGTTCTAAGCCATTGAAAGCAAATGAATTTGATTACAGTTATTATATATTTGAAAAGAAGAATAAGAAAAAATGAAAATAAATGACCAGTCGCCGCTGGTTTCGAACCCGGGTCCTCTCGCTCACCAGTTCGCAACTTTACCCACTACGCCACAAGCCGTTTCGATGATCGCTGACAAAATTGCTTGAAGAGCCGACTGTTACAAATTTCCTTCTTTTGTTTTCCTGCAACCTGCAACTCGCGTTTGTCAGCATTTGTTTTTTCGCGTGGCATTGTTTTTGTTCTAAGCTATTGGAAGCAAATTAATTTGATTACAGTTATATATTTGGAAGGAAGAAAAAGAAAAAAGTATTAAATTAACAATCAGTCGCCGCCGAGGCTCGAACTTGAACTTGCGAAACATGCGTTCGTTAGCGCGGCTCTTTACGCCATACGCCACAAACCGTTTTGATGATCGGTGGCAAAATACCTTGAAGAGCAGACTATCAAAAGCTTTCTTGCGCTTGACTTTGTTTGCTCAGACTATCAAAAGCTTTCTTGCGCTTGACTTTGTTTGCTCATATGCACCTGTTTTTTCAAAATATTTAATGACGCATATCTTCGCTGTTTATGACTCAATCGATTTGCGATTTTACCCATCGATGAGTTATATGGATGTTCAAGTGTACAAGGAAATTTAAGGCAATTGCTTTGAAAACATCGGATTTATGGCCAAAACCGACTTTGAGGTGTATGGCAGCTATAAGATATAGTGGTCCGATCCGGCCGGCTCCGACCAATGTGCTGTCCCCTTGAATAATAAGTGTCTGTGCAAAGTTGCATCGCGATAGCTCAAAAACTGAGGGACTAGTTTGCATACATACAGACAGACAGACAGACAGACAGACAGACAGACAGACAGACAGACAGACGGACATGGCTAGATCAATTTGTTTTTTTTTTATAAGCATATTGGCAGTAACTTTTGGGGGTCTCAGACGCTTCCTTCTATGCGTTACAAACTTCAGGACAAACTTAATATACTATTTTCTTCGAAAAGAGTATAATGATTTAAATGCTGGCTTTTGGGTTGGTTTTTTCCCATCAATTTCTGCTTCAGACAGGATAAGCATAAGCACAAAAGTGCTTCATGGAAAACTTGATGACATCAGGGAGCCAAGTATTTCTAGGCCAGCTTCAAGGCTTTTCATTCGTCTGAGACTTCCTTTGCACATGAGTTGCTTCAATCATCAATCGACTTAATTGCAGCTGTGCTCCTAATTAACTATATACCATATACATATGTATAGTTGGAGCCCAATTTGTGTCTTAAGTCTTTTGTTTTGACAGTGCTTCTGTGTGGCATTGTTCGACCTGAGTGCCTTTCATTTTTTCATCATGCTTAATTAAACCATAAACACCTCAAAGCACGCTACCATTTTCAACATATTGCCACCCATATGACAAGCGACCCACACGACTATTTTGTATTTCATATTATTTTTTGGTATTTTTTCTTAGACAATGCCAATTGAAAGAGCAGTTAAAAACTGCAGCGGCAACACCTCCGCAATCAACACTCGAAAATAATATTGTAGCCCAACCTAGGACAAGTTTTCTGTCTGTCTGATGTGGTGGGCTTGCGTTTAGGTTAATCAATTTAAATTACCTTCAATTAGGCTTTTTGTTCACTTTTGCTCGCTTAGGAGTTGTGAAAGAGAGATGTGAAACCAGAAATATGAAAGCAATTTCTTACATAGTCTTTCCACCTAAAGCAGCTATTTAGCAATAATTAGGTCCAAGCTTACATAAACATGTATGCATGTATTAGAAATGGATGTGGATGTGCCAGCATGCATCCAATTTGTAAGCACTCCAACAGCTGGCCCAAAATCCATGTATGCATATTTATGTTTATGGTCGGGTTTGGCCAAACAGCCAAATAGCCAAACAGCCACACACAGCGCTCTGCTGGCAATTAAACATTTAATAGCTTCATTCGATATGCATGCTGGGCAGGCTATAGGCCATATGCCAAGAAGTAACACTCTGTCTGTGTGTGTGTGTGTGTGTGTGTGTGTGCAATGCGCCGATGTGGGTGTTGGCTGTGTTTTCGGGCTATAAAATGCTAATTTCTTTGAGTCATAAAATAATATGTAAGCGATTTGATTGCCCAGTTATCAGCGCAAATGGGTGCAGAATCTAGCTGAAATTGATTTATTTCCACATCATTTGCATTGCTAATTTGCATGGAATGACTAGTGACTTGGCAGCTGTTGATTATGTTGGATGTTAATATAAATAATAAGGAAGGGCATGTAATTTGTAGATTTTATTGCACTAGGCGGTATAGTTGTTACGCTATCAGCTGTTACGATTAATGGGCTTTTTATTAGAGACGGCAAAACAATGCATTCTCTATATTTAAAATATTATTTTACATTTAAAATTAAAATTCAAAATTATAAAAACTGTACAAATCCAAAGTATACATATTTGTGTATAAATAAAGTAAAATACAAATATGCAATAAAGTATGTAAACAAAATTACATTTTTAAAAATATACATGTTTATATTATATTATATACTCAAAGATCAAATCTTAGAGAAATTTATTAGTTTATATGAAAAACAAACCACTTTTTCTCTTGACAAGCTTAAAACTAACATCAAGCACCTCAAAAAATCTCTACATACTCTTAATGCCATATTCAGCAATAGCAAAACAAAAAAACAAAAGACTTAAGACACAAACTTGTTAATCCAAACTTAATTAGTTGATCCAATGCAACTGGCAAATTTTGCTTGTCAGGTGAAAGCTGATATAAATTGCATAGTCAATTGTCGAAATATCAAAACGTCGTCAGTCGTCAGTCGTCACACACGATTTAAATGAGCTATCAAATCAGCACCCCGACAATGTCATTGAACCAGCCGGGCAAAGCAAATCAAATCAGATAGCCAGATAACTAACCAACGTGGAGCAAATCAAAGCCGCTTAGCAAAAAGCTACAAAAACTTATAGTTTATGGCTGCAGTCACACAAATCAGCGGCGATCGCCTTACAACTGACAAGCGCTCAACGAACCCGCTCAGGATTGATGACAAGTCGGCAATACCAGATGACAATTATCAGCGTAGTCTTAAGCCTACCTACCAGAGAGTGTCATAAAAACAACAGCAGCAGTAGCAGAGACCAAAGCCAAGACGACAGCAAAAAAAAAAACACAAAAAGGAAAAAAACTAACGAAATTGACGTCATTTCATGAAATCAGCAAGAAATACGAAAAAAAAGCTGTCGAGCAAAATGCGATGTGGCGAAAATTGCCAGGCCAGGCCAGTGGCCAGCTCTAGCTCTAGCTCCAGCTCCAGCTCCAGCTCCATCCCCATTCCTATTGCCACCCGCTGAGCGAATTGTGCGAATTGTTATAATTGCAAACAATTACAATAGCTATAAAGAGCGAAGCAGACTCGAGATCGTAGTGGGGCCATTGTCTTGTCCGGTTTCGGTCTCATTGAAGACAATTTTTATATATATATATTTTTTGCGAAATATTTGTAATGTCTACAGCCTGCCTATCATATGGCCCCAAAAACAACAACCATGGCAATCCCATTAGATAGGGTCCAAGTTCGGCCAGGTCAAACCAGAGAGCAGCTCCTTCTGCTGTCGCAGATTTTATTATTATTATTATTTTTATACTCTTTTCGAAGAAAATAGTATATTAAGTTTGTCCTGAAGTTTGTAACGCATAGAAGGAAGCGTCGGAGACCCCCAAAAGTTACTGCCAGTATGCTTAGAATGACAATACAAATTGATCTAGCCATGTCCGTCTGTCTGTCTGTCTGTCTGTCTGTCTGTCTGTCTGTCTGTCTGTCTGTCTGTCTGTCTGTCTGTCTGTCTGTCTGTCTGTATGTATGCAAACTAGTCCCTCAGTTTTTGAGCTATCGCGATAAAACTTTGCATAGGCACTTATTATTCCAGGGGACAGCACATTGGTCGGAGCTGGCCGGATCGGAATACTATATCTTATAGCTGCCATACAACTCGAAGTCGGTTTTGGCCATATATCCCATGTTTTTGAATCTATCGCGATGAAACTTTGCACCGATACTTATTATTCAAAGAGACATCACATTGGTTGGAGCCGGCTGGATCGGATCACTATATCTTATAGCTGCCATACAACTCGAAGTCGGTTTTGGCCATATATCCCATGTTTTTGAATCTATCGCGATGAAACTTTGCACCGATACCTTTTATTCAAAGAGACATCACATTGGTTGGAGCCGGCCGGATCGGATCACTATATCTTATAGCTGCTATACAACTGGCAATGAATTAAATATTCTTAGAACAAAAAAAAAATGTTACGCGACAAAACGATTATGAAATTTCAGTGGTGCAGTTGGCAGAGTGAAAATTGCCTATAGGTTCGAAAAGAGTATAAAATCTTCGGCACGCCGAAGATAATCCTTCCCCACTTGTTTTTATACTCTTTTCGAAGAAAATAGTATATTAAGTTTGTCCTGAAGTTTGTAACGCATAGAAGGAAGCGTCGGAGACCCCCAAAAGTTACTGCCAGTATGCTTAGAATGACAATACAAATTGATCTAGCCATGTCCGTCTGTCTGTCTGTCTGTCTGTCTGTCTGTCTGTCTGTCTGTATGTATGCAAACTAGTCCCTCAGTTTTTGAGCTATCGCGATAAAACTTAGCACAGACACTTATTATTCCAGGGGACAGCACATTGGTCGGAGCCGGCCGGATCGGACCACTATATCTTATAGCTGCCATACAACTCGAAGTCGGTTTTGGCCATATATCCCATGTTTTTAAAGCTATTGCGATACAACTTTGCACAGATACTTATTATTCAAAGAGACATCACATTGGTTGGAGCCGGCCGGATCGGATCACTATATCTTATAGCTGCCATACAACTGGCAATAAATTAAATATTCTTAGAACAAAAAAAATAAAATTTTGCGCGACAAAACGATTTGGTGCAGCTTATGAAATTTCAGTGGTGCAGTTGGCAGAGTAAAAATTGTCTATAGGCTCGAAAAGAGTATAAAATCTTCGGCACGCCGAAGATAGTCCTTCCCCACTTGTTTTTGCATAATTATGTGCAGAATTCTCTTTTATTTTATCGCTTGCTGTTTGGTTTTTTCTTTTTGGTTTTTTTGGGAGAAGTCGTATTTCGACTGTGCTGCCAATTACCAGCATGAAGGTCTTTGACTGCGCAATCAGCAGCAACAACAACAACAAAAACAACAACTAGCAAAATTTGTAACATTTTTGTTTTAGTCGGAGCTCTTCAAGTTATTATTATTAGAGTTTCGGTATTTTTTATGTCTTGTTTTTCATGCTTTAATTTGTTGCGTTGTTTTTTCGTTTCTTATCTTTTTGTTAAGCCTTTGCCATGGCTCACAATTATTTAGTTTTTGCTATTTTTTTTTGGGATTTTATATGTACATATATATATTTTTTGTAAAATGCTTTGGGGGCTTTTACATTTCACGCTCTTGAGGTAATTGGCTTGCAAAACGTTTCAGTGACAATGAACATTGGTATAAGATCCGTAGATACGAAAGTTAAATATCAGATAAGGCATAAGTGGACTTAAACAAAACTAAAATTTGTTAAATTTATGCTCTAAAATTAAAATGTCTAATGCATAAGAAAATGTTATATATAAGCAATGTGGCACACTTAAAGAAAAAACTATATTAATGCCTGAAGTAAATATATGCATTAAAATGGATAATATGTATAATTTTCTATTTATACTCTAAAATTATATGTCTATTTAAACAATTCAGCCTATCGTCTCTCTTTTCACTTGCGCTTTCTGCCGGTGATTCAATAAATCAATGAATGTTCAATAATCAGTAGCTAAACACAATGCATAGCCATTTTTCAATTAACTTGAACCGCAAAATGCAATTAACTTTTACACGATTTCTAAAAGAAAACAAAACAAAAAAGCCGTCAGTAGACAAAAGACAGCAGACAGCAGACAGCGATTTTACCTGGTAACCCAGTTATTCAATGTTTCAAACAGTTGTTTAATTGACTGCCGCTCAGCAGCTAAGTATTTCATTATGATGCAGCGCAAACATATTAATTAAATAATTAACAAACAAAAATCATTATTAAGCAACAGGTATTTGTTTGATCAATTTATTTATGTGCACCAGCGACTGCAACATCAATTTGTATGCTGCCAATTAACTATTAGCCATGCTAATGATTAATTAGTAATTAGGAAACAGTATAAGCAAAACAAAAATAAATTTCATGTTGCACGCAAAAAAAAATAGACGTTGGGAAGTGGAGAACATAATTAAAAATGTGCAAAATAGAAAAAAATAAACGAAAATTATTTCTATTCATATGTACATAAAATTTATATTACTGCATGATAAACTAAGTCAATGGTAGTAGTAAAAAATCTAATTAACAATGGGCAATA
This sequence comes from Drosophila flavopinicola, assembly GCA_035042425.1. NCBI lineage: Eukaryota > Metazoa > Arthropoda > Insecta > Diptera > Drosophilidae > Drosophila > Drosophila flavopinicola. Next base: position 713,119 of record JAWNLL010000197.1, on the reverse strand, counting down.
ACTCTATAGTTGTATGTCCCTGACATTTTATAGTAACTAATAAAGAAAAACCCATGGAAACAGTTACGTTACAGTTAAGAACGGTAAAGTCATTAAAAAATACTATAATAGTAGAATAATCGAAAACTACTAGTTGAAACATATAATAATTTGTATGTTATTCATGCCAATGTCAGAAACCTTAACAATAAGTCATATACTAAACAAATAGCTGTTAACCATTGAAACAATCATGAAATTCGTCTAAAATATGGAAATAGCAATTATAAGCTTTAAGTTTTAAAAAGATAAGCTCTTAATTTCCCTAAACATTTGCCCCTGAATTTGTATATTAACCAAAGAAAAATATCTATAGCAGTTGAAAGCAATTAAGACTTAAATTTAACTAAAAACATAATCATTAAAAAAAATATAGAATAGTCCAAAGTCTAATTAACATACTTATTGCTAGACTTGACCTTTAAGCCAAAGCAAATACAAGAGTATAATAACACCTAAATAAAAACGGCAAATCATGCGACTTGAATGCGCTTTTGGCGCGTTTTTTAAACGCTTAAAATTCAATGCCTCGATTTAATAATGGGGCGCCACTCAGGTAACCATTTCTATGAGCATTGCCAATGAAATTGTTTTGGTCGAAATAAGAAGTTCAAGTTTGAAACTAATAATGCGGGCTAATTGGGAATTATATAATAGCCAACAGAGTGCGAAATATGTAAATTGTTGACCTAGAATCGCTGGAATATATTGACAAAAGAGGTGCGAAAACTGGGTAAGGAAATAAACAATTTTGGCATCGGAATCAGGCTGCTAGGTAGAGTTAGCCTGTTAATAGACTTGCCCTGACCTTCAAAATTAATTGACTCGCATGTGCTTTTTTCGGTTGTTCGAGTACCTTACCTACAGCATTTATGTTGTTATTACTTGTTTAGTCATGCTGCTAATGAGCCACGGGCAGGTTCAATGCAGGTTGAAAGCCCCCGTCCAAATTATCAGCCGCATACAAGTTAATTTTTTGTGAATACTTTTTGGGGGATTGGCCCAACGCCGCATGTGGCTCGAAGCCACATTTTGGCCTGCAAGCATATTTTGAAGCTTTCATAAGCGCCGTTACCTAATCTCAGTAGCGGCGTCCGAAATTGCGGAACTGCAATATAATTTAACAGATATTTCTTATGCCCGGCCTGCTGCAGTTGCACCACCAAACTTAAACCAGAGACAATAAACATAATTTTCTTAAAAAAAAGCAAAGCATTAAACGTAATAATAACAATAGGAAAAAACTATGTATTGTATCTTGTTTTCATTCTGCCAGTTGCCAGCTGCCAGTTGTCGCTTTCACTTTTCCCCATTTCGCTGCTCACTTTTCCTTACAGCTCATTCGTATTGATTATTGCCCATTGACGATACTGTGCCGTGTGATTTTTGCTCATTTCGCTGGACTTTGTTTGAGACGGTTTGAGTGGCATTTCTCGCTGCCTGGGGGACAGCCGAAATGAAAAGTTTTCGCTTTGCCATTTGTCATAATTAATTTCTTGCGCTTTATTATTTAATTTGAAGACAACAGCCAGTCTGGCCATTGAAAACCATTAAAAAATCATTCGAATTGCCAATGAGTGTATATTATAGATAGATCGACTTTTTATAGTTGCTCCAGTTCGAACTGCTGGGTGAAAGATGTGTGATGGCGTTTATTTGGGCACCGTGTTGTGATAAATGAGCCACAGCGAAAGCTTATATCAAATGCTTAGATTTACTATGGAAAAGGAACGTGGAAAGAAACTTCAGGAATTGCTTGAAATTTATGTCAGATAAAGTTACAAATGAGAATTTTATTTATTTAGTATTAGTTCGTTTTCGTTTTGTCTTATAAAATATTCAATTCCTATGGACAAAATTCGTATACAAAAAAAGTATTAATATGGGGATAAATGTAGCCTTTAATTAATTTGATTTCATATTCAATATTATTACTATATTTATTTGCTTATACAAATCTTTTCCTGTTATTTTCTTTCGCAAAATCACAAGATAGCAAGGGTATTTTCAAGTTCGCCCATTCTTTCTAATACATAGAGTATTTCCTCACTACATTTCTTTTAAGCCCTCCTACTGTACTTAACACACTTTCAAATCAAACTCTGTGCATATTCCAGTGCATTTACCACTTGATATAATGATGTCATCTATTCAAGCACTAGTTACAAGTCATTCCTCCAAAAAAAAAACAGGCGTCTCATTAGAGTCAAATGGTAGCAATACAATGTGAGTATGCAGCTCCTTCCGCTCCTGAGTTTGCCATACAAAGTTGCAGCTTTCAAAAAAGCGATACAAGCTGCATGACTAAGCCAAGTCTTGTGCTGGCCACTAGCCGCTAACCATGGCCAGCGTGTTAATCAGCAATTTAGAATATTTTGCACAAGCCGAAAGCAAACAAAAAGGCAAAAGGGGGACCGGGCAGACTTGAGACTCCCTTCAATGCATTTCCATTTCCTGTACTGCAGATACATTTGTTGGAGCAGCTGTTCAAGCTGCTGTTAGAGTGTTGTTATGGCATTGCCTTGCATTTATCATGTGGCTCACACAAAAGCCCTTAGCGCAGCAGCAGCGGCAGCAGCAACAAGCTCCGCATTGATTTCCTTTTTGCTATCTTGACAGCATTAACTTTGTTGCTGCAGCAGAGTGGGGCAGGGGCAGAGGAGCGGGGGGGTGCAGGGTCCACACTTCGACAGAGACAAACGAAATAAATGCGCGATCGGGCGATAAACTATTTTTAAAGACAGCTACAAAGGAACAAGCAATGTAACAGCGGCTACAAAAAAATAAAATAAAATCGGACTAAAGGAGTCGCGAGATACCCTGTACAAAAGAGTGTCCTAAATCTGTCAAGCATTCACACAAAGGGGTTATTTTTATACTCTGATACCGAAGGTACTCATAGTATATTGGTTTTGTCGAATGTCCGTCAGGCCGTCCGTCTGTCCGTCTGTCCGTCTGTCCGTCTGTCTGTCTGGATGAACGCGCGTATTTCCGAAACGATATTAGATAGACTCTTGAAATCTTTTGCGTTATGATTATAGCTATCTGCTTCAGATCAAGTTTATTCCAAATTTATGCCACGCCCACTGGGAGGCTGGCAAATCGATAACATGTCGATACACCTCAAATCACAAATCGATTAAACGTGAATAACTCCCACAATTTTGAAGCTAGAGTAATCAAATTTGGTAGGTATATTGCTGGTGACCTCCCGAAAAAATTGGATCCTAGGTTAATCGGCCACGCCCATTATTACGCCCACCAGCCCCCCCTCCAAAATTAATTTGAAATGCTTATATCTCCCGCAGTTTTATTTAGAGCTAAAGTCACCATATTTGGAATATATATTACTGGTGACGTTCTCTACAGATTACAGAAACAAAATTTCGACCACGCCCACTCCCGCCCCCGTAATCGCGAAAATCGATATACATGAATGCACAATTCGATAACACGTGTATATTTCCCGCAATTTTGAAGCTAGAGTCCCCAAATTTGGAATTTAGACTAGGGCTGACCAGCCCAAAAGATTGCGTCCTGGATTTTCCGGCCACGCCCACTGGAACGCCCCCCAGCCACCCCGCCCCCACGAAACACGGAAGCCTATATCTCGCACAGTTTAAGAGCTAGGGCCACCAAAATTGGAGGATAGACTTATTGTCAGCCCCCCTAAAGATCGGCAAAAAATTTTGGGGCCCCGCCCCTCCCGCCCCCAAAAATCGCGAAAATTTATATCTTCCACAGTTTTAGAGCTAGAGTCACCAAAATTGGAGGATAGACTTATTGTCAGCCCCCTAAAGATCGGCAAAAAATTTTGGGGCCCCGCCCCCTCCCGCCCCCAAAAATCGCGAAAATTTATATCTTCCACAGTTTCAGAGCTAGAGTCATTAAACTTGGAAGATAGAATTCTGGTCAGCCCCTCTAAATATCGGTAAAAAAAATTTGGGGGGCCACGCCCCCTCCCGCCCCCAAAAATCGCGAAAATGTATATCTTCCACAGTTTTAGAGCTAGAGTCAAGAAATTTGTAAAATAGACTTCTTGTCACTCCCTCTAAAGATCGGCCAAATTTTTTGGGGCCACGCCCCTTCCCGCCCCCAAAAATCGCGAAAGCTTATATCTTCCACAGTTTTAGAGCTAGAGTCACCAAAATTGGTAGATAGACTTCTGGTCACACCCTCTTAAGATCGACCAAAAATTTTCTGTTCACTTGCTTTCAGCTGTTCTTAAAATGGTATCAGAGTATTACGCAGTCGGCTCCGCCCGACTGCAACGTTCTCACTTGTTTAATACAAAGCTGAGACACGATCGCATGTTATGTTTTCAGTATGTCTTTTTCTGTATGCACATTTCTTTTTCATGTAAAATGCTTATTTATTTAATGTCGACACCGAAAATTATGAAAGATTACAAATTCAATCAATTAAATATTAACAAAATAACAAATTTTTCATTTAAGAATATGTTGTTAAAATACAATACAGTTTTGTACAAGAATTGGAGAAAAAAACCCAAAAAACCTCGTTTGACCAAACAAAAAAGTTATATGTTATACATTTTGAATTGTGAAAAGTGGAAATGAGCTGAAAATAATAATAATAAAATTGAAAGCGATATATATTTTTAAATTGGATTTTTATTTCATATGTGTCAGTCAATTTATATTTATCATATTATAGACAACCTTTTGCCGTTTTGTGATCACTCGGTATGAAATAAGACAACTCAAAATGATTTCTCACACAGCAAAACAGAGACAGCGAGCGAGCGCAAGAGTGAGATGGACATACAGCAAGGCCTAACAAGCTGCAGCACTTAGAGGCAGCCAGTTGTTGTCAGAGAGACAGTGATTCTTGAGCAAAGCCCCCCGCCCCCCCGCGCGACCCCCTTTACACCCCCGCCACTGCCCCTTTACCGTTTGTTTGTTGGCTTTTAAGGCCTTGGTTAGCTTTAAAAGGAGCTGCAGCTCGAAGCAGCTTATTTCCTGCTGCTGCTACGAAATAAAAATTCTAAGCAGCTGCCGCAGCATCCTTTTGTCTTGGCCAAGGTAAGAGAAGAAGAAGACGCAGACGAAGAAGAGAAAGAAGAGAACGAAGTAGAGGAAGAAGCAAGCAAGAGTTGGTTGCTTGTTAGGCCTTGTCTGCCATTTCTAGTTTGTCGTTGACCATTTTTAGCTTTTTAAGTACTCCTTGGTCATTGTTAAGTACTTTTGCGTGTCAGGCAGCCTTCTGGGACCACATGTTTTAGTTGGTTATTTATGGGCAAAGTGTCAGCGCTAATCAAATGCCAGCCATCTAAAACTATTTGATATATACAACATATATATATATAGATATATGTCTTACAATTGGCATTGTTTTTCCAAAAAGGTCATAGAACTAAAGCATCTGCGATGCAACCACCTCCGTCTTCCAGTCTGCTCCCCCAAAGTGTTCCAAATAAGATACAAATCTTTATAGTCAGTCGAAGACGTGCAGTTTACTTTTGGTCATTTCCATGTTTTGCGCCACTTTCAGTTGCTAAATATACATATATATATTCTCTGTTTTCTTTTTTTGGATATGTTAAGCGGGCATAAAGTGCAGTTTTATGGCCAACGTGTGGCCCATTTGCGCAACTGGCCATATTCCCAAATGCCCAATTGAGTTGACCAACCAGCAAATGACGCAATGCCGACAGTTCTTTTTTGATCAGCAGCACACGTGTCCGCAAAATTTGTCATCATCGAAACAGACGCCCACGCTTGCAGGAAGGGGGAACTTATAACTGATCCGCATAGAACGTGGCATTAGGTAACTTGAGCTCAGGCTTAAGCGTACGATGTACACTGAGAGAACACTCCAAGCTTATCACGTACGTTTTCAGATGCCGAAAATACACAAATATGTTAATATTAAAAACGTTTCTTGCCAAACAATCTTTTAGAAGAACATTTTCAACACACAAACAGAAAAGAAAACGTTTTAAAGTCTCCAAAACAAGATAAACAATAAATCGTAAAATTATTCAATGCTTAATAACAAAAAACAAGGCTCTATCATCCATCACATTCAGCACAGCTTATTCTATTACAGAGCTTTCTTGGGCTAAATACTATTTTTAAGTTCTTTCCAATAACGGCATATTGAAATCAACACTATGTAAATTATCGAGATTCTAGCTGTGCTTAAGAAAAGGTTGCCAAAACATGTCTGAAGTATACTTAATTTAATCCGAGTTGAGTTTGTTTAATGACTTATTAGCTTAAGTAAATAATGTTGAATGGTTAGATATAATACAATAATAAAAGCCATCTGTACGATAAAGTGTTAAACTATTTGGAGTATACCTTTAGCATTGAGCTGTGACAGCAATCTTAAGTAGACAGACAACTTTTTAGATACTTAAGAGATCGTAGGCAGATAGTTTTAGAACAAGACATGATGATTATGATAACTAAATGCAATATGATACAAGTCTTTCGTATGCAACAATGATCAGTGTATATAAAAACAAGTGGAAAGGCATATATTCGACGTGTTGAAGATTTGATACCTTTTCGAACCTATAGGCAATTCACACTGCCAAATGCAACACTGTCATATGCTGTAAAAATTCTATATAAGCGTGGCATTTATTTTTTTGTTTTAAGAATATTTAATTAATTTCCAGTTGTATGGCACCCATAAGATATAGTGAACCGATCACGGCCGGCACCGATCAATGTGATGTATGTTTGAATAATAAGTATCTGTGCAAAGCTTCATCGCGATAGTTTTGAAAACATGGGATATATGGCCAAAATCGACTTCCAGTTGTATGGCAGCTATAAGATATAGTGGTCCCATCAACACGGATCCAACCAATATGCTGTCCCTTTGAATAATAAGTCTCTGTGCAAAGTTGCATCGCGATAGCTCAAAAACTGAGGGACTAGTTTGCATACATACAGACAGACAGACAGACAGACAGACAGACAGACAGACGGACATGGCTAGATCAATTTGTTTTGTCATTCTAAGCATACTAGCAGTAACTTTGGGGGTCTCCGACGCTTCCTTCTATTCATTACACACTTCAGCTACAAACTTACTATATTATTTTCTTCGAAAAGAAACAAAAAGTTTGTCCTGACTGACTTTAATGCCTCAGATGCACAAATTGTGCAAAAATAGAAGTATATATTTTTATATATTATTTAATACTCCACTAAACCCATTTTTGCACAGCAGTTCACACATCTATTGCAATTGAACCAAGCATATATCCATCCATAAATTGTTTTCTTAAAGCAACGATCAGTCACATGTCTTAGCCCAATTAAGTAAATGACTGCCCTGTTATCTGCCCACTTTAAGCATTCATTTGCCATATCTCTTAAGCCGAAACAATCACAACGCAGTCATCTTAAGACCATCCTTTGCCTTCGTCAAACACAGCACAGTGATATATTCGAGTCCATTTATGCAAATCCGCTTGTCCGGCTTATAATCGGACAACGGGTATCTAAGCAGCTGCCACCCAGCATTAAAGACTTTTGCTCAGCATTTTGCGCAGCTTTCATGCAAATTCCGCCAACTCCATATGCAAATCTAGCTATCTACTTTATGTTGTTCAATTTTTGCATGTTTTCAGTTTTCAGTCGTTTTTGTTTTTCATTTTTGCTTTGTCCAATTAAGGGCATACAAAAGACTGAGGCGACAAACGCGGCAACGTGGCTACAAAGCGATAGCTGCAAATTTTTGGCGCATTTAGTTTCAAGGCTGAGGCAGCAGAAATCAATCAAGAAATGCCGCTAAATTATTATGTAAATTATAATTTCTTACTGTCAGCTGGTCAACAAAAAAAAAAAGTAAAAGTGTTAAATTGTCTGTTGCCAAAAGCCATAAAAACCATTAAGAATGCGGATGTCGAGTAAGTCCAACTATGAGATACCATTTACTCAATTAGAGCTCGTTACGTTCTTATAAAAATAGTTATTAAAATCTGGAGAAATTATGTTTGGCTGCTGTTTGTATTTACTTTCAGTTTTGGATGGACAATTAATTGTTCTGATAAATAATAGATAAGGCAGTAAAATAAGATTGATGTAATCGACTGATGCGTTTTATAAATTTTATAAAATGTGTTTATCAATTATAATTATTAACCTAATGAAACACAATGTTTATATAAATACATATGTTTCTATATTACAAAATTACGCTAATATCAAGATAAGCCCCATTCGTTGCCACATCCAGGGTATATGCATATTTTTGCAAACTGACCACAGATAAATCAGCTCATATTTCACTTTCAAAAAAAACGTCCCACAACTTGACCACACAGAAACCTTAACAAGTCGCTGGCGCTGGCATTTCCGATGTAGGCGTCGCATGTAATTAACTTTTGGCCCTACGAGTAGGGTATCCAAAAACCGTTCCCCCCCCCCTGCATTGTCTGCACATATGCACACTGACGCTGGGTGGCAAGCTTTTTCCTGTTATCGTTACGCTTCATTTAATATGCAGTTCCTGCATTCGTTACTTTTCATTTTTCTTTTTGGCTGCGATTTTTTGTATGATTTTGTGGCTTGTTGCGGTTCATTTATTTTGTCACATTGTATTGCGCATGCGTGGGCGTTTTAAAGGGGGTGTGGCTGCGACTTGTAACGTATGTTGGCCGGATTTTGAACGTCCGATAAAAGCCGTTTGCTGACTTTATTTATTGGCCTCTTACCATTTTGGCAGTCAGCTTGAAGGCGGCCGAAACTCTGTAAACTTTATTAGCTGGATATGACAAAGCAGGCGCCTGTAAATGTAAATCAATTTGGTAAAACCAATGTATTTTATTCTAGCTATAAATTGGCTAGTTTGGCTTGGATTTAGGAGTGCCTAAAATGCATTGATTAAAATATACTGAAGTTGTTACATTTAGATATGGAATTTGTTTTGTAAACTTGAAGCTAGTTTAGCAGTTTCTTTTTTAAATTGCTATTAAAATTTTAAAAAAACTAAATACATATATTTAAATATGTTTTTCATACTTATAAATTTTTGTATTTTTCTATTATCACATTATAATTTAATTTAAATCTTAGCCCGGTATTTTAAGTTTGTCTTTTTTTCGTAGCTATCTTAAATTACACACCCAGCAACTTGGCAGAGCTTTCATTAATCCAGTTATGTCAATCGTTCCAATTTGAGCACGCACATAGCAGAGCATATGAAAGCATTTCAAAGTATCTCAAAGTACCCACTACTTACTCCCAAAAATAAAGTAAATAACACGAAACACACAGAATAGAAAAAAATAGAAACAACTTTCACCTACACTTCTATGCAGTGAGAGATCTCTGACAGATTTTGCGCCATTTCATGACACATTCCTCTAGTTGTTTCCAACAATTCTGGTGGAGCCCAAGTCTGGTCTCAATTGTCAGCGGCACAATGGACAACAGCAACAACTTAATCAAAGTAAAGCAAAGCGGTAAATTGCGAGTACTCGTATGTGTGTGTGTATGTGTATTTGAGCTGGCACATTGGGTACTCTATAATTATATGCATGGTGGGGTATATAACATGAAAGTCAGTTTGTGTGGCTTAAGTGAAGAAAGTTCAAGATTTGTTGCGTCTATTGTAAACTGTAAACTGTAAGCTGGCAAATGGCAAATGGCCGTAAAAATAAAAGCAAATTTCGCACATTATTCAACTGTTCTAGCACAATACAAATGAAAGTGTGCCATCAATACGGCAAGAAAAAGAAAAGTACCAAAATGGGCGGGGGTACACCCAAATTGGCAACACTTAAGTGACAGTTGATGGACAGCAGTTGGACGAGAGAAAATCTGCCATGGAAAGTGGATCAAGAGCGCAATCCAAAAGCAGTTGCAGTTAATCCGTCGGTGGGAATATATTGCACAGCGTAAAAACAATACAATTTGCCATTTTCTATTTTATATATATATACACCGTCTATATGTCTCACTCACGCTCAACTGCTCAATATCAATATATATCATATCAAATAATTATATCTGCTTTAAATCTAAGCATGTGACATTGTCTATTTGTTTATATTGCTGGCCCAAAAGTTCACACAATCTAAAGAGATGTATATATGTATATATTTGCCCCTTTTAATTAGATGCAACAGCAGCAGTTATGGCCTATTAGATATGCAAATCAAAACACAGTTTGCAATCAACCCTATCACATAAATTAGTTAACAAGTTGCCGTTGTTTGCCTCTCCATGTATACATAATACGTATACACACATATACGTGATCGTCAGCATTTGGTTTGTGTTCACAAATACGAAATCTAATCTTATCGCTTGTCGGGCCAAAACAGGCACGCACACAACCATTTAAAGTACCCCATGGCGAGTACGTCATTGAACTTGACTTTGAAGGCGTTCCAGTCTTAGTTTTAGAGCGCAGCTCAAGTTATGACACTCGATGTCAGTCGCATGCGCAGGGCGGACAGATGTTCAGATACAGATACAGATACAGATACAGATACAGATACATATACATATGCAGCAACAGATACAGATACATTTACACGTAGATGCGCTGAAACCAGTTATTAAAGTGCAAGTGTAGCTGTAGCTGTAGCTAAAGCTTGATGGCCATTTAATTGTAGCCCCGTCCCCAGAAGGCAGTTCACAAATTAAATTTCATAAGCCATCTGCATAAATCGCACTTGTATACATATACAAATATATAACTTATATGTGGGTGTCTCTCAGTGGGGGTCCAAAGTATGCCGCTGTCTCAAGCCTCACATCGGCATGCTAATTAACAAAATATATAATATATATAGACACATATGTAAAAAAGCTATGTAAATCGAAGTTCGAAATGCGTTTTGCGATTTGCGTTTCGTCATGAAATACTCCCCGGCTTTTGCGTAATGACTCACAGTTAAGTTATTAAGACTAATTCTGTTGAACACAAAAGCGAAATCGCAAGGGTTTTCGCCAGTTAACAAGTTGCTGTTGTTTTCGTCTTATTTTTATTTTTTGGTGTGCCCATTACAACAAGTTCGGTGCTTAAGTCTTTTGTTTAACGTGTACCAGAACTCTGAAGATCTGCTGTGTTAATAAAGCGCAATGACTACTTGAAAAAATATTGTTGTTGCCGTTAGCCTGCTGTATTTCTTGTTTCGTTTTTGCCGAAATTACACAACTTAACGGTGAATTTAATTGTACGTCAGTTCTTGGCCGCACACAAGAAAAAAACGGAGACAGAGACAGAAACAGAAACAAGGCTGAGAGCCCACAATTTGTAAATGCATTTCATAAGTGAAGGAAAAATATAAGTATATGAAGAGAAAAAAAACTGTCAGGCAATTCGTCAGTCTGTCAGCTTTTTGACAGCTCAAATTGTTAGAGTTTTTATTATATATTTTTATTTTTGGTTCTTTGTTCTGTTTTGTGCTTTCGGTCGAATAATTTCAATTATCATTCTTTGTGTGCAATTTTTCAGTTGCATGCGGAAATAATCGCAGCTGCTGGCAATGGACTCATTATCATGTTGAGTAGAGCATATTATGAATATAATTATGAAATTAGTGGGTAGATGTGGAAGAGTAGCTGCTTAATTTGAGAAAGTATGCAGCAAATAACCGGGTAGCTGAGTAAAATATGCTTAGTGACTTCATTTAACAACTCAAATTTGAGAAATGCGCAAACTAAAAATACTTTTAAGTAAAACGTTGCTTTTTTCATATTTACATATTAGTTAAACTTAAAAATTATAGCAAAGAAACACAAAACAAAATTGATTTTAAAATATAATAGGTAACTTTAAAATGTTTTGCAAAGCAAAATGAACACTTTTAAATTTTCACATAAATATGAATTTACTTTACTTTCACACCTAACTAAAATATGATGTCAAATTTGCCAGTCAATGAAAAAACCACCGAAATACTCGAACGTTACATATCAAACAACAGTCTGGTCGCATTTAATGGGCACACAAACATCATGCCTCACACATAGCTGTCATTTGGGCCTTTCTTCGGCTTTAGCTGCTAATCAAGATCGCAAATATTTGGCTTATTGTCGAAAATAAAAATACACACGCATGAAATGAAGTCAAGCGCAAGTGTTAAAGAGTAACGGTAGCACGGCAAAATTTATGTAAATTACCCGCAATTTGTGGGCGAAGATTTCCAAAAGATTGTTCATAGCTTCAACTTTCGCATTTACGCAAGCGAAGGCTCGAATTACATGAGACATTACGCATACGCATCGTCTTTGTGAAATTACGCATACGCCGTGTGAGTGCTGTATGGGAAATTGACACCGCATAGAGAGCTAGTGGGCGTTGCAGGAAGTCATAAAATGTAATTTTCATTAGACGGAAGATATAGTGTTGTGTCTATAATATATCTGTTACTTTTGTCACAACAGCAACGCGGATAAATTATAACGACAATTACCAGTTTTCGCTGGAATTGTGGGCAGAGTGTGAATGTCTCGGAGGTGGAACCTGCTGTACCCGAGTCTAGTATGCTCAAAAACTTTTGTCTGCGCTTTTGGCACACACAATTATGTAATTTTGTTTGCAATTTCGCAATTTGGAAAGACAAAGGCGGGCAAATGCGACAAGTATGCAGAGAACTGTCCACAGTGAAAAACCAGTTGCCATTTATTTTACAAACTGTTCCAACAGCACTTTACATTACAAATGCCATAAATATGCGCTCAATAACTGTCGCTTAATTAAACGGAATGGCTTAATTTAGCTAATTAATCAATGCAATAACAAGACAACGCCCACAATCGAGCAAGTGCGGGTGCTCAACGATTCGCCATATAATTACAAGATCTGCGCATTTGACTAGCACGATTCCAACTGCCCCCGTCTCCCTCAGCTGCCTATGCGGAAGTCTAAGAGAAACATTTGCGTGTGCCTAATAACAGACGCTAAACGAAAGCATTGCGGTGTACGCTCCAACCACAAAATAGATGGGGAAAAAAAAGCAAATTTCAAATGGAAAAAATTGTATTAAAAATGAATTTAATTTCCAATGGAAAAAAAGCCGCAAACAAAACATCTTAATAAAACCAACAACAAGAAGAAAAAAACAAAGGCACAGCCTCCCGTATCGAGTTAGATTTATAATATGGATAAAATGACGCAGACGGAAGCACAAAAGCACACAAATTGTGGTTTATATACAAGCACATTGAGTCAGCTCTATACATATGTCTATGTTTCTATGTATGCATACATATATATCATTTGAAGTACGGGGCGTTACTGTTTAATGGGCGGCACTTTAATCAAAAAGTATTTATAATTGAATTGTTGCAAAAGTTGTGCTGAAAGATTGTGCCAAACATCAAAGAGATTCCAGATAATGAAAATTAAGACATGTTTTGTACATGCCACATATGAATTTATTATATAAAGCGGCCAATGCTTGAAGTTGAAGATTAATGTTGAAAGCAGAACAGATAAACAATAAATAAATACGTAAACAATACATTGACAAAGCAAGGAAGTGAAACAATTGTTGCTGCTCTAAGCACTTAAAGACATGTGCCGATTTTTTAGAAATGAGAAGTACATATATGATTATATATATTTTTTAAAAGGAATAAATATTTTATAATACACTTTTAATACATTTTAAAATGAGCTCATTGAAAAATAAAAATTTAAATTTAATTAATTCTATAAATACATACAAATTACAAATAAAAAGGAATGTACTACACAATTTTAAATAAATGTGAATTTTGATTTAATATTATATATTAAATATTAAATAAATTTCAGATAAGATTTTTTTATAACTACTTCAATATAAAACAAGTGAGAACGTTGCAGTCGGGCGGAGCCGACTGCGTAATACTCTGATACCATTTTAAGAACAGCTGAAAGCAAGTGAACAGAAAATTTTTGCTGGTGTTTGGGTGACCCGAAATCGGCATTCCAAGTTTTTGGGAACGGGAGGGGCATGGTCGATCTTAAGAGGGGGTGACCAGAAGTCTATCCTCCAATTTTGGTGACTCTAGCTCTAAAACTGTGGAAGATATACATTTTCGCGATTTTTGGGGGCGGGAGGGGCGTGGCCCCAAATTTTTTTACCGATATTTAGAGGGGCTGACCAGAATTCTATCTTCCAAGTGGGTTCTAGTGGGCGTGGCCGGAAAATCCAGGACGCAATCTTTTGGGCTGGTCAGCCCTAGTCTAAATTCCAAATTTGGGGACTCTAGCTTCAAAATTGCGGGAAATATACACGTGTTATCGAATTGTGCATTCATGTATATCGATTTTCGCGATTACGGGGGCGGGAGTGGGCGTGGTCAAAATTTTGTTTCTGTAATCTGTAGAGGACGTCACCAGTAATATATATTCCAAATATGGTGACTTTAGCTCTAAAACTGCGGGAGATATAAGCATTTCAAATTAATTTTGGAGGGGGGCTGGTGGGCGTAATAATGGGCGTGGCCGATTAACCTAGGATCCAATTTTTCGGGAGGTCACCAGCAATATACCTACCAAATTTGATTACTCTAGCTTCAAAATTGTGGGAGTTATTCACGTTTAATCGATTTGTGATTTGAGGTGTATCGACATGTTATCGATTTGCCAGCCTCCCAGTGGGCGTGGCATAAATTTGGAATAAACTTGATCTGAAGCAGATAGCTATAATCATAACGCAAAAGATTTCAAGAGTCTATCTAATATCGTTTCGGAAATACGCGCGTTCATCCAGACAGACAGACGGACAGACGGACAGACGGACGGCCTGACGGACATTCGACAAAACCAATATACTATGAGTACCTTCGGTATCAGAGTATAAAAAGAATTGACCAAGATAAAATAAATTGTTAAGATGCGATTGTATTGGGTTAGTACTTAAACAAATCAAGCTTCGCTAATATAAAAGTATTTTTGCTTTAAGCGTTACGAAATGAAATAAAATTAAATACATAAATATAGACGTATTCTGTATATTTGCCAGCAAGCTTATACTAAAATCGAATTTATACAACTTCAATTATTATAGGAAATGTATAAAGTCTATAAGACTTTGCTAGTATGCACTTATGTGTTATAAATAGCTGTTGCTTGCTTGTTACCAAATGTTTTCACACTTGCAGCCAAGTTTGCTGCCTAAGTCTTTAGTATTTATGGTGGCTGTCAAGCTGACGCATAGTCCGACAAGCGCGTGCTTCTGTTTCGTGTGTTTCGTGTGTTTGTGTCTGCGAGCCGAGTATATTCAAATAAGAACACACGAATGCGCGCCAATTATGCAAATCTGTGGGTCCAACAAGTGAACTGCAAACGAAATAAAATTTGCATATCGGTCAATTGTTGCACGATTTTTGCTGCGCACGCGCTGAAAATAACAAAAATTGTGAAACAGATTCTTTTTACCCGTAGGCCTTTTAATTGACAACTTTATATTGTTGTTTTACTTTGTGTATGAAATTTTTGTTAACGCACTTTCAATGCCATTGTAAGACGCCTGCGCAAAGTTGCATAAAATTGCGTATAAAAATAAATATGGGCAAGCAGTTTTATGCGACTCAGCCCACACGTTGGCGCTATTTTTAAACAAACAAATAAATCAATCAGCAAATGCGAAAGAAAACCATTTTGCGTATTAATTTGTCAAAAGTAACACAAAACCAAAAAAGAGGGATTAACCTACATACAAAAATATCTCGAAGCAAATTTGTCAAGTGCCCCACAATTACGCATCATAACGATATGCAAATGTATATATAGATATAGCCCCCACCCCAAAGTCAAAGTACAACCACAAATCTACTTTCGTTTTAGTAATTATGGAATATATGTACATTATTTGTTCCGTTTGCTTGCGGTATTTTGCCCCCTTCAACGAAGTGAATGTCAATAGCAAACTGTAAAAAGTATATGCAACTATAGAAGCGTACAAAAAAGAAAGAAAACCATAATAATATTATTATATTATATTTGCACTGACCTTCGCAATAGCTTCGCAATGTTGTGCATGCACATAAAAGGTCCGCTATGATTACCAACTTGACTTGAACGTCTCACGTTTTAGAGTGACTCCAGGTGGCAATGTGGTTTTGTGGTTGCACAGTGAACTGGGCCAGAACTTGGCCACATAACTGGGAAGTTGTATGGGTTACACTCTCCAGTGAGCCTATGATTAACGGACTGACTTTACTCTATGGTGCATACTCAATTTGGAGCGCTGATTTATGTGAGCTACCTATAACTGTTTATTACAAATTGATTTTGCACCATTGCAATACATATTTCTAATTGAAATCATTTTATACACATTTTTGCTAATAAATACAAATATTTTATTTTTGTCAAGTTCCTTTTGATTTAATAATATATACACATATTATATTATATTTTATTTATATTATATATTATTTTTGTATATTATATTATATATTATATTTCTAATATATATTATTTGTCAAGTTGCTGTTTGTTGAATTTAAATATACAATATAAATTTGTTTGATTTTGTATATTTACCTGTACACACAAATATATATATATATTTATGTATTTTACTTAATTTATTAATGCAAAAGGTTAGTGTACTCGCAAAAATTAATATGCATATGCATTTTACCCCACCATTTTACACTGTTAGGTTCGTTCCATGATTTATTTACCTTTTTATACCCTGAACCCATTAAAAATGGGTAAAAAGGGTATTATGGTTTTGTGCAAATGTATGTAACAGGCATAAGGAAGCATCTCCGACCATATAAAGTATATATTCTTGATCAGTATCAACAGTCGAGTCGATTTAGCCATGTCCGTCTGTCTGTCTGTCCGTCCGTCCGTCCGTCCGTCCGTCCGTCCGTCCGTCCGTCCGTCTGTCTGTATGAACACGCGGATATCAGAGACTACAAGAGCTAGAGACTTCATATTTGGAATATAAGTTCTCGTAATCCCGGGACAGATCAAGTTTATTAAAATTTATCGATAACTCCTCCCATTCAAAAGTTATCGACAAATTTCGATTTCAGACCAGCGTTTTTGGGCTATAACTTACAAGTTATGAGAGCTAGAGGCCCCTATTTTGGCATGTATAATCTCGAATAGCATACACATGTAACAAATTTTTTCACTTTTTGGATACCACCCCCCAATTCGCCCAAAAATTCAAAAAACTCATTTTTGAAGGTATGACCTTGCAATTTGGTTTGGTCACACATTTTATAGCCAATGTTATGTCCTACAAATTTTAAAAAGATCGGACAATAAACACAGAAGTTATTTAAGATTTTACTTTCCATTGTGTGGGACTCAGTGAAAAAGCAAGATAACTGCTTGAACCGCAGGCACTGCTTGCAGTATGTGTGTGTTTGTATGTATGCACACTATTAGGCAAGTATGAATGGATGTCAGAACTGGGTTCAGGGTATCTCCTAGTCGGGCAGTCCCGACTAGAGCACTCTTACTTGTTTGTAGCACGTGTTTGTACTTGTTTAGCACTAAATAATAAATATTTTATTTTATATATTTAATGTAAAAATATTTATATTGCTGCTTAGAACTAGAAAAGAAAAAAAAAACACCACATTAAATTAACATGAAATAATGTCTGAATGAATTTGATGACATTTTTCAAATTAGTGCAGCGAACATTTATCGTGTTATCACAACTACAAATGAAGATTAAAGCAGCAACCATATCTCGCATTATGTCACTTTTAACTGCCTTCACATTTTTCACAACTTTTTCGTACCAAGTTTACATGTAGCACAAAAATGATTGCAAAGATTGCAGATAAAACACGAAAAGTAATTGGATGAGAGGTGAAAAGATAGACTCGAGCTCGGAGATAAAAACGTTTTAGAATGTGTTTAGAGGCACACACTGAAGTTCATTTAAAGTCGCCCCTATCATTTGCCTAAATAGTCTTGGGCGGCTAACGCATAGGCAGCAATTAATACACGTTCGGGCGACTAATGTGTACAATTTGTTTAAATACTGGTTAGCAGCTGGTAGTAACCTTTCGCGATGACAAGCTCAGCGATAAGGCACACAAATCAAAATCCAGCGATTAAGCCAACTCGCAGTCGCAGTCGGGAAGACAACGGGAAAAATAAATTGGCAACGCTGTGGTGCACAGCATTCAGCGTTTATTTATGCGCAACGAATGAAGTCTAATTATACATAATTGCGCATAATTAAAATTTAATTAACACAATCAAGAGCTGCTCAGGCACACACATACACACACATACAAGCGCGGATACGCAACAGAATTCAAGCCAAAAGTAAAACCTGCAAAACGTGTCCACTGCAGATGTGAATGTGAATGTCTTTTGGCCAAGTTGCGTGCCGCATTCGCGAGAGAGCAAAATAATGCAACGAATTTCAAGCATTTTCTTAGCAAACTAAATAATAACAACTTTTATTTCTAGCCAAGTGTTAAAGAGACTAGCACAACGCATTTGACCAAAACCAAACAAAAAACGAGTGCAAGTTCAACGGCGAAAACAAGTTTCACATTTTATTTTCATTTTATTTTATTTTGTTTGTTTGTGCTCTGTTGGCCAACTTCGCGTTGGTATCGTCATCGCATATGAGGAAGTTAATGCCTGAGCAGCGGGCAGCGAGCAGCGGGCAGCGGGCAATTCCGCGCTCCACACGCAAACATCGGCAAAAAGAAAAGCGAGGAAAACTAAGTAACAGTTACTATTTAGCGGAGACCGGCATCGCTTTGCCGCTTTGCCTCGCATCAAATATGCAGTAAAATGGCTTTTCTTGTACGGCCGGGGAGGGTGGGGCGCATTGAACTAGTGTATAAAGTGGGTCTGCGACTGCATCGCTGAGACTCGGGCTGTGTGCTAAATTCGGTTTATTATTTAGGCAAACTGGCGTTTCAGTGTTAATGTCGCTCAACACTTGTTTTCACAGTGTGCGACGCACAGTGGGGCAATGTTTCGCGGCTTTTCTAAATACAAAAACACAATTGTGAGGAGGCTTTTAGCTAAGAGCATACTATATATTCTTACTTAATAATGGTCAGCAATATGGCATAGTGCAACTAAATGTTTGATAAGAGGAAGGTATGTTAAATAAATATATTAAATTGAGTTTTAGACCGAAACAAAATATTATTCTGCAAACAAAAATATAAAATTCAATTTTTATAAATATTTAATCTATGTTGATTTTGATATGAGTAATTGACAAATGCTCACAACCTCTTTTTTTCTTTCTCTCGCATAGCAAACAAAGTTTGAAATAAAAAAATGTATTAAAATTGCATTAAATACAATTTGTAATAAATATTTATAATTGCATGTGCAGCATTGTTGTTTATACTCTTTTCGAAGAAAATAGTATATTAAGTTTGTGCTGAAGTTTGTAATGCATAGAAGGAAGCGTCGGAGACCCCCAAAAGTTACTGCCAGTATGCTTAGAATGACAATACAAATTGATCTAGCCATGTCCGTCTGTCTGTCTGTCTGTCTGTCTGTTTGTATGTATACAAACTAGTCTCTCAGTTTTAGGGCTATCGTTACAAAACTTTGCACAGAGACTTATTATTCAAAGGGACAGCACATTGGTCGGAGCCGGCCGGATCAGATCACTATATCTTAAAACTGACATACAACTGGAAATAAATTTAATATTTCAATTCAAGTTGATATCATATGATATCAATTTTTACAGATGAAAGTGGTGCAGTTAACAGAGTGAAAATTGTCTAAAGGTTCGAAAAGAGTATGAAATCTTCGGCACGCCGAAGATAATCCTTTCCCACTTGTTTTAATGATATTTTTACAACACTGAAAACAACCTTAAAAGATTAATTTATCAACATCATATTTATATATTTTTGAGCTGTGTTTGCACATAGATATAATATAAGCTGAAAATTTCTTACGAGATGAATTTCGAAAATTTATAAAAATAATTCTTGAACCACTGTTAGTGTATGGTCACCTATGAGGCCGACTAAGTCGTTGACCACGCAACGAAAATGAACGAAAAATGAAGTTCTTGCGCAAGTTTGACAATAATAAATGGATGTGTGTTGTCATTGCGACAAGTACGGGTATTTCGGCCGACTGTCTGCCATCAAAATCAAATTAAATTAAGTACCCTAAAATAAACCGGCTGGTAAGCCGAGCGGAAATAGACTGTGACATCCGCCGAGTGCTGACAGCTCCAGCTGAGAGTCATGGTTGGAATCAACGTGCGCCTCTGGATCCAACATATCCGCTTTGGACGTTGGCCGCAAATTTAATTA
The DNA here is from genome assembly GCA_035042425.1 of Drosophila flavopinicola. Taxonomy (NCBI): domain Eukaryota; kingdom Metazoa; phylum Arthropoda; class Insecta; order Diptera; family Drosophilidae; genus Drosophila; species Drosophila flavopinicola. Next base: position 692,855 of record JAWNLL010000197.1, on the reverse strand, counting down.
GAAATCTGCACGGCTTTGACTCGAGGCACAGCTAGTTCAAGGCACTCGGCTTCCGTTGCTGTTTTCACACTTTGCAATCTAATTAACTAACGAAATTTCTTTCTACTCTGCTCTTGTCATTTCAGCACACACACACACACACAACCGCGCACAGATCAAATTAGACCGTGAAAGCAACAACAAGGAAATAATAATAAAAATATAAACATAAATAAAAGCAAACAGCCAGCAAAGCGTGCAAAAGGAAAAGCAACGAAAATTATCATAGTTAGCATAAGATAGAGAGAGAGGAAGAGGTGCAAGGGGCGTGGTTGGGGGAGGGGCGGGGGCGGAGGTGGAGGTGGAGGTTTACCGTACAGTAGCTTGGCAAGAACTCTCGAGAAAATGATTATGATGTTAATAAATTAAAGTTGCCATTAATTTAGTAACGCAAACGGCTGCAGATGGTAGCCGGTAGACGGTAGTCGGTAGACGGTAGCATAATAACAATAAATAATAATTTGAAATAGGCGAGCGAAATAGACACACAGAGAGCGACTTGGGCCTGAACTGGAAACCCGGAGCCAGTGCAGCAGCCCTGTACATAAATACATACAAGTATCCACATATATATAAATATATATATATATAAACAACTCCAAGCGAGCGTGCAAATTAAAAGCGCACAGTAGCACGAAGGAGCAGCAGCAAATAGCAGCAACAACATGGAAGTGGCAACAACAAACAATCACAGTCAGAGCCATCATCATCATCATCATCATCTGGTGGGCACTGGGAACAGCGGAGCTGGCGGCATCAATGGCGGTTCCCGTTCCCCGTTTCAGCGCGAGGTGCGTGAATGGCAACGCATCGATCCGGACACTGGGGCGCTGTTCAGCGGCCGCTTGGAGGCAGATCGCTGGATAAATGGACCACTGAACAGCTATGGCAAGGTAAGAGCGAATCTACACATAAATAAACATAAGGCAAATACACATTGCAAAAATACCACTAGTTGCTTGAGGAAAGCTAAACTGAACTTCAGTGGCATTTTGTATGTTTCTCCAAAATATAATCAACAAATTCTGGAAGGGCTTCTTTCTTTGGCATACATGCCATATGTATACTTTTCACAAAAAAAGTATATATATATGTATATATATACATATTCAAAGCATTATATACATGCAACATATAAGCTCTAGGTTAATTTTAGAATCTTAACACCCAAGCCGAACAAAACTTAAACAAAACTTAAAACCAAATAACGCTGTTCAGTATTTCTTTCAAATACGCTGTACAAAAAAAATTGATACCTAAAATATATAAATTGATAATTAAATTATATATAAAATATATAAATTGAAATAAAAAATTAAAACAATATTTTTAAAACATTTGTTTCAAATACTTTAGCAAAAAATATAAATTTGCACTAATATTATAGTTGAGATAGGAAATTGAAGATACAATATATTTACAATATTTTTTTTAATATCGTCTTTTATGTTTCAATAGCAAAGATTAAATTACGGAAAAATGTACAAAATATTTCAGTATAGCTATAATATAAACGGAAATTGGATTATTGATGCTTCGATAACTCGTTTTTCGTTTATCAAATACTATTAATTTGTATATATGTATATTTTTTCTCTTGCTATCGCAATGATTACATAAATGAAGGTTTCTTAAATAATTATAAGTACATTTAATTGGTTGTCCCAATTTAAACTCGAACTGATGATTTTATCTAACTTTTCCTTTTCGACTCAAAATTAAACCATTTAAATTTCAACAAGTTCTCACTGTGTAAAGTGCGTTACTCGAGCTCTGATTGATGCCGAGGTGGAGGCCTAATTGTCGTAGCTTTTGTTTACAGTCCCGTGCAGCCTTTTAGGGCAAGAATGGGCATGAACATCAAAATTAAATTGGAAGGCACGCTCCAGGCAGCTGCACTCTAAATGTAGAGGCGTCTAATAATTTAGTGCACTCCGCAACGGGTTGGGCAATCTGCTGATTGAGCTTGATTGCCAGTTTGGTTAGCTGCCTTTCGATTTTAATCAGTTAATAGTTTATTTAGCTATCAAGCCGTTGAGGGACGGCCCAAAGAATCGTATGAAAAGACTATAACAATAAGAGGATTAAGTGAGCTACAAGTATTGCACTTAAAGCTAACTATATTAATATGATTAATTAAAACTTTATCATGAGTACTTGGTTATCAGGCTGTAAACAACTATTTTAGATATTACTATTGATTTTGGTAAAACAAAGAATATTAAGTATTATTTGCAAAACTTTTCAAAGTGATGCAAGCAATGGATTGCCATGAAAAGTAGCTGATCAGTTTAAGCTAACCCCTCTTCGACTTGATTACAATTAAGATTTTACAGTTTTACAGCTCAACCAGCAATTATCCATAGCAGCCAAATTCCATTGATGCCACTGGGCATGCGGCTTAAACCGTTAGCTACGCATAGCAGAGAATAACTTTGATAGATACTTCGTATTCTGATGCGTTGTGTGTCAGTTGGCTTTCGTACTCCGGCGAGTAACTGCATCAGCTTTGACCATCTCCACGGAGGCATAATTAACAGGTCGCACGCAAGAAATGCTCACAGACACACAAAGACACAAACGCTGTGCCACTTATTAATCGATTTGCCCGATACAAGTTATAAGCGAATGAATCTTTCGCCATTTATAAATGCCAAGAAATAGCAAAACGCATGGCCAAGTCACTTGAGCATTTTCAGCAAGTGTTTAGTTTGCCTTTGTTTTGATTTGCTTTTGTACCCTTTGCCTTTCCACTCACACACACACACACACACGCACACACACATAACCACACCTCGCGCTGTGATAATTAATGCGCACTCTTCAGATTTCACTTGTCTTTGGGCTATGCTTTTTGTACATTTCCATTGATTGCTCTAGAATTTGTCGGTTAATTATAGATGGCAGACGGGGGCCCCAAATTTTATGCTTGCTCATTGAGAGTATCGAGTGCCAAATGGCGAATGCCGAGTGACGAATACCAAGTGCCGACAACCGACAGCCGACAGCCAACAGCCGGGGCCATCATCACATGAGTCGTGCGTGTGGCCAAGTGAAGTTCACCTCAAGCCTCAAGTGCCGGACCCGGCGGCTCAGCAATTCGAGCGCGAGAACTGACTTACTCTGAATATACTCTTAAAAACCTTTTCAAATTAATGCCAATGCAATGACATCATTTTTGGGGTGCAAAACTTAATTACCGGCGAGGAAAAAGCATGTGACTTAAATTAATATATTTGTATGATGATTACAAAAGCAAAAGGAAAAGTATAATTTTTTGGATTTAGTAAAACAAACATCGTTAAATAAATCATTTATGTATTCAAATTTATCACATTTGTTACATTAACATTTTTGCTATCCACTTTAAATATGTTTTTCACTAAGCTTTTGGCCTAATCATAACTTGAGAAAATTTCAAAACATTTTTTTGCCATGGATACCAGTAAAAGCCACTGTTATAAGGACCATTGAGATTGCTAAAAATAAAAACATAAATAATAGAAAGAAAAAATTAAGTATACGTAAGAAAATAAAATAAATATTATAGACATATTTATATACGTACCAATGATAACACTTATTGAACCACCAGCCCGAACTATTTTCATCCGCACAATTTCTAGTGTCTATATTATCATTGTCAAGATCGAATGTGGAGAACTTCATATTCTTATGATGCACCATTGCATCGCCAGCATTTCCCGAATAAGCCCCTAGTGAAGTGATTTCAAATGAGCCATCGTCATTGGCAATTGCAAAACTATCATATCGTGCAAATCGAGTTTCGTTATTCAAATTCTGCAGATATATATACAGCTCGTAGGGCTGCGACTTGGTAATAAGATGCAGTTTATCGAGCCCAATGAAGAACTCGCCACGCAGATCACCAAAGCCCTGCTGATAGTCTCGCCAGTTTCGATTGAAGTTAACATTTCCATTGATTCGACGCTGAATAACGGTCCAACCGGATCCAGCTAAAGTCGAGTCACATGACACTTGGAAGGATTCAGCGCCAGGAACTGTTATATCATGCACATCTGTTGATTTACACAGACAACTGGAGAACTGGCACTTGCTGTTTTGTTGCAGAAATTCAGAAACCTTCTTCTCCAGTTCATCGATCTTTTCCTGTTCGCTTATAGTTTTGATTCGCAGCATAGCTATCAATTCGTCCTTGTTTTCCAGTTCTGTTTGCAAGGCAGATATTTGACGCTCAAGGCTTGGTATAGTTTTCTGAAATATAGTATCACTTTAGCCCAATACAAAAATAAAAGGTCACGAGAACTCACAGTTTTTCCATTTTCGCAGTTTACTAGACATATTGTGGTAGTAAGCAGTAAAAAAGATAATGCAATTAGATTTTTCGACATTTTCGCGAAGTAATTCAATAAAAATGAACTGTCTCTCAATCAAAACAAATCGAAACTAATTCTGAGAATAAACTAAGCTTTGAATATTTTCCGTGTGGCTTTATAAAAGCTTTATTTAAGTGTATGTGGGTTCAACACAGTTTTGACTCTCAGCCATTGAGCTTTGCATAAATCATCGAGTGTACACAAAACAAAAAAAGTTAAATTAAAACAATTAAAGTTTTAAAAATAAAATCCTTTTTTCAAATGCATATTAAATGAGTGCAATTAAATATTCGATTTAAAACATATGAATAGTAAACATTATTATTAAAATTCCCTAATTAAACTAATACCTGTTATTTTTTTAATATTTTTATTATTAAAAAATAAATTAATAATCTCTAAAAACATCAACTTTAATAGATCAGAAAAAAGGAGCGAAACAAATTTTAAATCAATTATGTCAAAGTTTTAAAAATTATTTTAAATTACATGTTAAAAAGAAAATCAACTTTTGTTTAAAAACCATAGCCAAAAACATTGAAATAGACGTGTAAATTATACTATTTAAAATACATTTTTTCTGTGTGTACTTATGGAGCTTTCTATTGTACATATTATTTATAAACCTTGACTTAGTTAATTTGCATGGCACCTTTATCGCATTAGTGAGCTATGCTTAGCCGAAAGTTGTAAGGTCTTAAATACATATGTATATCTTGTATATATATATTGTAAGCAAATTTTAAAGTAATTAGGTAATACTTAAATCTAATTGTAACAGAGCTATTGGTGCGTAGAATAATTTAATTTTATTATTTTTATACATTTTTTTTAGTGAGCATCTTGAATTTAATATTTTTCAAGGAAAATTTACTACTTTGCGACACTTTTGCAACTATCTTAAATATTCTCGAATGAAATAAAAACTCTATATTTCTTAAGCCATATATAAATATTAGTGGTTTTTTTAAGTAGTAGGACTGTTACATTCACTCAAAGAGAGCTCACATGCCCTCACCATTTACTTTATGACTGCAGGGTATATGTATAGTATATAAAAACTTGCTGAAAGTTGTTGTTGCTCTTGCTGTTTTCTCGCACAGTTTAAGAGCTAGGGCCACCAAAATTGGAGGATAGACTTATTGTCAGCCCCCCTAAAGATCGGCAAAAAATTTTGGGGCCCCGCCCCCTCCCGCCCCCAAAAATCGCGAAAATGTATATCTTCCACAGTTTTAGAGCTAGAGTCACCAAAATTGGAGGATAGACTTATTGTCAGCCCCCCTAAAGATCGGCAAAAAATTTTGGGGCCCCGCCCCTCCCGCCCCCAAAAATCGCGAAAATTTATATCTTCCACAGTTTCAGAGCTAGAGTCATTAAACTTGGAAGATATAATTCTGGTCAGCCCCTCTAAATATCGGTAAAAAAAATTTGGGGCCACGCCCCCTCCCGCCCCCAAAAATCGCGAAAATGTATATCTTCCACAGTTTTAGAGCTAGAGTCACCAAAATTGGAGGATAGACTTATTGTCAGCCCCCTAAAGATCGGCAAAAAAATTTGGGGCCCCGCCCCCTCCCGCCCCCAAAAATAGCGAAAATTTATATCTTCCACAGTTTCAGAGCTAGAGTCATGAAACTTGGAAGATAGACTTCTGGTCAGCCCCTCTAAATATCGGTAAAAAAAATTTTGGGGCCACGCCCCCTCCCGCCCCCAAAAATCGCGAAAATGTATATCTTCCACAGTTTTAGAGCTAGAGTCACCAAAATTGGAGGATAGACTTCTGGTCACCCCCTCTTAAGATCGACCATGCCCCTCCCGTTCCCAAAAACTTGGAATGCCGATTTCGGGTCACCCAAACACCAGCAAAAATTTTCTGTTCACTTGCTTTCAGCTGTTCTTAAAATGGTATCAGAGTATTACGCAGTCGGCTCCGCCCGACTGCAACGTTCTCACTTGTTTCTTTTTCTTCCTTCCAAATATATAACTGTAATCAAATTAATTTGCTTCCAATAGCTTAGAACAAAAACAATGCCACGCGCAAAAACAAATGCTGACAAACGCGAGTTGCAGGTTGCAGGAAAACAAAAGAAGGAAATTTGTAACAGTCGGCTCTTCAAGCAATTTTGTCAGCGATCATCGAAACGGCTTGTGGCGTAGTGGGTAAAGTTGCGAACTGGTGAGCGAGAGGACCCGGGTTCGAAACCAGCGGCGACTGGTCATTTATTTTCATTTTTTCTTATTCTTCTTTTCAAATATATAATAACTGTAATCAAATTCATTTGCTTTCAATGGCTTAGAACAAAAACAATGCCACGCGAAAAAACAAAAGCTCAGTATAAATCGAGTTTGTTAGCGATTCTTAAAACTGCTTGGTGTAAGCAGTACAAAGCAAAACAAGAAAGCTTTTGACAGTCTGCTCTTCAAGGGATTTTGTCAGCGATCATCAAAACGGCTTGTGGCGTAGTGGGTAAAGTTGCGAACTGGTGAGCGAGAGGACCCGGGTTCGAAACCAGCGGCGACTGGTCATTTATTTTCATTTTTTCTTATTCTTCTTTTCAAATATATAATAGCTGTAGTCAAATTCATTTATTTTCAATTTCCTAAATTGTTTCTAATTTTTTTTTCATACATAAATTTGTTTTTACTTTGCTGCCTAACTTATCGCGATTGAACTTTGCTGCCACTGCTGTTGCTGCTGCTGCTGCTGCTGCTGCTGCCGATCGAGGCAATCAATAGAATCGAAAACAATCAAAGAACCCCTCGAAAAAGAAAATGAAGCTGAACAGGAGGCAGCTGGATGGATGGGGGGAAGGGGGGAGAGCTATCGGCTGGGGGAGATGGAGCCATTTTCAGTCTAAATAGTCGCACAGTTCATTTGATTGTGTGGATGTATATCAATATAGAGAGTCTATTGACTGGCTATCCCGCTGCGTTTGTTTTTGCCGACAAAGTCAAAGGCAGACTTGCCGACAGAATTCAATTGAGCGATCTGTGATTTGTGCCAGGGCGCAGACGCATCCCAGCCTTCCCAGCCTTGCAGACAAACCTCCAGGCATCAAGCACCGTTAGACAACGTTAGACAACGGCGCGGCTGCTTCATTAACATTATGGATAGTTGCACACAGCAAGTTTACATTATACAGCATTTGAATTTGAATTTGAATTATTTTTGCCATTGCTGGATATGGAGTTTGGACTTGGAGTTGGAGTTGGAGTTGCTGCAATCAGTGTGGCAAGCCAGCAGTCTAACGGTACAAAAAGCAGCCGCTGGCAAGCCAAGACTTTTGTGGGTCACTAGGTTGCCAGAAGATGTGGCATCAAATCAGCTCGCAGCTTGGCTGAGCTTTGACTACTGCTCTTGGATTTGGATTTGGATTGCAAGCAACTAATTCAGGATGTCAACTACAATTAAGCATCAATAGTTGTTCATTCGCTCACACATACATTGGCTGGTCAACCCACAACTTGGCCATGAGGCTGTCATGAGCGGAGAGGGCCCACATATGATTTATTCGATTTACTCGTACAAACACAAGTACAAGTAGAAGTACTCGACTCGACTCGTACTCGCACTTAATGTTCATACGTGTATGATGTATACACATACATATTTACGGTGCTCTATAGAGATATAAAGCCAACGAGATCGTGACAGAAATAATGCATATAAAAATGTATATTATTAGCGCAGAGCTAAGACTCCATAGCATGGCCAACAAAATGGCCATTGTTAGGCAGAAAGCAATTTAAAATGCAGCATGCAGCACACTGGTCCCCAACTTCATGGAAAATCCACTCAAACTCAATTCAAATCAAAATTACAATATCTCACATAAATTGGCAAAGTAAACAAGTTCTTTCTCTAATGTATTAGAGTGCTTAGTAAAATATATTAAGTTCGTTAAGAAGAATATTAAAAGAAAAAATATTAAATATATTTCTCATTGAGCTAAAAAACATATTTATTACATATTACAAATTTTCAATAAACTTTTTTTGCTTTGGGCATATAATTTATTCATTTTATTCATATTAGTATCTTATGAAGCTCTAGAGCTAATATTAAAGTATATTTATTTCTATTTTGTTTTTAATTATAATGAAAACCCTTTTCGAAAATGTTAATTGAAAATGTACTCAACTCCTCAAGTACTCCAAGACCATTTTAAGAGTCTTTTTATATAGGTAAGCAAATAACAAATTATAATCAATATATATAATATAAATTAATCTATAATCTGCTCAAAGAATTTTAGACTTTTCTGAGATTAATGGCATTTTATACTACAACTAGGTGCCAAATGATTTCTTTTTCATAATTTGCAGTACAATTTAAGTTTAACAAAACAAAAAGCTGTCAAAATTTAACTTCAACCATTTCGCATTTTCCCCATTATAAATATTGAAAAATACAATTTAGCTTGACACAAACGTGAGGAAAATAAATTTTAGAAACATTCAGTTTCAATAGGATAATTTAATGTTAAAATATGAAAGATAGAATAAATCATTTGATTTTTTTTTCATTTGCTCAGATTTAGTAAAATTGAAAATGGATCAAAAAATTGATAAGTCGGTATCACTGTGCGGGCAAAGTCAGTGCCAGCTAAAAATAAAAAGAGTCAACGCTTTGGCATGCCTATGCAGCGATCTGTGCAAGCCCCAGCCGCCAGAAAAGGCGACATGCATGCGCAGACATGGAGCATATGGCAGGCCAGAGACAGACAGACAGACAGACGGACGGACAGACAGACGGACGGAGGTACAGAGCAGGCCAAGAGCTGAGATAGACAGTCAATCTTATGGCAAGAGACAGCCACGAAGACGACGACGACGACGATGTTGCGGGCAGCATCATTAAATTCGTTTAAAGCTTGAAACGGGCGAAAATATTTTTTGGCATAGGCCAAAGCCAAAGCCAAAGCCATAGCCAAAGCGGGGCAGGAGCAGGGGCAGATCGGGGCAGGCAGCGTCTCTCTACATCATCACGACTTTGGGCCGCTTGCGCACTTGTAATATATGCGCGTCCCCTTCTGCATGCTTGCAGCTGCCGCATTTCATTGAACCTTCAACTTGACTTTGAGCCACAAGCACAACAAGCAGCCATAAAGCCATTGAGCATTTTTCAATTTGGCTGCGGCGTGGCGCGGAATCTCTTTGGCTTTATCAGCAGCGGGCCCACAGTCAGCTGCATGGGGGCTCAAGTTCGAGATCATGACACTGATTCACTGATTGTTTTGGCCGTAACGAAACAGTATATATGTATATATCGTTGCGCTGCTTTGATTAGAGAAACAACCCCCCTGGGCGGCGGTGGTGGGGCGATGTGTCTTAGTTTCAACAGCCATGCAGATTGGCATAGCTTAATTAGCCTGGCTGCCAAAGTGAAACCAGGTTCCGTCTCAAGTCCCAGCCTGCACACGTATAAGTATTCCAGCCGCAGCTGGCTAGCTGACTAGCTGACTTGCTGGCTGGGAAAAAGAGGTCATCGATAGAGACACACATATAGAACTGCAGGCATTGAGCAGCAAAAAATGTAATACATGGCCAAAAGGAGATTTAAGACAAAGTCTCCTCTGCGCCGTGTGGCGTGAGAAACTCAGCGACAGCGAACGTGCATTGCCCCAAGGGTTCGAAACTTTGCTAATAATTTATGTCTGCACTGCAATTGTGGCAAGTAAGTGTACTCGGTACTCTGGTAACGGGTACTTGGGTACTTACACAGTAAAAACAAGTGGAGAAGGATTATCTTCGGCGTGCCGAAGATTAAATACTCTTTTCGAACCTTAAAGCAATTTTTACTATTTTTCCGTGACTGCTTATTTAATTCGCAGATATTAATGTCGCATACATATACCCCTACATATAAAATAAAATATATAAAGGTATTCATTAAACAGGGACGTTTCACTATCCGCAGCTCGTGGACGCGTCCCTTAGCATTCATAAGTGCTACCGAATTGAACAATATACAAGTTTCAGTTTTTCCAAAAAGTCAAAACTACATTACATATGTATACTACAATATACATACCAAATTTTGTGCCTGTTGCTCTTATACCTTTCAAGGCCGCTGTCGGAAATTGAATTGTCATAAAACTTAATCTGAACATACGAGAGCTTATATTCAGAATTTGAGATCCATATTTTTTTTCGCGTGTCATTGGTTTTGCCAATGAATTTAAATTTTTCTTTTGAATTATTCTATTAAAGCTACTTTATGTATGAAAAAAAAATTAGAAACAATTTAGGAAATTGAAAATAAATGAATTTGACTACAGCTATTATATATTTGGAAAGAAGAATAAGAAAAAATGAAAATAAATGACCAGTCGCCGCTGGTTTCGAACCCGGGTCCTCTCGCTCACCAGTTCGCAACTTTACCCACTACGCCACAAGCCGTTTTGATGATCGCTGACAAAATCCCTTGAAGAGCAGACTGTCAAAAGCTTTCTTGTTTTGCTTTGTACTGCTTACACCAAGCAGTTTTAAGAATCGCTAACAAACTCGATTTATACTGAGCTTTTGTTTTTTCGCGTGGCATTGTTTTTGTTCTAAGCCATTGAAAGCAAATGAATTTGATTACAGTTATTATATATTTGAAAAGAAGAATAAGAAAAATGAAAATAAATGACCAGTCGCCGCTGGTTTCGAACCCGGGTCCTCTCGCTCACCAGTTCGCAACTTTACCCACTACGCCACAAGCCGTTTCGATGATCGCTGACAAAATTGCTTGAAGAGCCGACTGTTACAAATTTCCTTCTTTTGTTTTCCTGCAACCTGCAACTCGCGTTTGTCAGCATTTGTTTTTTCGCGTGGCATTGTTTTTGTTCTAAGCTATTGGAAGCAAATTAATTTGATTACAGTTATATATTTGGAAGGAAGAAAAAGAAAAAAGTATTAAATTAACAATCAGTCGCCGCCGAGGCTCGAACTTGAACTTGCGAAACATGCGTTCGTTAGCGCGGCTCTTTACGCCATACGCCACAAACCGTTTTGATGATCGGTGGCAAAATACCTTGAAGAGCAGACTATCAAAAGCTTTCTTGCGCTTGACTTTGTTTGCTCAGACTATCAAAAGAAAGTCTTGCTTTCAACTTAGCATTCTATATGCAAAAATTATAGTTATTTTAATGTAGAAATTGGATTTTAACACATTGTAAAACTATCCAGAAATTACATACAATTTGTAGAAACCAAAATTGAAATTTTAAATAATTTAGTTTCTTGATAACTTGCAAGATATTATTATTTGACAAACTTTTCCATGGCATTGATAATGACCTTATAATCCAAGAATCGTTAAAAATTTACATACCAACGAATGCTATTTAACCCTTGTTTTTAGCGTGTAAGTTTTGCGTTCTGATACCCTTGCTTGCCGCTCAAGGATAAGTGTGACTTAGGGGAGCCGCTTAAATTATTATGCATTTGCAATTTGGCCAGCGGTCATCATGCGCTGATTCAGGAGTGTGTTGACGGGCATAAAAAGCCAATCAAAAATCTGGCAATGAAAGTACTGAGTACTGAAAGTGATAGCTGAGCTTGAGAACAAACTGTAGATGGCAAATTGTGACAGACAAGCCAAAAAAGAGAGTCTGTAATTTTACAGCGAACATTTTAAATATGCAATATACTATAGAATGATACACACAACTTTTATATATTTTTGTGTATGAAAAATTTTATAGTTTTAAACAAATCTGACCGAAATTTACAGGCTTCATTATGTTACGATATACCCTCACTAGCATAAATCGGTCAAAATCTGCTCTAAACATTAAGACATTTTTTTGAATTTCCTATTAAAAATCAAGATATGATAAAGATCCCGGGTTTTTAGAAATGCCTTTTAAACACCCAAATTTGATTTGACCTTTATATTAACTCAACATTTAAATCTTAATTAGTTTAGTATTTTGGATATTCTATGAAAATAAAGACATGATAAAGCAGTCCCTAATCTGTTGATCAAGGTTGAACCTCTGTATCTCTGCAGTTAACAGTCGTCCATATTTTTTGATCATGGTTGAACCTCTGTATCTATTCCGCATTTAAATGACCAAATTAAATATAAGAACAGCATACTAGAATTTAACTTATATGTAAAAGTATTTTGTTGATACTTTTCTATTTTGCTCTCGCTTGAGAAAGTTTGAATTTTGATAATGAAATTAAAATACTTATTGTGGCTTAGAATTAGAAAATAAAATTGAAATATAGAAGCCACATATGAGAACACTTATTCTCGGTGGTTACAATGGCAACATTTACACACAGAGCACCTAGCTTATGAGTCAACCCACAATAACCACTGACAGCATCGATGGTTGGTTTTTTCTGTGGTTTCATGTAACAAAGAACATTTGTTCTCGACTCTTTGTTGTAATCAAATTTTATGTTTGGCCATTGACTCAGGCATTTGTTGTTGTGATATTGGTTGAAGTTGTTGTTGTTGTTGTTGTTGTGCATTTGCATGGAAGTGGAGCATTGAGAATGCATTTGATTTTGGTCATTGACACGAATATGCCCAACTGAACCCTAATAAAAATTCGAGCTCTATAAATCATCGGCATAATCGATTGCCACAATCGATCTTTTGGGCCACACAACCACAAGGCGATAGCTGTGTGTGTTTGTGCTTGTGTGTGTGGCACGATCCAAAAGCAACTGTTAATTGTTGCGCACAATGAAAAGGGTGCAGTGGTCTCTAGCCCACTTTGGTCACGTGTGCGGCCAGCTGTTGAGATAAGAGCCACAGTAAACACTGGACGTTCAAGTGCATTGGCAAACAAAACAACAAGCTACCCCCTCCCCGTCCACTGCAACACAAACACTCATACGCCCCATTGGACACACCTAATAAAATTGCACACAATTTTGACAAACTCATTTGCACATTGGCTCTTAAGCATGTGTGAATTGTTTGTTGCCTCTTTATACGCGCACTTTATTGCGAAAATATAAATATGATTAAAGTGCATAATATGCAGATGTTCAATTGCAATAAACACTAAACTCGGCAAGTTGTGCTTACCGCTTAAAACATAAGTGATTATGCATGAGTATGCATACTGCAATCATATTTTACATGTACTTTTACCATAAAAATGTATATTTATTTTGGCTATTAAGATTGTAATAAGAAAGTGTTTACATTCAATAGGAACTTAAGGGAAAAAAACGTATAAAACAAGTGGAGAAGGATTATCTTCGGCGTGCCGAAGATTAAATACTCTTTTCGAAACTTAAAGCAATTTTTACTATTTTTCCGTGACTGCTTATTTAATTCGCAGATATTAATGTCGCATACATATACCCCTACATATAAAATAAAATATATAAAGGTATTCATGTAAACAGGGACGTTTCACTATCCGCAGCTCGTGGACGCGTCCCTTAGCATTCATAAGTGCTACCGAATTGAACAATATACAAGTTTCAGTTTTTCCAAAAAGTCAAAACTACATTACATATGTATACTACAATATACATACCAAATTTTGTGCCTGTTGCTCTTATACCTTTCAAGGCCGCTGTCGGAAATTGAATTGTCATAAAACTTAATCTGAACATACGAGAGCTTATATTCAGAATTTGAGATCCATATTTTTTTTCGCGTGTCATTGGTTTTGCCAATGAATTTAAATTTTTCTTTTGAATTATTCTATTAAAGCTACTTTATGTATGAAAAAAAAAATTAGAAACAATTTAGGAAATTGAAAATAAATGAATTTGACTACAGCTATTATATATTTGAAAAGAAGAATAAGAAAAAATGAAAATAAATGACCAGTCGCCGCTGGTTTCGAACCCGGGTCCTCTCGCTCACCAGTTCGCAACTTTACCCACTACGCCACAAGCCGTTTTGATGATCGCTGACAAAATCCCTTGAAGAGCAGACTGTCAAAAGCTTTCTTGTTTTGCTTTGTACTGCTTACACCAAGCAGTTTTAAGAATCGCTAACAAACTCGATTTATACTGAGCTTTTGTTTTTTCGCGTGGCATTGTTTTTGTTCTAAGCCATTGAAAGCAAATGAATTTGATTACAGTTATTATATATTTGAAAAGAAGAATAAGAAAAAATGAAAATAAATGACCAGTCGCCGCTGGTTTCGAACCCGGGTCCTCTCGCTCACCAGTTCGCAACTTTACCCACTACGCCACAAGCCGTTTCGATGATCGCTGACAAAATTGCTTGAAGAGCCGACTGTTACAAATTTCCTTCTTTTGTTTTCCTGCAACCTGCAACTCGCGTTTGTCAGCATTTGTTTTTCGCGTGGCATTGTTTTTGTTCTAAGCTATTGGAAGCAAATTAATTTGATTACAGTTATATATTTGGAAGGAAGAAAAAGAAAAAAGTATTAAATTAACAATCAGTCGCCGCCGAGGCTCGAACTTGAACTTGCGAAACATGCGTTCGTTAGCGCGGCTCTTTACGCCATACGCCACAAACCGTTTTGATGATCGGTGGCAAAATACCTTGAAGAGCAGACTATCAAAAGCTTTCTTGCGCTTGACTTTGTTTGCTCAGACTATCAAAAGCTTTCTTGCGCTTGACTTTGTTTGCTCATATGCACCTGTTTTTTCAAAATATTTAATGACGCATATCTTCGCTGTTTATGACTCAATCGATTTGCGATTTTACCCATCGATGAGTTATATGGATGTTCAAGTGTACAAGGAAATTTAAGGCAATTGCTTTGAAAACATCGGATTTATGGCCAAAACCGACTTTGAGTTGTATGGCAGCTATAAGATATAGTGGTCCGATCCGGCCGGCTCCGACCAATGTGCTGTCCCCTTGAATAATAAGTGTCTGTGCAAAGTTGCATCGCGATAGCTCAAAAACTGAGGGACTAGTTTGCATACATACAGACAGACAGACAGACAGACAGACAGACAGACAGACAGACAGACGGACATGGCTAGATCAATTTGTTTTTTTTTATAAGCATATTGGCAGTAACTTTTGGGGGTCTCAGACGCTTCCTTCTATGCGTTACAAACTTCAGGACAAACTTAATATACTATTTTCTTCGAAAAGAGTATAAACATGACAGTTTCAAAGTAAAAACTATTATAGACAGTCTTGAATAAATTAACAAATTAATTGGATAAATAGTTATTGAAAACTGAAATGTTTTCATTGAAAACTTATTGCTTTTGAAGTTTAATAATTTGTTTTAAAAAATTAGATTAATCAAAGAAAATCGAAATATTCTTTTCTGATTCAATCACCCAATATACATTTCGTCCATAAAAGAATAGCATTGTTGTCAGAATGTTAAGACAATTAGAAAAACTTTTTACAAGCAGGTCAAGTTTATTATTTTAGACTTTTAAAAAATCGATTAATATGCAACTATCGATAGCATGCATTTGACTGCTATATGTTTATGAAGCCAACCCGCATCCGCCTGTTGGCCAGTCCTACTAAACCAGCCAACAAATCTAACTGACACATTAAAATTCAAACATGATACAATTAATTAAGACCTTGTTATCCAAAAATTCAACACACACATAATCCTGCTCTCACTCAAATCCAACACTCTGTCTCTTTCTCCCCCTCTCGCTCTCGCTCTCTCTCACTGATCGATATATGACAGATATCGGATTCGCAAAATATCTCACAGCCGAATGGCACACAGCACATACAGCGCAAGCAAATGGAGGTGCTGCGGAGCGCCAATGGCGCCATGCAGGTGATACGCACACAGACAGTCCAAAAGACATCATCCACATCCCGATGGGCCACCTCCACATCCACCTCCACCTCCTCCACATCCACCACCGCCACCCGCCGCACAGGTGATCCGCCCAAGGTGCTTTGGACGCCCCAAGACACAATCCAAGGCGTTGACATTTGTGAGCTAAGCGATGATGATGATGATAACGATGATGATGATAGCATACGGAACGACGCTGGCGTCGTCCACGAGTGCACGACTGCATCCACGGCTAGCAATGGCCAGGAGCTGGTAGATGATCATGTTGATTTTGTTGTGATTAATGACCACGCGAACATTGACGATGATGACGACGACGACGTCGCCCATTTGCGCAAACTCGGCCACAATTTGTTACCCGATACGGCGCCCAGCTTGAAATTGAGCAATCTAATGGTAAGTTGTGCCTGCCCCCACACTACACTGCCACCCCCCCCCACCCTGCAATCCTAATCCCGCTTACCTGACCAGGCGGTAGTCGCAGCTCTGGGCCGTCATTTTTCATGCGGCTCATTAGCATGCTGCGTTGTTTGCTTTACGTTTTCCTATCTTTGCTTGCTTCTGTTTTGCTTGCTTTCCTTCCCTGCCATGGCAATGACCGAAAATGGTCAGTCGGCTGGCGCCTAACGATCTATTTGGGGGCATGAGATAAAACTTGGCTGCTGGAAAACATGAAACGATGAAAATGCCAATCTTTTAATCATGATGCTTGCATAAATAACAAATGAGAAGCAAAATTCACGAAAGGGTATATTTAGGAAGTCGTTGCTTATCGCACATTAAAAAGTGCAATGCTTCAAAGTTTTACTTCTATAAATATTAAGTTGCATTACCTACGATTTTCTGTTGATAAATGTCTTCAAAGCAAGAACTGAGTACATTTTCTAAGCTAACAATCATATTTATTTATAAGGCTGTCAACTTAATTCATAGAGAAAGGTTTAATATTCTAAATATATATGTATATATTTTTCGCATATAATATTAGTATTTTCAAATTTCAGATATTTAAGATATATCTAGGCTGAGATCTTTGAGAACAAGAGAATTTCTTTCTTCTTAAATTTTTTATTTAATTTAATTATTTTTTTATTTTGTAACTTTAATCTTTTTTGCTAATAAACTAGAAGCGATATGCTAAGATTTTTTTAATTTTGTTGTATGTAAACAAATGGGTTATTCTTCTTTTAATAATTATAATTTCACCACCACGCATGTTTTATCTTATAAGTATTTTAAAGTTTTTATAACTTTCATGGCTTATGTAAAAAAACAAAACAAATTACCTTTGAATATATTCTCCATCTATCTTTAGTAAGCTTTCAGAAATTAATAACACTAATCGAATAGTACAAGGTCAGCAGGTTAACAAAATTGAAAATATTTACACAAGACTCAGTCTAGACACTTTTAGTTAGCCATTGGCGATTGGCGATTGGCCAAGCGTCGTAGATCATCAGTTGGCAGACGACCACGCTTCGATTGCGGTTCTAATGAAGCGCCTGGCAACAATCGATTTTAATAGGCAAGCTCAATTAAGCATTTAACACTTAAGCCAAATTTATGAACAGCAATCGAACCAATTTGGCAACCAGACATTTGGGTCACCACCACAAAGGAAACTCTTGCCAAGACGAATCTCGGCTGGCTCATTAGACGAACAGCAAAAAGTGTTTAATTATCGGGAAGCCAGTCGCAGCGGACGCGACGCTCGAGCCAAGCTCGACGCCCACTCGCAACATGGCCATGCCCATCAATCTTGACACGAAAATTTCTTTTATTTGTTGTCGTATACCCATTAGCAATGGTTAAAAAGGGGAAGTTGTGCAAACGTCAATGACATGCAAAATAGTCTCTCAGTTTTAAGGCTATCTTGATTAAACTTTGGCTATATCCGTCCTTTTGTCGGTATCGACCGGATCGGCCCACTATACTATATCATAACTATATTTGCGGGTCTTTATCAAATAGTTTGTTTCATTGCAGTGTATTTATAGCATGTCAAAAGAAAACAAGTGGGGAAGGATTATCTTCGGCGTGCCGAAGATTTTATACTCTTTTCGAACCTATAGGCAATTTTCACTCTGCCAACTGCACCACTGAAATTTCATAGGCTGTACAAAATCGTTTTGTCGCGTAACATTTTTTTTTTTGTTCTAAGAATATTTAATTCATTGCCAGTTGTATAGCAGCTATAAGATATAGTGATCCAATCCGGCCGGTTCCAACCAATGTGATGTCTCTTTGAATAATAAGTATCAGTGCAAAGTTTAATCGCGATTGATTAAAAAACATGGGATATATGGCCAAAACCGACTTCGAGTTGTATGGCAGCTATAAGATATAGTGGTCCGATCCGGCCGGCTCCGACCAATGTGCTGTCCCCTGGAATAATAAGTGTCTGTGCAAAGTTTTATCGCGATAGCTCAAAAACTGAGGGACTAGTTTGCATACATACAGACAGACAGACAGATAGACGGACATGGCTAGATCAATTTGTATTGTCATTCTAAGCATACTGGCAGTAACTTTTGGGGTCTCCGACGCTTCCTTCTATGCGTTACAAACTTCAGGACAAACTTAATATACTATTTTCTTCGAAAAGAGTATAAAAATCATGAGTAAACTTAAAATCGCAGAAAGAAAAGAATGTTGTGGGGGGAGGCAGTTAGTGAGATAGAGCGATATAGCGAGCTTGAGCTAAGTAGAGAAAGAGAAAACAGAGAGAAAGAAAAGACAAGAGAAGGAGCGAAATAAAAGAGAAAGATAGAGCGAGAGGTAAAGTGAAGAAAAGGAGCTAGTGAAAAGAGGCAGGGAGCGAAATATCAGAAACAGATGACAATATTATATAAGAGAGACAGCAAGATACATAATGTTACAATAAGAATCAGCAATAATTACGTCAAAAATTGTACACCTCACTTGAATTCTTGAGAATCGCTTAGAAGGGCATACATTGTCTCAACAATTGTTTGCAATAATGTGTAAGCTGCAAAAAAGATCAGAGCTGCTGCAGTCATTTGCCTTTGCTTGTTGAGTCCCTAACTATGGAGCATTTAAACTGAGAACGGACATATGTAACTATATAAGCATATCTGTTGATCCTGATCCAGAATATATTGAATATACTGTATGACGCCCTGCTATCCATTCTTAATTGTTAATGTTTTGTAAGATTTATGAAAAGTAGAAATATTTAATGACAGTATTTAATAAACTTACCGTTGAATGATGCTGATTGCAGGGTAGCTGCTAGTCTGCTAGTCAAAATATAACATGCGTATAATCTGTGCCAATATTTACGTATTCTCGGAATCCGCTCAGCATGCTGAAGATCACTCTCGAGTGGTTCTTCCCATTCACTCAACTCCAAGCAGCTGCCAATCACAGCTTAAACGCCCATTGCTCAATTTATGCGCTTATGAATACGGAAATCCATTATCCAAGCACATATAGAGTTTAAGTGTGTGTGTGTGTGTGTGCGGAACTTCCTTGTGGAGTTCCTGCAGTGCACCCACACCATAAAGAACCGCAACAACAGCAACAGCAACACTAATGCGCTCCACTCTGCTTTTGTTTGCCATTTACAGAAAAGCAGTTCGAGTATTTCCAGCCAAAGCAGCAACAGCTCAAATTTAACAACTGCAACTGGCAGCAACACCCACAGAAATGCGGGCAAAATAAGCCTACATGCAATTGTTGGCCAAGCAGCGGCAGCCACAGCAACAGCCACAACAACAGCAACAGCAACATCATCATCATCATCATCATCACTATCCACATTATCATCAGCGGGCACATTATCAACATGGCCCAAGCAGCCCGACTTATATGGCAGCAGCAACAATAAGCGGCGCGTGGGCGTCCCAACTGAAGCTGGCGATGCTGACGTCGCCACGCCAACGCTGCGTCGTGATTTGGAAAGTTTCCGGCAGTATAACGATGACGCCGCCGCCGCCGCAGCCGCCGACGATGCTGATGCTGATGATTTGCGGTAAGTGCTGTGAATTGAAATTTTTGAAAATAAGTTCGTGGCATTATTTGACTGAACACTGACACAACACACACACACCCGTTTGCAGGCTCAGCGCACGGCATCAGCGTCGCCAGCAGGTGTCCCAATCGGTATACGCACCACCGCTGCCCGTCGTCAGTTGCCTGCAGCGTGCCCGTTCCATATCAACGGATGATCTCAGCAACGATTGGCAGCAGCAGCAGCAGCAGGAGCAAGAGGAGGATCAGCCGTGCGGCGACTGGAGACGCGTTAGTAAGCTGCGTCGCTCCTTTCAGTCGCAGGACTATCACAACCGCAGTGCAGTCCAGCGACCACGTCCGCGTCCCTTGGATCTGCCCAGCAGCACGGTGAGTGTGGCGCGCATACGGGCGGAACTAGAGAACGGACGGCGCCTCAATACGGCCATGCGCAACAATCACGTCGATCTGGCAGCACTGGACAACATACTGAACACGCCGCAGACAATAGTCGCTAGCAAGCCGCAGCTGGTGAAGCGGAGCACATTTCTCACCGCCGAATCGCTGCAAGAGATACGGGGCAAACTCAAAAAGCTCTCCGACGAGAGCCTCTACAAGGAGGACTTTCTGGCACATCAGGCGATTACAAAGCCCGCCGTGGTTGAGGTGCTGCAGCAAGCGGATACGGATACGGATACGCCGCCCAGCGCTTTTCGTGCCGTGCACAACACGCACAGCCTGGAATCGCGTCAGCGGCCCAAGGACACCAGTTCCAGTGAGTGGCATCTGCGGCGCAAGTCCTACGGTTTTGAGAAGATGTCGCCACCAGAGAGTCGCAGCATTTTTCGCGTCGACGCCTCCACGGACAGCGGCTTGGGGCGCTCCGGCGAGCAGCTGGGCAATTGGTCGCCCACAGAGCGTTCGGCGGCGGCAAGCGGACCCGGTTCGACTATTGTACACTTTGGTCGCCAGCAAAAGCAGCTCCTGCAGCAGCAGCAGGCCGCACTATTAGCGAGTTCCACTGAAGCTGAGCATTTGAGCAAGCGACATTCCATTGCTGTGGAGGAAACTTGGCGCGATATTCGTAAAACATCGCAGGTAAGCGCGAAATTATCAGACTATCGGACATTTGAGCTAATTGGAATTATCGATACTGCGCAAATAGTATTTTCTATCTTTGCTACCGATATCGAATAAATACCGCGCATTGTTCATGACAGACTTGTCAGTTTGTTGTTGTTTATTATTGAGAAACTATTTGCACTAAGTGTTTTAACGATAGTGCGCCATTTTGATTAAAAGGGATCCAATGTATCAACTAGAGGAAAATGTACCAGACCAATTGTACCACATGTGGCAACTGTGTATGCAATCCATGTGTATAATTTAAGCTGAAAATATATCGATACGGCGAACAGGACGATAGAAAATGCACTCCTTGTTGCTCTGCGATCGATAATTATTTAATTAGCCGGGATTTGTGTACTGTGAATATTGTATTTGAAATAACTTTAAAAATTATATTTATTTCCCCACTCGCAGGTGCATGTCAATGGTGAGCCCATAAATGGCAGCAACAACAACAACACCAACACCGGTAACAACAGCTCCAGTCAACTGCAGCGCAGCAGCGCACAGAAGCGCGTGGAATTCTGCAAGACAGAGGTGCATTTTGCCGCCGAATCGGGGCGCGTGAACATTGTAGAAACTGATGGCAAGCCACCGCCCACGCAAAACTTTCGACGACGCCGACGCACAGCCAGCGGCCCACTGCAGAGCCTGGTCAAGTCAGCGAGCGTCAGCAGCAGTAGCAGCACCACCAGTAGCAGCAGCAGCAGCTCCGCCAGCAACAATGTGACCCACTTTGGCGACGATTCGAATGCACGCGGCAAAAGCATTGGCTCCAGTGGCAGCGTCACCTATCGGGCGACATTGATGGAGCCACCGGAGCTAGTCACACAGCCAGTGGCTGGCACCCAGGTCACGGTCATAACGGGCACTCCCAAGCCTTTGGTGGAGCCACGCTACAGTCTGCTGGAGACAACCAGCTCCACATCCAGGCACAGCTACACCTCCACCAGCGGCGTCGACACAACGGACAACGAGACGGATGAGCTGGCCAACATTCGCGGCATACTCAAGAATAAGCCAGTGAAACCCAAGCCCTATCATCTGGGCGAGAATATTGAGAGTGCCGATGTGCTCTGGAGCATGCCAGCATCAATCAAGAGTGAGAGCCGGGAGAATAGTCCGCCTAGTCGCGAAAGTGGTGAGTATATTGACAGAATTTTTATATATTTTCCGTGTCCAATTAATCAAAGTTTACATCGCTCTCATGTCCTTTAAATGATTATAACAGCAGTTTTATATATAATATTTCTGCATTTATTTCTTCATTAAAAACAAGTCAATATAAGGCATAAGGCTCACAAATAGCTAGAAATACCTATCAACATTTATATAGTTTTCGTTCCCGAGGCAGTATTGATCATGATTTGGCCTCGATAATAATTCTGCACTGAAATCTAAAGCACTTTGGAATACTCAATTTTCTAAAGAGATTTAAAGTCCTTACAAATGCCTTTCAAGCACCTAAGACTCCCATAACTTTGTCAAAATTTATCCGATTTTTTCAAATTGAACGTCTACACTTGTGCAGGTCAACAAAGAATCGCATTGTCCGATTTAAAGAGTATTGAATAGGAATATTCAATAATATCGATATTAGAGTGTTTTTGCTGTTGATATTTCTTACATTTATTGAGAAACATTCTTTAATTTTAACGATCTTGGAAAGTTTCAAAGAATTATAGCAAAGCAATTATCTGCAAAGAGAAACAGATAAAAACAATATCAACATACCTAAATTAATTACTCAAAATGTGATTGTTTGTCAACACTCGCAGCAATATAATTTGGCACAAATTTGATAAAATCGCCAGCTAAAAACAACCGAATGAGTTTTAAATGTATTTCAAAACTTTATAAGCTGCCGCATGAATCAATTAGCTTAAATCATTTTGTGATCATAATCTTAATTAAAAAATTCTAACAAGTAGTAATTCGATTTTATGAAACAGCATTTGCTCATTGACTTCCCCACTTTTAATCGACAGCCACTGGCGACTCGCCGATAGCCACCAAATCGGTGGCTGAACGCGTCCGGATTGTGGAGCAGCGGCAGTTCGATAAGCTACCATCGCAGCCATCGCCTGCCGGCAATGGATACTCCACGAAGATCAATGTGAGCCTGGGAGCCGAGGAGTGGCCAGAAACAGGTTGGTATTTTGCCAATGTAACATAAATAAATTAACTATTTATTTAGCTGCTGTGTCCGTAGCTCGTACTTTAGTCTTGTCTTCTGTTTTATTTTGTTTTGTTGTGTTGTCTTTTGCGCTTTTGTAGTAAACTCCTCCACTACTTGTCTCTCAATTAGCCTAGTCTCGATATAATCAATACTTGAACTCATAATGCATGTCTTAAGTCGCTGCTTCTACCTCACACCAAGCCAGTTTTAAATGCTACGCATAAACTCACTATCTAACAAACAATCTTAAACCATCAACTCTAAACAATGTTGGGAGAAATCAATACAAATTTGGCTTTTAACTTGACTAAATTTAATCATGACTGCAAATTTGGTTTTATTTAATTTTGATCTAACATAAAACACATAAGTCAACTCAGCTACATTTTTAAAATTTGATGTAATTCTTAAATAAGTAAAGTAAAGTAAATGTAATGTTAACATTTTATTTTGTGAAATTTTTGTCAATGTAGGTCTTAAATTTTTTACTTAACTATCACTCTAAATTTAATTTTTTATAAAGAAAAAAATTTTATTTAATAATAGAATAAAAATACTTCAAGTAAATTTAAACAATTTTAAAAATCGTTTTAAAATTTAAAAGGAACTAAAATTTTGTTAAAAAAAAAATTCAATTAATAACAGCTAATATAAATATAAAAAAATAAACATGAAAACATGATACAGATTATTAAAATTCGAAATTCAACATTGTTATAACTATTAACCAAAAGTATTGAATACTGATTAATTTAGCCATAACAAATTTTCAGTCACGATTATCTGCATTCAATCGCATTGAACATCCAGCAAAAAATGCCGCTAACCCAAGTGCAAATCATAAAAAACAAACAACCAAAACACCAACATTTTCTCGCACATCTCCCCATCGCAGGTAACTCAACAGGTAGTCAGCGTCGCAGCAGCGCACAGGAGCTGCTGCTGCAGGACTTGCGCACTCATCAGCGCATCCTGGACGAGGGCCTCAAGTCCACGTCGCTGATAATGCGCACTATGCGCTCGGCCAGCGAATTCGATGAGGCCATGCGTCGCCTGAGCATAGCCTCAATCGAGTCCGCACTGATACAGCCCACAATTGTGGTGCCTACGCCAATGTTGCGCTCCCACTCGTACCAGGAGGGGAGCTCCCGGCGCACCTCAACGACTTCGATAACGAGCAGCGATCTATTCGGCAGCACACTGTATGATTCTTTGCCAAGGATGCCGCTGGCACCGCCACGCCTCAAGCTGCTGGGGAACACACAAATTCCTGTCAGTCAACAGCTGACGCAGCTGCGGCGCTTGTACGATGCAGCCGAGCAGGACCAGGATAGTGCCGATGAGGAGGTACAGCGCTATTTTCACAACAGCGACAGCGGTGGCGGCACACAGGGCAGCTCCTCGCCGGACGACGCGGCAGTGCTCAAGGGCAGCGAGTACTCGAGCAGCTGGAGCCGGCTCAAGGCCAAGCGCACCATCTGGAAGATTGAGGCGCAAGTGCAAACGCTGCAGCGCACAGGTGAAGTTCGCGTTTTGTCAGGTAGAGGAGGAGTTTACTTAGGCCACAGGCAGCTTTTTGCGCAACCAAGCCAGCCACTTTAATGCTTTTCTTTCTCTCTTGCAGATCTGCCCAAGTCGAATGTGATGAACATTGCACTACATGCCCCCAGGCTGCAGAAGCCGCAGGCCACACCGCCCACTCTGCGCATTGGGCAGCTGGTGCCGGTGGCCAAGCCACGCACACTGCTGGTCCAACCACATACACAACCACAGCTCACTGCAGATACCACGGACGAATCCGGCAGCGAGTCCTTGAAGATTGTCAAGGAGGCGCGCGGCGCACGCAAGCTGCGCGATCATGAGCTCTCATTTTTCGGTGTGCAGCATTCACCCACGCCCAAGCTACATGCCACACCCACGAATCCACGACGCACGCTGCCCACACGCAGCAAGCAGAGCCACAACGAGGAGGCAGCAACAGCAACGACAACAGCATCTTCGACAACCACCACCACCACCACCACTACCAAGTGGCAGCTGTTAAACGATCGACCCGACTTGCTTCGGCACAGTCCGCAGGCCAACGATGAGTGCGACGATTATCCGGCAGATGAGGAGCACTGCTATGAGAACATTGCCAACGAGCTGACAACCACTTTTCGAGTCAAGTCCCCCTCGCCAGCGGGTAGCTACGAGCGGAAGGCCGATTTGCAACGCGATGCGCAGATACTCAGCGAGATGACACGCAACGCTGATCAGACATTGAAGGTATTTAGGCTCACTAATTTCATTTATATAATGTCCTTTGAAAACAGTCAGTCTAATATTGAATTATATTTGGAGTTTATACAAATTTAGATAAGAAAGTGTTTATGTAAGGATTGCATTGCTTCGCATATATAATCCAAAATTGGAAAATGCTTGAGATTTAACTGCAGAATTATTATAGATGCAATGATCAAAACTGTATCGCGAACGAAATTCGGATCAGTTTTAATAAAGATATGGAAGTTTCTAATGTTTGAAAGTGATATTCGATGAAAAAAGTATACGTGTGGGCTTGAACGCCCTTCCAATACAAAATACTTCTTGAACTTCGAGATAACTTTTCAGATTTTCGATTCCGATGCATTTTCAGTCATGGTGTCGAATTCTAACTAATATCTCTCTACTCCTCCTACTTGCAGGCACTCTCCGATGAGGCTGCCTTCAAGGATCAGCGACGTCGTTCCTGCTCGCTGCAGCGCCGCATCGCCAAGCCTTTGGCCACCATCGATGAGAAAACGAAGGCACACGCTGGCGACGCAAAAGCTTTGAGCGTTGCACGCGGCACCTTCGCCTCGGAGGCGCGTCGCAATTCGCGACAATCGACGCCCTCGCCGACGCGCGCACGCAGCTCATCGCAGTCGTCCATTGAATGCTGTCCGCGGGATCGTTCGCGTTCCAGTTCGCGCGAATCGATGACCCACGGCGGCGGCTCATCCGACGAGCAGTTGAGCAAGCAGCGCGTCGAGCGTCTGCGCATGCGCACGCCCAAACGCGAGAAGTCGCGTCACGAGCCCGCCGAGCAGCGCTCATCCAGGCAGAGCGCCAAGCCGCGCAGCAGCAGCAGCTCCCATGCGGTGCCAGAGAGCGCCAAGCGCACGCACCACCACAGCCGGCACAGAGAAAAGGAGCACACGGGCGAGCACTTGGTGAAGCACAGCTCGGCGGCTGTCGTCGGCTCGGGCAGTCGTCTGCTGCGATCCTCGCGCGTCAGCGAGGAGAGTCGCCCGCGCACGAGCTCCCAGCGCACCAGCGAACGGGAACGTGAACGTGAACGGGAGCGGGAACGGGAGAGAGAGCGTGAACGTGAACGTGAACGTTCACGTGGCAGTGAGAAGCACCGAGAGGAGCTCACTCGGTCGCGTGGTAAGTCAGCAGCTGTGTCCAGTGTGAAGTGAAGTCTACTTTATGGCAAGGCTGCAAACCCAATGAGAGTACAGTGAAAACTCTCTTGACTCAACGGTCGGTCGATCAATTTGTGTACGCTCAAGAGAGGTTTTCACCTATTAGAGGCGAACGGGCGAATTTTTTTTAATGAATTGTGAAAAATGCCTCTCTTTGGCGAACGTGAACCCCAATTAATACGAAAAATTTGTTCCACGTTCGGTTAAAACGGGGGTTCGTCCAAGAGAGCTCAAATTATTCTGGTCAAAGACAAATTGTGCACCCAAGAGAAGTGTTTGCCAACTAGAGTTGTCCGTTAAGAGAGTTTTTACTGTACTTTGCAGCCCTACCTTATAGTTCTTCTTAATCAAAATGTTATTATGCGCATGCGTATCTATTGCAGAGTTACTTGTTTTGGGCCTGCTCATAATGGGTGCCACACAGCCGCTTCGGCTGCACAAGCGTTATAGGTTAGCTGACACTTGGCTGACCATTTCCCAAACTAAGCTGCACATGAATGAGCAGACCAAGGCTGTTCCTTTTGTTGTTTGCAATTTCGGCACTAGTTTTTTCACCACACCGCAGTATTGGGAATGAAAATGTATTGAAATCAGTTAATAATAGAGTATAATCTCGTTAATTCGGAAAATGTGCGTTCGGCCCATATGCGGATTATCAAAAAAAAAGGGATTACCGAGTCAAAAATCGAGATCAATTTAAATTGTAGGGTTTCTACATTTACTTTAATGATTAATACGAAAATACAGGACTGATGCTGCAGGGTACATCCACAATTTTGGATTATCTTTTAAAAATCATGACTGATAAGGCTTTTAGTCGCTAGAAATTACTTACTTACTGACTTCAAACTTAAATAGCTGTGTCAAAACTAATCAGATTTTTAATCTCGAGGCAGTTTTGTCATGGTTTGACCTGTACATCCATTTTGCATTTAAATTTAAAACACTTAAAAAATTCGGAATTTTGTAAAACTGAAAACCTTTTTGTACCCTACAAAGAGATGGCTAGTCGAAAAACGTATCATTCCCAGCTGCAAAAACAGCTACAAAATGACACCACACACATTCTGGCACACACACACACAACCAGTTAGTCTAAACTCAAGTTAACAGTCGTAGTACAGTCAATAAATTGGTTAATCTAACTTAAACAAAACATACAAATTGAAAATACGAAATGCAATTCATATTAAATGACATTACCACACAGGTCACTCCAGTCGCTCCAGACACAGTGAGCCCAACACATCGGGCCACAAGTCGAGTCGCAGCAGTCGCAGCAACCCAGACACTGCAGCAAGTGCACACAGAAAGTCCATCAAATCAACAACAACAACAGCGGGCAACAGCACAACAAAAGCCACAACAGCAAGCACAACAACAGCACCACCACCACCAACAACAACAACAACGCACAACGAACAGACGTACGTATACGTAACGAATTTAGCCAATACACAAACCGAGGATGCCGACTATGCCAGCATTGATGAGGCAACAACAGCTACGCTGCCACTGCCACTGCCGCCGCCGCGTCGCAAGCGCAAACAGTCGCTGATTCCGCTGTCCATAGCGCGTGCCACGCCCACTGTTGCCGCCTACGAGCATCGCACCAAGCTGCAAATGATACCCCAGGCGAATCCGAATCCCAGCTACTCGAATCAGTCGACGCTGCGCTGCAAGGCTCAACCGCGCAAATCCTCGCTAAAGTGCACCCAGTCGACCCACTCGAGCTTCGCCTTCCTGCCCTATTTGCCGGCCAAGCGCAATTCGAGTGTTAGCCACGTCTACGACAATTATCTGCTATATGCAACGACGCCAGCGACGCTGACAGACGCCAAATTGCTGCGTCCCTACCAGCAGAACTTGAGCAACGAGCATGCGCAGCTCTTTGGCAGCAGCGGTCGTGGTGCAGCGTTGGCAGCGGGCGGTGGTGCGGCCGGACGGCTGAGCAGCTGGCCAAAGCGCTTGCGGATGCGGCAGGTGCGCAGCAGCGTGTCAACGCATCAGCCTTTTGGCATCTGCACATGTTCATAGTCAGCGGCGCTGGAGCAGCAAACCAAAAAATAAACATACACACATAAAATAATTGCACATGGATAAAGTGCAACCGGATCTCGTCACAGTCACAGTCACAGTTTTCTCTCACGTTATTGCATATATAACTCCTATGCACGCCAATATTTTCCTACCTTTTTTTGACTACCTCAAGCACGCGAAGCAAAAAAATACAAAGCACACGAAATATTAAATATATATATATATATCGAAAGAACGATTCTACAGTTATCTAACCTGTGTTCCTCACTAACTAATACTACTTAAAACCCAAGCGGGCGAGACAGAGAGAGAGAGAGAGAGATAAAGAGAAAGGCAGAGAGTGGAAAGTTTGTTTTTTACTTGGAACACACTCGGCAATGCACATACAAAACCAAAAAAATATGAATACCCACACACACACAATGAATGCAAATGGTTTTGTTTTTACTTTTCACAGCGTAAGCGAATTTTCAAAATTTTGCAAATTTTATTTTTGTAATTAAGCAACTGGATGCATGTTGTGGGTGCCGTAGGAATTTGGATGCTAACTGACAAATTGTATACGTTCGTAGAATGCTAGACTAATGTTTCACACAAAAAAAACTAATCAAAGACTCAACTTTTTTAGCTACAATTAAAGTTAATAATTATTTGAAAATACTAAAATTTCATTGGTCGATTTTGAACAAAGCATTTTTTTCCAGAATTGATTGTATACAAGAAAGATTTAGTAACTAATAAAAACACCTTTTTAAATTGCTTAATTTTAAAAAATTATAAGCAATTACTGAAACATGTAAAATATTTAGATTTTGATTTTCAAGTTTAAAAAAAGGTATTTGACATAACTGTAGTTGATTGAAAACTCTAATTAACTTGAACTGCATGATTCTAAACTTAACTAAACCTGCTAAAATTAAAAAAATATTAATCTAATGCTCTGCTCACACCTTAGTAGCACTCTCTACCACACTTTAGTATCGATTCTAAAAACTGACTATGAACATGTTGCTGAAAAAAAAACAATACAAAAATACAAAAAAATCTTCAATGAAATTGGAAATGAACTGCAATCAAATAAACATCAACATCGCTCGCTCTACTCTATTTTCTTATGTACCAGAACACTAAAAGCGGTACTTTAGCAACTGGAACTACGTAGTGGAAGTAGCACATTGGTATACTTTATAAAATGGATATTTTGTATATGTATAAAAACAAGTAGCAAGCATATTAAAAAACAAACAACATAATAACAATTCTATAAGTTGTGCTAATTAAATGTGTATTCTATCTCACTGCAGACACGGTAAAAGCACACTGAATGGACACCATCATCAGCACCACCACAACCACAGCAGCAGTGGCAGCAAGCACCATGGAGGACAACCACCTCAGCATCATGTGCACAGTCTGACCACAACGACAATTGCGGCCTCAAAGCAGCAACGCGATCGACATGGCAAGGATAGGAAATAGTTAAGAGTGAAGAACGATTGGCAATCGCTGAAAGAACGAAGCAACGAACACTACTAAAAAAAACTAAACTAAACTAAATAGATTTACTAATATAAATAATATATACTATATGAATGGCGTGCTTTTTGTAAGGCGCCTACGATGCCAACTTTATGTGTATAAATCTGGTAATTTTTTGAAATTTTTCACATGTTTACAAAAATTTCAAAGTAATTACTCGTATTGGCGAACAATGAAAATAAGATAAAATGTTCTACTAACAACCGACTAACACTTTATTATATGCGTGCATCTATCAAAACAAATTCCAAAAGCAGTTCCTTCCGCATTCATACACACATCTGATTATATCTAATTTATCTACTCACACCAATTTACACACATTTGGGCATAAACTCTAAATTCAAGTATTAAATTATGCCAGCCCCAAATTACCTATACTAATGACCAACTTTCTGTTAAACAGTAAATATACTTTATGTTTACAAGCATTAAACGAAATGGAAATCATATAAATATTAAAATAACAAATGATACTCATATATATTCTTTAATAGTTTTAAGTTTTATTATGCGCATATGCTGAAACATAAACAATTCATTTATACAATAATTTCCAAAATATTTTGCACAAAAATTAGCTGTTGCTATTTTTTGTAATCTTTCAATGCTATATTTCGATTTATTATTTTTAATAAATAAAAATAAATATTTTCTGAATGAACAGTATGCTTTTCTTGTTACATTCTTTGCTATGAGGTTTGTATGAACGACAACTAGATGATAATTAAATGACGAATGACATTCCATAACAAATTTTAAAATAATTTATACAAAATTTCCTATTTTTAAACTCACATATTTGTTTCTGTATCTGATAGTTATTTGTTTAAATAACATATTACACATACGCCCCTTTAAACATTACAACAAACAGTAATCCAAGTGTTCAAAGAACTCCAACGACCTTCATAGCTTAACACCGTGTTGTGTACCCTGTGATTCGAGCTTTCAAGAGTAAATATAATTTATGATTTGTTTTTAGCAGCTAACTTACTTTAAGGCATATCTTAGGTATGAATACAAATTTTAAAGTATTAACATTATTATTGATAATATATTAGAAGCATATAGTAAAGGATATCTCAAAAGTGTACCCCACCCAGTCTGCACATTTGTTGATTCTAACTTGTTAATGTTATAGTTATAATTTTGCCGAGTACGACGACAATTCGTGCCAGCGTTTTTATCTTTTCGCCACTGCGACCATCTACATATGTAGGTAAACAATTGTATGTGCGTATGTACATGCATATATAGATATTAATATTGAGTATGTGTACATCGGTATGTATGGGTGTTGATAAACACAGTTGAGCACGGCGCACGTCAATGCGATTTTTAGTTTGTAGAGGCGACTGAAGGGGTCGCTCAGTTGTCGTCCAACCGTCGTTGCCAACGCCAGTTTTATCGAGCTCGTCACAGCCTGAGCGCAGTGAGTAGATAAATCAGTGAGCGGCTCTCAGAGTGAATAATATAAATCACATATCTCTCAAAAGTATATTACACACTGTAGTACCTTACGTAATTAAATAGTTAAACGATTTGCGGCATGTCAACCGAAATATATACTAATTTTGAGCCCTGGACAGAAATTCAAAATCCATTTTTGGGCACTCTTTTATTATGATTCATTCGATTGGCCGGCATGAGTCATCCCATCTGATAAGCTAAGAGAGAGATCAATATAATTGTTAAAGCCTGTGCCTGTGCCTGTGTAATAAAACAGCTATACAGTTATATATTATCTATTGCATACGATGTGAAAAAGCTATAACCTTGAAGTGAAATGTGAACAGGTGTGCGTTGGACTACTTAAATCTGATAAGACGTATTGACCCCTTAAGATTGTTGTTGATTTGCTTGAAAGGTTTTTTATTACATACATATATAGTAACAATACTATTTTTTGTAAATATGTACTTGTATATTATTATATTAGTATAGTATTTTGTATACATTGTATCCCTAATTAAATTAAATATAAAATTCTAAGCTAATAAAGATATGCAGTTCGATGCACATAAATAATATTAAATTTAAATGCTTCAAATTAACTCTTGCAAAAATAAACCCACTAGTTAAGCAGCTCCTCCCAATCAATTAAACACTAATTAATAATTACATTTTTAAACAGAAACAAAAACCCTAAAATCCATTCACCTTCAATGCACACGTCACCCCTGCGATTAATGTTTACACTGTTAATGACCGTTAATACTAAGACAAATCAGTCAATTCAAAATAATGCAAAATACAAATTGTTTGAAAATAAACTTTATGTTTCAAATATTACTAAAATCAAAGATAAATATCAAAAAATTGATAGCTTTCTCACTAAATTTAATACATTATACATACCTGCATTTAAAGCATACTGACTTATTGTTAACACATACGGGTAAAACTTACCCGATTTGAAAACATATGTGCTGTATAAATACAGTAATCCATATATAAAAAAAATAAAAAAGAATACAAAAATAAACAATAAATTGACACCCAAAAACCTTGTGTCAGAGAGAGAGCGTGATCGCAATGAAAAATCATTAAAGAGAGAGCGACAAAACTATTGATATTGATAAGACTTAGCAAAATGGCAAGAAAAATATTTTATATGTATATATTTAACTTTATTCCAGCAGTCAAATTAGAGGCAAATATTGTTTTGATTATTTTCTTTGGTATTTATTAGTTTTGCTAGCGTATACTTAATATATTATGAACTACCGAAAATTTAAGACCTTTTAAGCATATAAATTCATCAATATAATAATATTTGCCCAGTTCATGCTGTTAAATAGAGAGCTGCGACCGGGAAATGTTATCTTATCGTGCCCAAATTGAGTTTATCTTGTCTGAAATTGCGGCCTCAACAGCAGCAGCAGCAACAAAAATAACAACAACAACAAGCACTTGCTAGCTGACCACATTTGGCTTAAACAAAGTGTTTGCCATATCATTTGCCGATAAGACAACACCATATATATTTTTTCATTTTATTTCACTTTTTTTGATTAGAAACAATGAAAAACTGACTGTGGTTTCTTTAGGACGGTTATTAACGTTTTGAATTTAATACGCGACGGTTGTGTTCTAATTGCAGGTAAAATAAGTGAAGTCAGCCAAATATAAATACGTACCAGCTGATAATTTACCATAACTATTCATTCTACGATGTAAGAAATATTGAAATAAACCATTATTGTTTCAGATATATCAATAACTAGTCGAGCACCATGTCGCTTCTAACGGGCAGCGCAAATGCGGTGAAGTACACGCTATTTGGATTTAATCTGATCTTTTTGGTAAGTTGTAGTTCGAAAAGCTATCTAGTAAAATGGCTGACTGACTCATCACACAGCGCATTAATTATAATTTATTTTGTATTAGCACAAAGTCCAACAACTGTCAGTCTGCAGATATGCTACCACATAGGCATACAGATAAGATAGAAAATACAGATACAGCAGGTGTCTGCCTGATCACTAAATTTTGTAGTTGGGCTGCGTTGAAGTAGATAATTCTCATAACTATAGTTAAATAGTTCCTCCCATACTTAAATATCTTGGAATATGTATTTTTCTACAGAAAATGCGCAGTTTAAAATCGCTTTTTTGCCCGATTGTGAAATTCTTTCTACACTCTTCAATCTAAATTCATTTTGTTTTTATGACCTTTTCTGATAAGCTTAGACATTGATTAATTTTAAACCAATTAGATAAAGTGCCCGTTGTGCTTTCCATTGTTTGGAATATACA
This sequence comes from Drosophila flavopinicola, assembly GCA_035042425.1. Lineage (NCBI taxonomy): Eukaryota > Metazoa > Arthropoda > Insecta > Diptera > Drosophilidae > Drosophila > Drosophila flavopinicola. The sequence continues at coordinate 658,661 of JAWNLL010000197.1, read as the reverse complement.
TATTAATGAGTGAAACATTAAGAATTTTGAAACCGTTTTCTCTTTTTAGTCTTTTAAAGGTATTTCATAATAGTTCATTAAGAGCACACTATTTATTAAAAACATATATGTTTATTTCTTTTTAATGTGAGAGTTCAAAATGAGCGCACTTGAAAATATGGGTCTCTGGCATAGGCCTGTTTCAGGGTAATTATAGTTTTTAGTGTTTCATTATTGATCTCTTCTATCTCTAAGCAATTTTTACTAATGGAAAAAGTTATTTACATATTCAAAAATAAATGTATTTGATCTTGTGTATGCTCTTTTACCTTTTGCTTGTATATATTTGCGCACTTTTCGTAGTTTCATTAAAAGTAGCATTTAATAGTAGTTTTTATAAAAACTCTGCCATTTTTAAAATATTGATATTATATGGTACAACTTTCTACAGATCACAGGCATCATTCTTATAGCAGTTGGTGCTGGTGTTGGCGCCGTCTACACGGGCTATGAAATATTTCTGGCCAGCCGATTCTTCTCGATACCCACGTTTCTGATTGTGATCGGATCGTTCATCATTGTGATCACCTTCTTTGGCTGCTGGGGTGCACTCAAGGAGAACTACTGCCTTATCTTGAGCTTCTCGGTGATGCTGTTCATCATCTTCATATTGGAACTGGCAGCTGGCATTAGTGGATATGTGCTGCGCAGTGATGCCTATGAAGAGATCAAAGTATCGCTGAACGAGTCGATGAGCAACTATCAGAGCCTCACACAGAACCCAACCACCAGGCTATGGGACAATGTGCAACGCGATTTCGATTGCTGTGGCGTCGAGAACTATACGGACTGGCAGCCAGTTTTGAAAGTCTCCGGTCTGCCCCTATCGTGCTGCTCGATACCCGTGGGCACAGTGGGCACATTCACCTGCGACGATGACATTAACAACATGAACCGCAACAGGAATGGAGGCTGTTTGCTCGGCTTCTCCAACTATATAGCCTCTCATGCCGTCAGTCTAGGTGCTGCTGGCGTTGTAATTGCCATTCTACAGGTGAGTTTACTGTACTTTGCTCAGCAAAAAGTATGTCGCAAAAGAAATTCGCACTTCAAATCAAAAATCATTTTAATCCTTTTAATTGAATTTTTTTTAAATTTTTTATAAATTTCTTTTTTTTTTATGCTTTTAAGAAATACATTTTACCTTAAACTTGACAATTGGAAGTAATTTGTTGTAAAAACGCAAACGAAATTGAAAAATAAGAACAACAATTAAATTGTTGCTATTTTAGAAAGTAATTTCAACATTTATATATATATAACATATCCTAAGATTTAGTCTCTAAGAAAAATTTGATTTTCACAATTCCAGGACAAATTGTATTCTAAATATTAACCAACTTCATAATATCTTTTCTTTTTTCAGTTCTTTGGCGTCATCTTTGCCTGCTACATAGCGAGAGAGATCAAAATCCGCAATGGCATTACTGGCTTCATGTAGAGCTTGTTTAATGTTATTAGCTTCATTGTTTCAATGGATTTATGTGAAATTCATAGCCTGCAATCTGAGCTTATTCTTAAGTAACATTTTAATTCAATTTGTTCACGCTTTTCACAGCTGCTAAATTATTCAAATATTTGTAAACTTATACTAATCTTATGAATAAATAAAATTTAGCTTTTACATACAATCTAAACTATACAGCTCTCTTCAACTCTTTTACAGTTTTGGGTTCGTTATTCGTTATTGTGTCCAACAGAAATCAAATCTTATCGGCTTTGCTCGACTAAGAGCACAATCATTCAATTTGCGTTGCATTTCATTGCGATTAGCGACGCATTTATATAGTATTGAAATTATTAGATTTAGCGAACAAAGAAACAATGTTAGACATACAATTGGCAAAATGTTTTCTGCTGCGGTGAAATTGGTTTATACTGGTATAAATAATAAACTGTTTTGAACTTTTCTGAATCATAAAATAAAAAAGTTTGAAATTTATAAAAATCAAATATACCCAAGATAAGCAAAACAAACAACAAAAAAACATAGTTATTTTATAAAATTAATCTATCGAAATATTAAAAGTATTACTTTATGTTGCTTACTAAAAATTAACCACATAAGAGTCATTAAATATTTTTGAAAAGTTTGATTTCATACGATGCATGAAAAACAAAAAGAAAGTTAAATTTGTAAAATATTTAAATTAATTATACGAAAATATTATTTTATTAGAAAAATTTAAATCAGTATCGGAAATTGTAAAAGTATGCTAAATAAATTAAAGTCGAAATCGAAATATGGAACACCACTAGCAATTGCTATCGTAAAGGTTTATAAAAAGAATTCAGTATGTTCAGTTTTAGGTAGCATTTTGTGATAATTATGGTATCTCTTTTCTTATGATAAAGCCATTTTAGTTTAAATATTTGCGCACTTACTCAACCTAATTGGTGGACAACTCTAGAATAATATTATAGCAAACAAACGTGTGTTCAACAAACCATGCATGACTACAGCCAATGAATAATTTAAAACTAGTCTGTGGCTGCAGGGTTATTAAGAAATCGATAAAGCATGGCAGTTGACTCATTAAAATTTAGATATATAGAATCGATAACACCCGCTCCACCCACAAGCCGAATGACCTTGCACTTGAAACCTTTTTAGAATTTGAAATTGTAGACATTGTAGACCTACATGGCATTTGAATTTAGTATGCTATGGCTATACTTAGTGTAGCATATAGTACTATACTATATATAGAAAAGTGGTAATATCTAAGTTGAGCTAATTTCACATTTTATTGCAAAATGTAATGAATTGGGGCATAATCTTATCGCTGTCTTTTATCTAGTACATTGAGAAAAAAAACAATGAACATTTATTAGCTGATAAGCGAACGCAAGTGTTACACAAAGAGAGAGTCAGTTAGTTGGGCGAGAGTGTGTGTCAGAGAGAGACAGACACACACAGAGCGAACGAGAGAGAGAGAGAGGGAGAGAGAGGTGGGTGAATTGGCCGAGAGCCGAGAGCCGTTTGGCGTTTGCAACTGGCAACGTTCCCGATTTGGGCCCGCTCAGTCAACGTGTAGCCAGCAAAAGTTAAAGTACGTTCTGCAGCCAGGCAAGAACTCAACTAAAACAAAAAAACCATAGCAAAATAATATAAAATTAACACATTGCAGTAAATACAGTTTTGGACTATTACAAATACAACAACAACAAAATGGGGAAACGCGAATTGGAATTAAATTCCGGAATGCGCTGCGCCAAATATATGCTCATCATAGTGAGCTTTATGTTTGCGGTAAGTTTTCCATTAACCATTCGAAACATTTCCCATGATTCATTAATTGAAAAACGACGCCATTTTGAATTTTACTTAGTCTGCAGCAAAAGAAAAAAATATCAAACCGCTGATAATAACGCTGGTTATTTTTTTGCGCTCTTATCAGTAGTTGAGCAATTTTCGTGGTGTTTATGAATCATATTACGTCTCTGAATTGTTCAGTTGTAGAATCTCACATTGACTGTGAGAACGAAAGAGAATTGCAAAAGAGAAACGGGTCAAGTGCCGACTGGTTTTTCTTTTTTAAAAGACAATAAACATCGCTTACGTTCTTAGACAATGCTGATAACAAATCTTTTTGATGACGCGAATCGTGATAGTTAGATATAGCAATAAAGCAGTGACTCAAATCAAGATACTGCGATATAGTTATATGAAACCCTTAAATTATCATAGCTGAAGAATATCGAAAGACAAATTTGGCTTAATCATCAATGGCAAATGAAACGCACTAATTTTGTACTATATTAATTGGCTTTCGTTATCTTAGATGTATATATTTTTAGCTTTTCTTGGAATTCGATCTTTACTTCCGATCAAAAGTTATGTACATTAATTAGCAAATATATTTGCCCAGTGCAGACAAATTTTGTACCCTTGGCGTTTGCACTCAGATTATTCCGATAAGATAATCGACACAGAAAAATAACTCTCAAAGAGCGCACCTATAAGAAACGACTATATGACTATATTGAGTGTGCTTTTTGAATGCTCTTATTTATTTATCTGACGCAATTTACACAAGCCGTACAAAACAGCTGTCAGACAGCGGTAAATGTTGATTTTAATTTGGAAGTGTAGCTAAAAAGCAATTCTTTTTAAATTGTAAATTTCAGTTTAAGCTACTGTGCAATAAAGCGCAGTCAAAATACTTATTGATTAAATGCAAATATTTGGCAAATAAAATTAAAAATTAATAAAAACATACTTATCAGTTAGCAAATATGGAAATATCTTCATATGTCCAATGTTTTAGTTATTAATTATATAATTATTACAATATCGAATATGAAAGCATATCAAGATTTAGTAGAATTTAACAAAAATTACAATTTGAAAATTTTTGTAATTCTACTATTTTATTTCGAAAAATAATATTATTTCACTTACTAATAATATTAGATTTAAAAAAACATTTGTTTGAATTATGAACAAGCTTTCAGTTTTGTTATTAGCAAGCTTTATCAAAGCTTTCAATTACTCAAAATAAGCTTATCTTAATTGTAGTTTAAAAGCCAGTGCTTAAACCTTATATTTCCTGTTATAAATATTATTATTATTATTATATTGTATATAAACAATTATTTATTAAATTTGTGTATTTATTAAAGTGCACAAGCAACTTTTAATTGAACTGCATAACAAGCTGCAAACAAAAATAACCAAAAGTATAACTTGTTATAGTTATTTTTTGTATAATCTCTATTGTATTTGCGCGCAATTGTTGACGCCTACAAAATCGCACAGGGGTACTCCCCCTCGCAATATAATGCCAAACCTGGCACTGAATCACCAACGATGCGAGAGTCAAAGTCAACGTCGGAATCGTGACTTGGCATGCGATTGCTAACTGAATTTGTTAACTCTTATTTGCTATATTGCCCATCTCACAGCTGACGGCTATACTACTGATCATGGTAGGCACTACCATTCAGGCGATATTCGGAGACTTCAGCCTCTTCATCGATGGACACTTCTCGTCGCCGCCCGCACTCCTCATTGCCATTGGATTCATACTCATTGCGGTCGCCACCCTGGGCGCCTATGGAGCGGTCAAGGAGAGCGTTATGCTCATCAATCTGGTGAGTGCAGCCCAAATGAGATCAGCACTGACCTTGTAACTGACCTATGTGGCATCTTAATCTGCTAGTACGGCGTCTGTCTGTTCCTCGTCTTCATCCTCGAGGTGTCGGCAGCCATTGCCGCCTTCGTGATGCAGTCGCAGGTTCGTGAGATGCTGATGCGCACCATGACCGAGGCGCTGGCCAACTACGAGACGGATACCAATGTCGCCGCTGGAGTGGACTTCATGCAGTCTGGTGTAAGTATGACTTGCCACAGGCGATTCTAAGTTGATTTTTGGCCATTTTGTTCATGGTTCATGGTTCATCTTACTTGATTCTACACTTAAGGTTTATACACTCTCGAAATTGTATATTTTTTATTTGTTTTTTTTTTATTGTGGGTTTCACAATTATTATATAAACAAGTAAGATTGCTCTAGTCGGGGGTGCCCGACTAGGTGATACCCTGAACCCAGTTCTTACATCCATTCATTCTTACCTATGCAATGCACATGGCCAAAAAACTAGTCTGAAATCGAAATTTTTCGATAGCTTTTGAACGATATCTTCAAATATGAAGTCTCAAGCTCTTATAGTCTCTCATATCTGAGTGTTCATACAGACGGACAGACGGACATGGCTATATCGATTCCGCTATTGATACTGATCAAGAATATATATACTTCATATGGTCGGAGATGCTTCCCTATGCCTGTTACATACTTTTGCACAAAACCATTATACCATTTTTATCCATTTTCAATGGGTTCAGGGTCTAAAAACCTTAGCAAAAGTGGTTCTGGGGTTTCTTAATTCAACACACTTCAAATTACGAATATTTTGGTTTATTGAATTGACTTCTGAAGACTTCAAGCACCCGTTTATTTGGCAAAACTGTTTTACTTCTATAAAAATATAACTTTTTTTAAATTTCTTGACTTTTCTGGAAAGCTATAGAGATCATAAAAATGTTTAGACCGCAAATTACATCTGCCAGAAATTATAAAAAACTTGAAATTTTGCACATTTTATTTTATTAAGTATTTTATTGATTAGGGAAACACTTGTGCTACTTCGAATTGAATTAATTTAAATTGATATTTTTACAATTCACAGTTGGCCTGCTGTGGCGTTCGGGATCCCGATGACTGGAAGCTGTACTACTCACCCAATCAGAACATGACTCACCTCGATTCGGATGATGTTGTGGTGCCGATTTCATGCTGCGGCAGCCTGGCCGAGGATCCCAACGACAACAGCGAGGTGAACTGCCTGCAGCCCTTCGAATATGGCTGCTTCCGCAAGATGAACTTCATCCTGTCGCAGAGTGCAATGCTGATTGCCACGGGCGCCACAACCGTGGCCTTCGTGCAGCTGCTGGGTGTCCTGTGCGCCTTCATGCTGGCCAAGACGCTGAGGCGCAACAAGTCGATCCGCGAGGCACGTCGCTGGCAGCTGCAACAGAGCCTGGGCGTCCTCATCTCCGGCGGCAAAATGGGTCTGCCGGCCAACTCGGCAATGACCGGCTATCAGCAGCTGGAGAACAGCAACGAACTGGGCACCCACGAGCCGTACTCTTACACGCCGCAGAGTCCCAGCGTCAATTGAACACCAAATAATAATAACAAACTTTAATAATGTAAAATATGTAATTTGTTAGACGAAACAGAAGCCAAAGTGAAGTTCAAATAAAATGTATACAGTCTTAGGACTGCTGGCGCAAGTCTTGTCCAACTTCTTGAGCATATGCAGCTGCTCACAATTTATTTGGTAAGACACAAAGTTTTCCATATATATATTATTTGTATAAGAAATTATGATATTGAGATATTCAAGTTGCATTGCGTAAATAATTATTAGCTTGTATATTAAGTAACAACAGTTTATTTTAAATGCTTTATACACTAACAAGATGTTATTATATTAAGTTGATGGTATATTGAGTTTGTGCAAGCAGACAGTCAGTAGGGCTCTCCATCTGTCCAGATGAACGCTACTTTTATCGCCGCTATTCAGTATAGAGACTTGAAACTTGTACTATTACACTTGTTATTATCTACTTCAAATAAGGTGTTCAAAGTTTTGTGCCACACTGACTGGGAGGCTGACAAATCGATAACATGCTGACACACCTCAAATGTCACATCGATAAAACGTGAAGATTTCCCACAAACTTAAAGCTAGATGCATACAATTTGGTAGATAGATTGCTGGTGAACACCCCAAAAATTAGATCCTAGGTTTCCCGGCCACGCCAACTCCGCTCCCGTTATCGGGAAAATCGATATATCTGAGAGCACAAATCGATAACATGTGTATATTTCACACAATTTTGAAGCTCGCGCTTACACCCGTTTCAGCTGTTCTTACAATGGTATCAGAGTATTACGCAGTCGGTTACGTCCTACTGCAACTTGCAACTTATTTTTTTCAATATGATTTTTGACAGAATACTGAACTTCCCTAGAATAAGTTATCCTTTCGAAAGCCAAAAGTTATTCTATTAAATTTTTGAACAATAGCTATTCTGCATTCTATCTGCATCTATAGTTTTTCATTTTATAAATATGAATATATATATATATATATATATAGTGACATATGTATTGCACCCAATACCCATTATATATTCGCACCCAAATTATGTTATCATGAAATAAGATACCAATGGGGAAAATAACAATTAAAGCGCTCCCACGATCGCATAGCTATTGTAAACACTAGCTTGAATCGCTATTTATACCAAAGGTTCAACTCTGCCGACGTGGCATAAATCCAGGCTGATGCAAGACACCCAAAATCATTCGTCATAATTGCAAGAGAGACCACCAGATGTCTGTTTATAAAAAAGCAGAAAGCTCAATATCTTAAAAGTCCAATCTTTCAAAAGCTCATCAGCCAAGATTTATCAAGCGCCCAACATCACTTTATTCTTTAGTCGAGATTAACAACCAAAACTCCGATATTCATATATACGAGGTTATAATAAAAATAAAATATTTTTTTATAATATTTACTTGTTTTGAATACGTAATTATATATATGTTTATAGCACCACTCTAAGAAGAGTTTAAGCCACTATATCGAAGTCTTTGCGCCGCATGACCAATATTCAGTGGTATCATTACGACTATCTTCAACGATCTTGAAATACCAACGGCCTGTTAGGCCATTGAAAATGTTTGATAAACCACACTAACCTGGCTAGACTACTCGCAAGACCTGCGCGACTAAAGTGCAAGCAGCCGTCGGAATCTCTGGATCCTTGTCCGGTCGCGGAAGGGCCGGTTTCTTTAGCAAACAATAAGCAGAATCCATACCCGTGCTAATAATAGCAGTAGCTCCCCACTGAGATGGTACTTTTAGCTTAAAATCATACCGGCCTGGAAACTGGGTACACACACTGTATAGCCTGCCTAAAAAATTAAAAAAAAATGTCATTTTGTTCATAATTAATTCTTTAGTTAAATTATGATTTTACGGTATTCGCAGCTTTTGAAAAAAATTTTCACGAACGTCTAAGGGAAAATAAAACAGGGGTATTTTACTAATTTCTTGAAATTCAAACTATTATTTTGTTGCCTTTTTATTCAAGGCTTATCATCTTATTTAAACTTTAACGACTATATAGCGGATAATACGTTTGTTTCGGAACTGTAGGAAGAAAACTTGGCTAAAAGCTGTAGCCGTTTTTGGCAAAGTTTCAAACCACTTTTAGGGTGACCATGCTAAACGAAAATTGAAGCGCTGTGTTGGAAATTCAAGTTGAAATATTTGCAAACAAAATAAAAATATACAAAATAAAAAACAACTGCCACAAAATAAAAATATTCATTAAAAAATTTAAACAAATTCCAAAATTTAGATAATAGATAAAATTACATCTTATAAAACTAAAAGCATATGCAACGTAATCAGTAATAGGTCGATTGTTTGGGTCTATGTATACTTTTTTGTCTTGGCAAACAAAATCTGCCAAACCAATTGTTAGGCCGGGCCGTTGGTTGGCAGCAGCATGGGGCATCCCCCGACAACGTCATCACTACTCTGAGGCACAGACAGAGCAACGCCGCGGCGCAGTCGACGCCAAAGCCAACGCTGACGCTGACGCAGACGCAGACGTTGACGGTGGCGTTCACTGTGGCAGTGTGGCAGGCAGCAGGCAGCAGGGCCTGCGGCTCGCTGGGAGCACAGTCGTTAGTCGGACGAGCAGCAGTTTGCATCGCGCGCAGTTCTCCAAATACTATATGCGAAATAACAAAGCGTTGCTCTGGCATTGAGAAGCCGCACAAAGGATACACACAAGGAATCCGATAGTCTTGCTTACCGGAAAGCCGGCGCCAGAGTGTCGCCAACCCGTCTACGTGCCTTGTAGAGATTTGCAGCGCATCGCATCGCATCGCAACGAAACCCAAAACCCACTCCTGACTATGTCGGCGCCCATGAAATTCATCATTGCTGGCTTCTGCCTGCTGGCCACCGCCTACAACATCAGAGGTGAGTTCCGAGTGGGGATCGTCTGGAATTGCACATGGCTTGAGTGCATTAATAAGCACATTCGAATATAATTTATTATTACTTTCGTACGAGTTGTGCGTTGGGGGGCCTGTTTACGTGTAATTACATCTGGGCCAACAAGGTCGCTTCGGCAGCTTTTTGGGTGTTCTTCAAATACAATGCTCAGGTGCGTCTTTTCGATCACTTGAATGAATGAATCGTTTCACTTGGCGTTTGAGTTTGTTTATGTATTTTTGTGCTGCCTTTCGTTTTTATTTTGTGGCAAATTTTTATGATTTTTCGCGGTGTTTATAAAAGTTGTTGCATGCCTTAAAATAGCTGGAAAAAAATATATAGAGATATAATAAATATTGTAAGAGACTAAGCAATTGATTTTAATAACTCAACTGAAAGCAATTAAAAATAGTTTCACACCTGCTCAAATAATATTTGGGTTACTTTGTTGTTGACTTTGAAGATATGTGTCTCTTTTATGGCAAATAATGACATGAACATATTGAAAATGAATAATTACTCTTTCGAGATACATTTATTATCAAATATAATTATTAGTTTTAGAGAAATTTGTCATTTTATATATGCTAGGAAAAAATGTAAACAATTGATTTTCATAACGCAAATGAACGCTGCTTAAAATGTTTTTCCACCTGAGTATACAAAACACATACATACATCAATATCATGATGATTTGTATGCCCAGTTTTAAATTTATTTCTGTTTTATGGCTTTTATATGTCATAAACAAATTGCTTTTTAGAATATACATTTTAAAATTGAAGAGCAGTTTATCGTTAAACATTTCAACATGTGGCGAGTTTTGAATTTTACGATTTATAGAAGCTTAAAATTTACTTCTGATTAATGATGACTATTTTATGACATAAACAATTGAAGTCTGATGAATTGCTATTATTTGGAATAAGCCAATGTATGGATTTTAAAGAGCTATTTGATGCGGGAAATTTCGAACTTAAAATTTTATTATTTACGTGTTCATATTGATATACAAGTTTATGTGAATAATATATGTATATATATATTTAATATTTCAAGAATACATTTCTTACATTTGTCAAGGCGTGATTTTTTTAAGGGATTGGCAATCTTTCAACTGAGTTTCCTTCTTATTTTACGGACACGCAAACACTTTGTGGGTCAATGCACAGAAAATTTCCCCACTTTCATACGTGTATATATGTATGTGCATATGTACATATGTATTTGTATACATAAGCACCAATGTATATGTATATGTCAGAATAAGGCGGCATTTCTGTGATTTTTCACACTGCTCAATGATTGGCATGGAAAGGAAATCAGAATGCATTTCGTGTATTTTGAAAATGCCTTGGTTTATTTATTTAAAGTATTTGTGGCTATTCGCTTTGTTTCACGAACACACAAATATGCAGTGTAAAATACATTTGCATGCATCTAATTAAAACATTGATTAATGCAGAATGCAACTTAATTAAATTTGCCTGAATTGTGCATTAATTGGCTAACAAATTGTTATTCAATTCAATTCTGTTCAGCTGTTCGGCTATTGAATTCATGTGTGTGTGTGTGTGTGTGTATCCTGCAATTATCTAATTGGCTTGCATTCAAGCGGTTCCCCACTGCGCATCAGATTGGAGCAGTGCGCATGTCAAACTGGCGCCAGAACGGCGTCTGCTCCAGTTTCCAGCAGCGCCAGGCCTGCCCAAAACTCTTCTCAACTGTACTTTGGGTATCCAGCACAGATTTGCACCCCCTCAGCTGGATGCGTGGAAACTGTGTCGCAGTCCAAACTCGTGTGTGGCTTTCTGGGGGTGGGGGGCTGTAGTTTAAGAATTCCTTGGCATGAATTGCGTAATTTGGAGACAACTGATAATGAGCAGGCGTTGCTCGGCTTGTTGTCATTATAAATGAGCTGCCAAACAGGATGTGCAGATTGAACACGCTTCACAGGATGCTCGCCCCCATCCCCCATTCTTCCCCTTAACGTTTGACACGCATTGTCTGAGGGTAGCTTAATTGCAGGCGACAACCAACTTCCGATGCGTATCAAATTATGCCATGAATACATATTTGCTGTTGTTTTTCATTATGCTTGACAGCTTATTTTCGTTTTTTTTTTGGATTTTGTATGTGGTGGTAGGCGGGGTAAGTGCTGAAGCCTTTTGGGGTATATTGTTGCAATTTTTGAGTTAGGGGTTGCAAACTAACCCAAAGACACACAAAATATACAATTTGCATATAGAGGAAGCAACTTCCTGCAGACGCCGATTGCAAGGACTCGACTTTCAATACTTTGGTTCAAGACAGAAACGAAGTCGACGAGGAAATTCTCTTATTTAAGTAAGGGAAATATGCAGTTATTCAGTCTTCATGTGATCCTCTATACAAAACATACAGGATAGCATTAACGACTACATTTTGTCATAAAATTGCAATAAATATTCAAAGCAATGAGATAATTTTATCATTGAAAAATTCATTAAGGCGCTTTTTTAGTTTTTTATAAAGTTGTGTCTCTTACATATATACAGTATACACAAAATATGATTATACTGAGAAGGATTCTAGTAAATCTAGGTCTTTAGTGCTTATGGGATTATTTCTTAAAAAGTAAGTCTGTATATTTAAAGACCACAATAAGTAACAAAATGAAAAACGAAATTGCATTAAAGCATTATGACTTTCTAGTTTAAAATTTCTTTAAGTATTTTGAAGTTGTTTTTATTGTTGTTTTATACAGTATGGATAAATGACTATATCGTACTATCGTACTAGTTGTTTTCCAACTAAAAAAGCATTTAAAAAATAAATCAAAATGAGGATGTTGTATTGTTTAATAACACTCAAAGCAAATTTGCAAATTTATTTATTAACACTCAAAGCAAATTCGCTAACTTCAGCTCTTATAGTCTAGGTGCCAGAGATCTGACTTTAAACTTTAGGTTTGCTTAATTTGTCCTAAAATGTACACTTACACAACTTTACAATATTCCTTTTGGCCATTTTGGCAAGTACAGGGTATAGGAATTGTGAAATAGCCTGTGCGTGAGCGCGATAAGAAAGCAGTTACGCGTAGTAGTCGCGACCTTGACTCGGACCTAGTATGTATTGTAAAAAACAATCAATTACTCACACCGTCAAAGCGGCACTACCACAGTAGTTAGCTCCTTTAAGGACTCCTTCGACTCGGGCGCTGGCAAATTAGCCTCAATTGCACGTCAGTTGGCAGGAAGCTGAAAACTAGAGCGGACAAGGCTGAAAGTGCAGGAGCTGCCTTCGACGTGGGCGTTAAAGGGGCGCAGACAACAACAACAGCAAATATAATAACAACAATAACAACAACAACAACCACTAGCAATGTTGATACACGCGCCAGTGTTGTCTTGAAGTCTGACAGTCGAAGGACGCGCGTTTGCCGCAAATTCTTGCAGCCGTTCATAATAATGTAATTTAATATACTTAGTTACAATTTTGAAAATGAAATGCAAATGTTTTCAGCGTCAATATTTGACACCTCAGACCCAGCGAACAGCTCAAGAACAGGGTCCGGTAGCTGCCGTGACGTGTCAAGGTCCCAACTGGGCAACAGCAACAGCAACAACAATCACTTTGCATGTTTGCTTTAGATTTACGGCGAGTTGACTTTCAAAAAGTAAACCAAACATGTAAGGAAATTTTTGCACAGTACTCCGGCAGCTCTGGCCCCCTTGCGACCACTCTGTTGTGGACATGCAAGAACCTTGAAGGCACACAAACGCCAAACGCCAAAAGCCAAAGCCAAAAACCATCTTGATCTGAGGCGCTGTCAGAGCCAATCACGCATATCTAAGTAGTATGCGAAATAAATGGATTTGCATGTTCGTTTTGACCAGCAGGTGGTTCCAGGAGACTGTCCATTTTGATTCCGCCCCCCGACGGTGAGCGGCCTAATTAATTATTAATTTTATGCGAATCAGTTCCAAAAATACGTTTACTTGTTGCCACATTCAATGTTTACTAAAAAATTGAATTTAATTTAAAAACAAATTATATAGAAAGCATAAATAAACAAAGCGATTGATAAAGCAACAACAAATGATCACAGTGAGCTAGGCAAATCAGTCAGCGACTGCGAAAATGTGCTGAGAGAATTATGAGAGGAATGAGCAAAGCTGTTGAGTAATTTCCCGTGAAATCACGCAGTCAACAAAAATATGGCATTGGGTTTAATTAAAGTCAAAATCGAATTTGTTATTTGTGAATATACTTTCACTTTATATAGAAAGTGTTCCCTGAAAATAAAGCTGCCATAATAAAATAATATAATTTTCTATGTTGAATATACAGTCTGTTACTCGAAATTCTCTATAACTGAAACTTGGTTTGTGCCATATGGAGTGACAATAACTTAAAGTTGACAATGAGTTCAAATTTATTGTGGTACTGAGTTTGAGAGGCTCGACTGAGACTAGTAATATTTAATGAGCATGCTTAACTGTCGAATTAAAGCTGCATTAACTGATGTACTAATTTGTTTTAACTGTCACACGTCTGACTTATTTATGCAATAAAGACCCAACACGTTTTCGGCTGAGTTCCTCAATTACACAACTGAGAACCAATTTAGCGACTCCAGAGTTTTTAGTGATTTGTGGAGGCATAAAAATCCCATTCGATAGCAGGCAAATGACGACACGTTCACAGTGCGGGGGTAGCAACTAAAATTCGTTCATTTTCAAATATGACTTCGTTGCGTATACGTAATAAAAATTCAATGAAGGCGCCGCTTTGACTCGCTACGCACAATTCACTGTCTGCGGCGGCGACTGAATGGTTACAAAATGGGGGTTGGTCCAGATTTTTGGGGGTTGGGTGACACATAAAGCCAGTTTGTTTTTGGCACTGAGCATGATGATGTCAACAGCCACAAATGCTGGGATACACAGCAACTTGGTAACTTGGTAAAGCTGTCGTCATTGTTCTTGGTATAACGATAGACCAATCTCGCAATGAGGTCAGACACTAAAGGTCCTATTGCAAAAACACAAACAAACTAGTCAAATCATTTGCTTTTGCTTCTCCTCCTTTTACAGCACATGAACATCAGCATTTGCAGTGTTGGCACTGCAGCTCGGACACCATTGGGGCGGAGGACTTCTGCGATGTGACCTTCCAGGAGGACAATATACCCACGGAACTGGTCAAGGAGCGCAACATCAATCTGCTGCGCAGCTGCAACAGCAGCATCAACTCGGATCACGAGCGTCCCGTTTGCCGCAAAACTGTCGAGGAGTGTAAGTAGATGTCAGACGACTGCAAATACTCTTACTTATCGCCTGACTGGCACTCTCCCATAGCTAATGGCAAGATCATCACTAAGCGTTTTTGCTACTACACCAACAAGTCGGATCCCGTGGAGCTGTGCAACGTGACCAGCCCCGAGAAGAACGTGCGTCGAATATTCTGCGAGGACTGCCTCACAGATCGCTGCAATGGCGCCGCTCGCCTCGCCGCCATCTTGGCCGCCATTTTGTTGCCCGCTCTGGCCGTGGCCCACCAGTTGGCTAACTAAATGCGGCTCGCCGGCAATTGTATCTCAATATATTTTAGTTGGAACGTGATATTTTGTTTAGCTCCGTATGCTAAGCCAGCTGCTGATTAACATTTAAATTTTATTAGTTTAGTTGTAGTCGTATTCCTTCGTAGCTCTTTTGTTTAAAGCCCTAAGTTCAAAGCTCTCTGTTTATAGACATAATTTCAAATGTACTTTATAGTTTGCTGAAATAATTTTAAATAAAATAAATACAACAATCGGATGAACTAGCTTAGCTTAACAAGAATACTAACAAACAAGTAAACTAGAACAAGCACTGCTCTATTACAGATACATATACCAAAACTAAAACTAATAATAATACTGTTCAACAAACTTTTAATGTACAAGTCAAACACCGCATGCACTCTCCAAATGTATTTATCACAGTTGTATCAACCAAACAGACACCGAATAAAGTTCATGATCTATGTGGAAGTTGTTGAAACTCAAATATCTTATGGGGAGTTAAGGAAAGCAATTTCATTTAATCGATCATTAAAATCATTAACATATTCTGATTCATCTTGATCCATTTCTTCAAATACCCGAAGTATAATCACAGGCATCCATTTACTTATGGATAATTTGTTAAGGATTGTTAGACTCGCACTTTCATTCAATCAATTACGTGATTTCTTCCCTTCTTTCAATCGAATTTAAACACATTAAGGGGATCAAACAATGCGCACCCGTAAAAAACTAGCTTGTCCTTGTAAATAAACAGTCAGATACAAAAAAGTAATAGGAATTCCATTAAAATTATTAATGCAAAATAATATAATTTTAAAAATTTAAAAATTTGAACATAATCTTAAACTAAAAGTAAAGAAATCTGCAGTAATTGGATTTTCCAAAACTGATCAGTTGCTTAGCTAAACTCGCAAAATCGAAGTCACTGCTAATCCAATTAGGAGACCTACAGAATCTGCAAGTGATTCACTTCAACCTCATTACACATATATGGCTGCCACTTCGTTGTCCTTCCAATCGCTGTTCTCAATCTCAGCCTGTTTGACACCTGCCATCGTCACCCATAACACAGTGCTGACAATATCGAACTTAATCAATGCAAATTGCCCCCAATGCCGCGTTGACCCACTTAGATCATGCATTTTAAGAGATGGGAATTGTCAACAACTATGCGAGGAACTTATTTAAGCAGCTTATATACGATATACGAGTAGTACAACACAAATCTAGATGTTTACTTGTGATTCAGTTACGGTTCATATTTCAATTGCAGGATTTCGTTTTGTGTTTTTGGTGAAACGTAAATAAGTTTTCTGCGCATTATCGCTTCTCACAGTCCTGATTGCTAATGCCACTAAGTCCACAGCTAATCCAATTACGCTCCCACTGAATATTCTATGAGTTCGGGGCTGACCTCATTTCTCACTTATCCTGCGGCTTCTTCGCTATCTGCTCCCCCTCAGTCTCAGGCTATG
This sequence comes from Drosophila flavopinicola, assembly GCA_035042425.1. NCBI lineage: Eukaryota > Metazoa > Arthropoda > Insecta > Diptera > Drosophilidae > Drosophila > Drosophila flavopinicola. The sequence continues at coordinate 642,004 of JAWNLL010000197.1, read as the reverse complement.
AGGCAATTGCTACCCACTGTGTCCTCGTCTCGGTCCCGTTGCTCAAATCTAATTAAATCCTTGTAAATGGCGAATGGTGCTATCCCCCTGGGTTCCTTACTGTCAACCCGTTGGCACAACAGGCGTCGTCCTTTAGGCTTTTGATCGGGTGTAATGACTGGACATAAATATGCATCAAGTGTCTGGCAATATCGCATGAGAGGAAATTATGCTGCAAGTAATGCTGCATACTTTTAGGTGTCATGCAGAAAATGTGAAGTGGTTTTTCGTATGAGTTTCACTCAATCTCTTAAGTTTTGAATAACTCAATTAGCTTATGAAATTCTATAGCATGCATTCTATAGATTTGTCTATTCGAGCGTCTGCACAAGTGTAAATAATATGTTGACGGAATAGTGCTAATAAGCCTAGAACTGAAATGAATCACTCCTTAGAATTTCAGTATAGATCAAGCTGAAGCAATAATAGCTGCTATTACTCGTATTACCTGACAAACGATTTAAGTGTTCTGGCAGTTTTGTAAGTATCTAGAGTCTAGGCAAACAGCTGCATACTAACTACTTCATTATACACGGAGAATAACATCGCTCAAGATTAATAGTATTCATTACTTTTACACTAATAATGATAGCGTGTCCTCTAGATAAATTCCGCATCTAAAATTGATGTATTTAGTATTATCGAATTTTGTGTCAAAGCTCGTAGCATGCGAAGCTCTAGAATTACCATTTCAAATGCTCATAACTTCCCCAACATTTGAAGTAAAACTCCTGTTCCGTTTTTAGAGTGCCGTCGCTCGTTTATATCCCAATCTTTTCGAAATAGTTAAAAAAAATCCATTGCAACATTGCGCATATTCTTTATGTAAGTTTTTCTCTTAGTGTACGAAAAGCCCACGGAAAAACTCGAGTATAAAATTACGACTTGAAAACATGCACGAAAAACAAATACAAGCACTGGAAAACCGGTTTAACTCAAAACGTCTGTCTTAAATTTATCATAACACAATTTTGCCAATCAAAACAAAACTGGAAGCAGGCAGCGCAGCTGCGCTTAGAAAACTTATTAAGACTGAGAAATCTGTGTAAAACATAATACACACAAGACGTTAATAATCATTATGATTTCTAATTGTTGAGTTGAGTATATGACTAAAAAAGTTGTATACCGAAAATCGAATTCAAAACAAAAGCCAGAAGCAAAACAAATGCCTGAAAACCAGTTTACAAATCGACTCACAACAACAGTTGACATTCGAGTCGCCACTGTTCCACTCACTCAAAACAAAACAGCACTCGGAGCGATCAGCGCAGTCGCTGTGTTGGGCTGTGAGTGGGACTCACCAATGGGGGATGGTGTGCACTGTACAGTGTGTACTGCCTGGCCAGACGTCTGAACGGGGCGATAGAGTCGCGAGCTTGTCAGACGCGCAGCAGACATTGTCGGCAGAGGTTGAGAGTTGTGCATTCGCAAGTTTTCCATTTACAGTTTTGAAGTCAAGTAAAGTATTACATTTAAAAAAAAAATGGTGTCCGCCGTGAAATGCAGTTTGGCCGTGGCCGTTATGATTAGCCTGGCCTGTTCGGGTGTGTAACTTTGTTAGACGTTGCCCAAAAACCAGTTAAACCAATTTGTATACACTGCTCCTACAGCCTATGCCATCAAGTGCTACCAATGCGAGTCGCTGACAACTCCCAAGTGCGGCCTGAAGTTTGAGGAGGACGATACTTTGTTGATGGACTGTGCCAGAATCGGACCGCCGCGCTATCTGCAGAACTTCTTCCCGCTGCGCAATGCCACCGGCTGCATGAAGAAGACTCTCGAGAGTGGTAAGTTCCCAAATCACCCATCACTTATCAACTTATCAACGCAAATTGCCAATTGCCAATTGCCAATCTGTGGCATCCATTAGAAGCGTCTCTCATGCGAGCAATGGGAATCGTATTATGCTACGATTATGATGTCATTTTATGTATGTATGTACATCGGTATACTGTTTGCTTCTGTCTCTGTTTTGTTGTTGTTGTTGTTGTCGTTGTTGATGTCGTGTTCTGGCTGTGTTATGCGCAGTTGCTGGATCTGGGTACTAGGGCGCATTTCTGGCCTTTGTCGCGTTGTCGTGTAATTTCGTATAATTTGGAGATTAGTGTGAGAGCGCTTTGGAAATAATAATGACGTGATTGTTGTTGGGAATAGGCGTGAAATTTCGGATATTTACATAAATTAATATTTCTTTGCAATTGAGTTAAGATCCGCAGCCACATTTCTCGTTTATTTACTAATCTATTTTCCATGTTTTCCCATATATTACACAAACAATAAATACAATTTTGAATTTGTTATCGAAAGAGAAAAGTAAGCAAATCTTTTTTTATTGGTTTGAAGACCCTGCTTTCGAATTCATTGAGCTTTTTAAGAGAGCTTTCTATTTCTGTTCTGATATAGAAGTGTGTTTATTTTTATTTGCATTGAGATTGGCAATAATAAACGATATTTCCGTCGTTATGGAACAACTTAGATAAATTTTATTTATGTTGTGCTATTCAATATTATATATATGAATATCTAGCAGCAGTGTTATTCCGTTTTTCATCTTTATTGAATGCGGATTCTATTGGTTATGCTTTCGTTTATAATATGGTAATAATATTTGTTGATTGAATTTAGATTTGCATTTTTGTTTCTCAATTCTTTTAAAATATGTTTTTTAATGTAAATAGAATACTGTAAACAAATCACAACAATACTTTCGTTTTTTATATTAATTGCAAATCCATTGTTTATTTTTTTCTGTGGGAGCCCATAATTACTTAAGAATTTATTACGATAATAAGCGGCATCGTTGAGGTCATCAAAGCAAATCGCGAGGCAACTCAACCGCAAAAATACTCCCAAGAGCTGAAATCGCTTGAGTTCATAAGCAAATTACAAAACGTGTTGACTGGTTGACTTGTTGACTCAAGTACTCAAGTACTCACCTACTGAATACTGACTTTAACAATGCGTCACAGATCGTAACGAATTTTCGTAAAGACTTGCCGCAGGTTTTTCTAGCATTTCTAGATAGTACAAGCGTGTTGCTTTGTTTTTGACGCAGCTGCCAAACAATGAACGCATTTGTTGTTAATCCACATCTTTGACTTGTAAACAAACAGTGAAAGTTTCAGCTTCACACTCACCTCCATTGTCACTATTTTCATTTCAGTGGTCGGACACCCACAGATCGTGCGCAGCTGCTACTTCGGGGACGTCTCCAACATTCAGTCGGGCTGCCAGTCGGATCCCTCGTTGCCTTTCGTCAAGCAACTGGGCTGTGATGTGTGCACCAAGGACGAGTGCAACGGGTCCTCCTCTCTCGCCCCCATCGCTGGAGCTATCCTGCTGTTCTTCGGCGTGGCCCGTTTGTTGGCCTAGATCTCTAGTGTTTGGCTTTAGTTCTTAACTTTTGGTTGTATTTAAGCATCTATCTCTGTATCAACTGCTATTTTGAATTGTTCTCATAGTTGCGAAACATTCTCGTTTAAATTTGTGCCTCTCCCATATGCAATTGCAAGTAATAAAATATTTATGAATCACTAAACGGACTATTTTGATTTATTTTTCAATTTTGAATTGAGATTTCAGTGCTTTATCTGTAAGTGATTACGTTTCTACATCTCAACACGATAAGGAATGTGAATTAGTTTTGCCGATGTGCTTGTGAAACATTTTTTAATAAAATATTCTAATTTGTATAATGCCAAATCTAAAATATAATAAACACTTTCACCAAACACCCCCTTTTCAAAATTTAAGATATTTTTTAATGAATGATACAATGAATAAATCACAAGTCTTGAGTGGTGCCTATAGTATGCATTAGTTAATGACAGATAAGTTTAAGATCAAAAGATTTGACACTTTAATATAGTGCTCATATGTGACACTAATAAATTTATATAAAAGAAAAAGTTGTATGAAACAACGTTCTGCAGCTTTTACATTTATTTCAGAAAAATATATATGTTTCTTTGATCTGACATGATGCTTCCTTTAATAAAAATCACGCTGCTATATACATACAAAATATGTGTATTCTTCTCAGTTTGTCTTTATTATTGTTGATATTTATTGTTTTTAATTTCTCCGATTATTTTCATATCATGTAGCTATAAATTTGCGTTTTCCCTTGGATGATATGTTGACTTCTTGCTATCAAGTGTGGACTTTGCAGAAAATCAGTACTGAAATAAATATTATATAGCATGCGTATTCATATTCAGATAACACAACTGCATGACTGTGTCCGTCACATGTTCTTACAGTTTTCACTTAATTAAATTTACGAATGTTACACATTCTGAGAATGTTGGCAAGTAATCCGAGCTCGGCACATAAAATCCATGACTCATCTTCAGTTGCATGTAAATAAGTAAACCCGCCCAAGTACAACACCTGAAAATTCTAATTAGTCAGAGCAACAATAAACACTGCTCATTAGTGGTCCCAAATCCAACAATGAAACTGAAAAAGGTCATGCAATCCGTTGAACTCCCCCCTCCCATCCACTTCCCTTCCCCATCCGCTTTCCTTCCCAAAAAACGCCCTCATATGCGTGCGGGTGTGCGTCTGTGTGTGTGTGTGTGTGTGTGTGTGCGTGTGTGTATGCATTATTAATTATGTTTAATTGAGTTAAATTTCAATGTGGAGGCCGAGTCGGATTTGAGTTTACAAAGTGTTAAGCACAATTTACAATGAGCTGCGCATTGAAAAAGGTCAAGAAACTGCAACTGAAACTCGTGTGAGTCGAGACAACTTCCTCCCTGCAGCTTCTTCTGCTACTCAATTAACCCAAACTCATTTCGAATAATTTGAAAAAATTAACCAATTGAAGAACATATGAAATGATGTATGTTATGGAAAGTAGATTCAGCAGTTAATTGGGCAAAGCCACTTAAAGAAATTCTGAGGGCTCTCTAAGTGACATTACAAATTTCGATCATGAAAAACATTAGAAGTCTGTAAATGAAGTAATTACAATTTGAAATAATAGAGCTGTAAGAAAGTAGCTTGATATTACTTCGATATTAAGCGAATTCAAGAATTAGTTGGCTTGATGGTTTAGTACACTCCTAGTATAATATGTAATAATAAATCAAATTGAATCATAATATTAAATAAAAAATTCAAATTTTAAAACAGCCTACGCTTTTTATCAATGTACTATGAATAATTCAAATGTACAACAAATACAACCTGTTGATTATTCACTATTCGTTTATTATATTTGAGTGATTTTTAGTGAGTGTTTTCTCTAGTTTAGTGCGCAGCATAAAATAAAACATGCAAAACAAACAAAAGAGGCGAGTCGAAGAAAAAATACTCTTACATAACTAATTGTGAGTATATTATAAAATATATAAATCTTACATCAATATTCTATTGGGCGATTTCGACAAAATAATCAAAAATAAACCATTACCGCTTACTGATTACATATTATTATATGTCTTATCAAGTATATATAATTATTGTTATAGGTGATGCTCACCCTATTACGGAGCACATTTTGTAAATTAGTGATAATGCCCTCAACTAAAATATATAAAAAGAAGAAACACGTTTGAATGTTGAATGAGTTGCATGCAAATGAGATGCCGCAAAATGTGGCATAGGCAAGATGCCATAAATCAGACTTGTCTAGGATAGTATTAAAAAATAGCAATGACTTTACATATGCTTCTTTGTTTTCGTTTTCATCGTGTCACAAGGAAAGAGTAAATAAATAAGACGAAATTCGTCTGACATCACCCAAAACAAGTTCTCCGACTCGTCGTAATATATACAAACAAAATGCGGTCATATGTTGAAATGTTTGTGTGTCAAACGAATAATTCCAAACACAAAATTCAATTCGAAATGGCCAAGTGCAAAAACGAAACGAATACCACTCAAAATGTGAATGAGTGTGAGTGCGACTGTGAGTGCACGTACGAGTGTCTGTTTGAGTGCGAGTGTGAGTGCAATTGAGCGGTTGCTTGCCTATGTTTTGAAAATGCTAGAAACCAGACGCCGAACAGTCGCCGTGCAGTTCAGATCTAAACAAGTTGACTTTAGCTTTGTTCAGTTCCTTCGATTTGTATCATCATCATCCCTTTCGAGTGCTTCAAAATGGTGTCAAGTGTAGGGCATGTGCTGGCTCTGACCATTCTGGCCGCTTTGGCCTGCACGGGTAAGCCACAACAGTCAACAGTCAACAGTCTGTGCGAGGTGCGAGGAGGCAACAGTGCTCACTATTTGTCTATTTACAGGCTACGCCATCAAGTGCTATCAGTGCGAGTCTGTGACCAGTCCCAAGTGCGGCGAGAAGTTCGAGGCGGATGGGAATCTACTTTTGGACTGCTCCCGCATCGCCCCACCGCGTTTCCTGCAGAACTTCTTCCCCGTCCGCAATGCCACCGGCTGCATGAAGAAGACCATCGATGGCGGTAAGTTTGCTCATTGCCCATCTCTGCTCTATCTCCACTCAACGTCCAAGTGATGTCACAATAAGCTTCCAGTTGTTTTGTACATTCAATTAGCTTGATTAGTTTTAATCGTGCGGCCTGAACTGGGCGTGGGCTTCGGTCATGTCCGGCGCTGGGCGTACAATTAACCAACAAGGCGTATGCGCATCATAGTGCAAGAAAAATACTCTTATAAGTATCTATATATACGTATGTAGTAATTAATGATGCGCTTAAAATAGCGGGATTTACATATTTTTGAACCACTTTCTAAAAAAAGCAACTTATATTGTTTCTTTCTTGTTTCCCAAATACAACAAAGCAAAACTATTCATATTTATAAACAAATGATCGAATATGAAATATATTCCTAGTGACGACATTTTAGGAATTTTTGTGTTAATGGCTATGCATATATGCATATATATTTATAATTATATGTATTATGTATTCGTATGCCCAACCCAAGCAATGTGGGAACAGATGTGTGCATCGTGTGATCTGAACCGTTCAGTTTAGCTTTCTGTTTTGCATTTTGAGGCAACCTACCGCATACGTGTTTGCAATGCAAAGCTGTTTGACTATATTTATAAGGTTTTTATTTAGTAGGCTCCACAACGACGTGCTGGGCATTCTCAGCGAATAGTACTTATAATAGGCAAAAGCAAAAATTTGTTTATTTTATAAAAATATGTCGAAGTGAATAAGAGAATTAGGGATCGAATTAATTTCAGAGCTTTTTATTTGTTCTAATTGCTGATTGTTCACTTTATTAGTGAGTCATGTGTGTAAATTCAGGAAAATCAACAAGTGCCGGCTTATTAGCCTAACCGCAATATTTAATAATAAACTCTAGACTGGCTTATCTCAATATATCAAAATTCTTGCAATAAGAATTTTCATAGACACAAATTTTGAAAATTAATTTTTAATGCAAATTCTAAGAACAATTCCCAATCGATCTTAACCTACGCTAAAATACGGACTTCGCTTATATATCTGTTATTTTGATGCAGTAATTGACCGATTACTTATGAATTTGCTCAGATGAATGTAGGAGACAGCAGAGTTGGAAGGTATAAGTGCACTAACAAATGTATTTATTTCTAGAAGGGTTGGGTGGGGCTGATTGGTGCGGATGTCAGTGGCAATTAAGTGGCTGTCAAGTCGTCATCCATAAATTAGTCACAGCTATTTTTAAATTCAGTTTTTTCATACCCTGTTTTCAGCATCGTATTTGAGTAGTTGTTTGCAGTCATTAAAGTTCTATAAAAACTGCGCATTATGTGGGTCTAGTAGGCAATTAATAAAATTGGTAGGTCTCATGGAAAGCTACCTGGAACGAAATGTAAATGTAATTGAAATAACAAATAATCGACGTTGAAACAATGACAGACCTTGAAAACAATCAGCACCAAAGGCAAAGGCAAAGGCACAAGACTCACATTGACGATGTCAATAACTCTGATTAGCATTTGTTAGCTACTATATGAAAAATATGCTATAAACCGCTGACGCAGTGCATCCCAAATTAGCAGCTCGGCTCTGAAAAGTGAAGTGCTCCAAATATGGTTTACAGCTAATTAAATCTACTTACGGATTCTCCCGCATTTCCAGTGCCCGGTCATCCTCAGGTGGTGCGCAGCTGCTACTTCGGTGACATCAGCAACACGCAAACCGGCTGCCAGGGGGATCCCTCGCTGCCCTTCGTCAAGCAGCTCAGCTGCGATGTGTGCACCAAGGACGAGTGCAACGGTTCCGCCTCCCTCGCCCCCATCGCTGGAGCCATTCTGCTGTTCTTCGGCGTGGCCCGATTCCTGGCCTAGAATTACTTGGAGTGAAGAATTTCGGCTTCGAAATCAATAACTGGTACATTCAACAAGTGTCTTGTGTATTGTTCAAATTTTGTATTTACTGAACCATGTAAAAAATCAAAAACACATTCTAAAGAAATATTAAAACAGCTTTAATACCAATTTTAATGCGCTTTATAATTTGAAACCCCAAATATATTTTCCAAGAACAACAAATTTTCAGATCTTTTTTTCAGTTTAAGTAAAAAAATTAACAAAATGTTTTCAACATTGAAAAACTAATGAAAATTCGTTTTATAATAAATATTTTGAAATTTCGGGTGGTTTATTGAATGCTTTAAAATGAAGACTAGCATCCAAAATATAATTAGATACTATCAATTATATTTTAATTTTAATTAGTCAAAGTATTCCGCAGTAAAAACATTAGACCGATTTCAAACTCATTTAGAAAAGTTATTTAATTATCAAAGCAGAAAATATATTTAAATATTTGCAAGTTTTTTTTTAAAGGAATAAAATAACTAAATTATTCTTATATGTAAAAGCTTTTTGTAATATAGTTTCTGTCTTGTATATTGACCAGACCTGTATATATTTTCATATTACTTAATAGAAAGTAAAATATTAAGATTACGTAAATAAATCAAGATATTATAAAGACCATAGTTCGCAACTAATTCGCAGATATCCCTCTTTACACCACCAAACACTTTTGATGTTCGATGAAAAACTCGTTTAAAGAGCAGTCTGTTTAAAACATGCTTGCATTTGGTTTTTTTTGCTCGAATACACCTGTTCTCTTCAAATATTTAATGGCCCATATCTTCGCTATTGATAAGTAATAAGGATGTTGAAGTATACAAGAAAATTTTAGGCGATAGCTTTGAAAACATGAGACATATGGTTGTATGGCAAGTATAAGTTATAGTGGTCTGATCTAGTCGGTTCCGGCCAATGTGCTGTCCCTCTGAATAGTGAGTCTCTGTGAAAAATGTCATAGCTATAGGCCGAATTCTGAGGAACTAGTTTCCATACATAAAGACAGACGGATCAATTTGCTCTGTTGATTAGCATAAAGGTAACACTTCAGCCCAAAATGAATATACTATTTTCTTTCAAAAGAGTACAAATATTTAAATAGTAGGATGCACTTAAACTTAGCTATTACTATTAATTTCGCTCAACTATAAAAGTGAACTGTTTAGCACGCGCTTAGATATCGGCGATGTCGTAATTGTGGAAAAAGTACTGAGAATGCTGAAAGCTGTCCTTGCGTGCCAGGCCACAATTAAAGCTCCTGCTCACACTCCAACACCTACACAGCACAACTAACACACACACACACACACACATACACACACACATACATATACGCATAGTTAGTTGTGCTCTTTGGCAACCGTGTTAGCTCTCTTTGGTGCTGTTATTAAAAACGGGCTAAGAGGCAACTAAAATCGTCTGGCGTCTTCCTCCATATGTGCGCTATAAATTCTATCTAGAATATATATACATATCTACATTCTTTTATTTTGCGGTGTGCGTCTGAGGGAGATTCATTAAAATTAGACAATTTCAATATAGGTGTCCGCGAGTTGCCCAGACAGCAGAAAGGAGGCAAGCGAGAGACAGCGAGTGAAGGAGAGCAGGAGAGAAGGAGAGTGAAAGAGAGTGAGTGCTGAGAAGTGGAATTTGGAAACGCTTTGGCATTTTTCAGTATAATTTCGAACGCGGCCGTCGACTGACTGACGGCTGAAACGATTTGTGCTTTATAAACAGAACGAACACACACCGGAAAATATCAGCAACAACAAATCTCTGCGGTGACGACAGAGCGGGCGAATGTTGTTAAACGTCGGTGTGGAGAACTCAATTGAAATTTGGCCATAGCAAGACGCGTGTTTACAGTGCCTAAAAGAAAATATATAAAAATAATGCAAATTTCAGAAATATGTAAAACTACGAGTAATTTATAGAAATACATTTCTTAATGCCTCAACTGAGAGGCGAGCATATAGCCAAGCGATTTCAAACCATTCAAGTCGTTCAAATCGTTCGTTTCAATTGCGCCCGAGCGCTGAGTGAACAAGATATAAATACAAACAAAAAGGAAAGCATCACAAGAATTTTCCATAAATCAGCAAATGCCAATGCGGCAATTAAAATAAAATATAAATTGTAGCCATCAACTTAAATAATTCAAACAAATTCCAATCTTACATACATATATAAAACGTGTTGTGTGAAGTGTTTGGATTTCCTTTGTTTTTTCATCACGAAACACGAAAACATCAGTTCAATGCAGTATTTACTTTGGTTTGGCGCCCTCCTCACGCTGCTGGCCACAGGTTCGCTTCTGACCATTTTGTCTTTAGCCATTAAACTCAAGAATATATATATATATATATACATATATTTCAATGCCAACAGCTTACGCCATCAGATGCTACTCATGCGAGTCCGTTTACGAGGCGAGTTGCGGTGAACATTTCGAAATTGAGAATCATTTCAAGTACGATTGCGCCTTCATTGCCCCGCCCCGTTTTCTGGACAACGAGTTGGCCAACAAGAATGCGACTGCATGTCTGAAACGCGCTTTTCGCGGTGAGTATTTCCTTTCATCGATATCGCAGATGATTTCATGAATGAAAATTTGAAAATTGCTGAATAGCCTCAGATGTGGAATGAAGCTCAGACGTGTCCTTTACCCGTTAGCTAGGATATATGAGAGCGAGTGCTCGAGGTTGTCTTTCCTCTAATTTATATTCATATTCACTTTTTAGGCAGCTCTCAGTTCCGTATCATCTGCCATATATATAAAAACCTATAGAAATCACTTTCTTATTGTGGGCCACAAAAATATTCATGTGATCTCTTTTTTAAATATTTATGAAATTAAAAAAGCATATCAAAAATCATACAGTTTGCTTTTTGAAGATCCAATTAAAATTGATAATATTGATAAATATTTTAACTTCATTTGTTCCTTTAAAAAATACTGTGCTTGCGATATGTATACACCCTTCCAGAAGGTCTTCCAGATCATTTTTATCAAAAGAGATATCTGACCACATAAAGCATATTAATTCTTGATCAGGACATTACCCGAGACCTGTGCTTTAAGGCAAGCTAATCCCTCAGTTTTAAAAGTATTTTTCATTTTGTTGCAAACAGTAAACATGTCCAATTGGGTAAATAATACTACTATATCATATATCTGCAATAGGAATTATCGTTTGAAAAACACAAACACTTTCTGCTCTTTATAGTATTTGAAGAAAGCTGTGTGTCACATGTAGATATAAAATAAAATAAATAGGCAGCTTATCAGTCACAGTAGACAGATGTAGTTGTACTTAGTATTACATTTTCAAAGATATCCGGACCAAACTCGACACGTAAAAAAGATTGTATAAGTAAAATATTTTGAAATCAAAGGCTTTATATTTAGTAAGAGAAAAAGCTACGAAAAAAGTTTTCGCAGCAGTAAAATATAGAATTATCAGGCTAGGCTTCCAGCTGAATAATGAACTTACAGTGTTTTATCTTAAAATAAGCTTTGAGTATCGAAAGTGTACTTTAAGATCCAAGTTCCTTCAAAATCTTCCAGATCGTGGCGAGTAAGAGCTTTCTTTGTTTTACATAATTTGAATTTTTTTTTTTGTATTTAGTAATGATAATAATAATAATGAATCTGTACATCAATTTCGTACTTTTACAACACATATGGGTAAATTAATTTATAGCCGAACGCAGTATGATGATTTTAGTTATAATTTGAATTGGATCTGAAAATAAATACGGACCAATAATTATATAATTCTTTATAGCATATATAATACGTTAACTTATAGGCGAGACCCTGATGCTCACTAAAGACTAAGCCCTTTCAAGGCCATTTATGTTTATCTAGAGCTCCTAAAAGTATACCGCAACATTGTTTGACTTAATTATTTGGTTTGCTTTGTGAACCGCACACAGAGAATGGCGTCAAGAAATTCGTGCGTGGCTGCTACTTTGGCGAGGTCAACGAGACGGAGATTGGCTGCAAGCTGGATCCCACGCTAGTTGCCGTGCAGAATGCCAGCTGTCACGTGTGCGACAACGAGAACTTTTGCAATGGAGCCGATCAGCTGGCGGAGAGTCTGTGGAAGCTGCCCGCTCTGGCACTGGCGCTCTTCCTGGCAGCCAGTCGAGTGCTGCGAGTGGGCCAACGAGGCGTATGAGCAATGTTGAAGGCATTAGGCATAAGTTGTTGTTGTAAATGGGCAATCGGACAAGAAGCGCGAGGGAAGCGCGAAGGCGTGAAAGCGAGAAAGCGCTAAAGGCCAGCTAATAAAATCTAAATTAATATAGAGTAAAGCACAAATTGTTTATTTTTGCGCGCAATGAACTTTATGGGGGCGCTGTGTGGCATGTGAGGCATTTGAACAAGGGCGCGACGCCTCCACACACACACACACACACACACACATACAGTCACACAATAGCCGCCGTGTATTTCATGTTTCATGTCAACGGACATTTTATTTTCGGCTATCAAAATGCCGCTCATACCATTGCCATTCCCATTCCCATTTCCATTTCCATACTAGACGCGGTCAGCCAGAATGAAAACCAAATGTGTTATATGGAAAATAACAGCGCAAAAAAGAAGAACAACAAAAAAATAGCCAGAACGTGAAAACAAAACTCATCATTCAGAATGCGATCGGCTTTGGGCTCAGTCTCGTGTGTGCAGCTCGTCCGGCTAGTTCGTCCATGTGACGCTCTGGTCGCGATCAACGGGCCCAATCTGTGCACTCATTATACACACAAGCGATCAGCCATCCATCATCAGTAGTCATACCTGTTCTCTACACACGCACACACACAGCGAGGATGGGGCGCTGGCTGTTGACGTTGGGGCTGCTGCTCGTCTTGCTGGCTGCCACAGGTGAGCGCATCGAGCGTGTCATACATTGTTGACACACATAGTTAACACACATCTAACACACACACGCACACACACACACATGTCGTCATCGTCTCGCAGCTGTGGCCGTTAGCTGCTTTGAATGCGACTCCGTCAACGATTTGAATTGCGGCGATGATTTTCAGCCAGATGACATTGCCAAAACAGACTGCGATTCCATGGAACTGCCGCAAGAATTGCGCGCCTTCTATTTACAACGACCCGATACGGCGTGCCTTACCAAGTACTACAAGGGCTGTGAGTATACTCAGTTTACAGTTTGCTTATATACTATAACCATATTTACTTTATATTTGAAATATCGGTGCATTTTCTTACAGTCGTTAAATGACGTATACCTTTGACGTATACGTATACACGTTTAAGCCAAATTTTATATAATTTCCTGACGAAGGGTGATAATATTGACATAAGTCAAGGTGGAAGCTGGAATAGCTTCCAATGAATTTTCACTGTATTTCAAGTCGATAGAGTTGAGTTATCCAAGACTTTCTTATGACTGAAACGCAACTTTCAAATCAGCACTTTAATTCATAAGAAACAAGTGGGAAAGGATTATCTTCGGTGCAGCACTTTCATATGCTGTATGGCAGCTATAAGATATAGTGATCCAATCCGCCCGGCTCCGATCAATGTTATGTATGTTTGAATAATAGGTATATGTGCAAAGTTTTATTGCGATAGCTTTGAAAACATGGGATTTATGGCCAAAACCGACTTCCAGTATGGCAACTATAAGATATAGTGATCCGATCCGGCCGGTTCCGAACAATGTGCTGTCCCTTTGAATAATAAGTCTCTGTGCAATGTTTTATCACGATAGCTCAAAAACTGAGGGACTAGTTTGCATACATACAGACAGACAGACAGAAGGACATGGCTAGATCAATTTGTTTTGTCATTCTAAGCATACTGGCAGTAACTTTTTGGGGTCTCCGACGCTTCCTTCTATGCGTTACAAACTTCAGCACAAACTTAATATACTATTTTCTTCGAAACGAGTATAAACAGTTAGTTGACTTGCTCATTTGGTATAGCTTTCTACCTTATATCAGCTGGCATAATTACAAAAGCTTCTACTCCTTTTCAGTGCCTGATGAAGCGTTGTTTGTGCGTCGATCCTGCGCTTTTGGCGATTTGTCCGTCTGCGATGAGCAGCCGGATCCGGTGATGCCACAACTCAGTTTCCTGGGCTGTGTTTTCTGTCATAAGGATCTGTGCAATTTAGGCACCCGAAGTGCACACGCCTCGAGCTTAACTATAAGCGTAATACTAATTTTTGTGTATTTTTGCAACGATTAAATTACAAATTTTAAAAGATTTGAATTTTTTGCAACATTTTTCATTTTTATTGATTTAGTTTGTTTCTTTTTTATACATCCACTAAAATGATTTAACATACATATATATATATAATAATAATAATAATATATCATTTCGTTTTAATATATATATATATATAATTGGGCATATTTTTCAATTGTATTCGTTTATTACTGTATGTGTGTCTGTTTGTAATTGATCAAGAAATAATAATAAAAATAAAATAAACAACACGCTCTTTAATTCATTTAGCAAACATCGCCAAGTTTTTGCATATATTCATATAGTATTTATTATATTTCAGTTTGCATAACATAACTTCAGTTGGTTTATAATCGTATATATATATATATAACACATTTAGATGTAAATGTATAATGGTCGGTTATTGTACAAACTAAATCATTGAAACCTAACAACGACTACACATAGAGAACAATTCATAAATTTATAGTATATAGAAAAACAGTGTAAACAATTGTATGTACAAAAGATAATGAATTAGTTGACTGTTTGTTTTTGCCTTTGCCAAATACATATATATATATATATGATCCACTTGGATTATAGCCCAACAATCATCAGAGTAACCAAGTAAATTAAAAACTTTTATCAAAAGCGCAGAAACAAGTAACAAATATATTTATAAATCCATTTTTTTGTTTGTTTGTTCTTTTCTTCATATTTTTAGTGTTGATCAAACTTTTCAACTATATAAGTAAGAACTATAGCATGTGCCATATATAATGCTGCTTACACATTTCATTCAACAACACAGAGAGTTTAATTTAAAAAAAAACTAAAATTATATGTTTATATATATTAATGTGTTTATGTTATATATATATTATTTTTTGCCTGCCACAAAAATATTATAAATTTGCTGCTGTGCCACGCCACTAGTTGTTTTTGTTTTGCAAATATTTGTGTTGAGGGGTGTTTTCTTTTTTGGAGTACCAGCTCCAAAATGTGTTGAGTCATTTGTATATAGTTTCGATCTATGCGCTTCATGGGAACTAAAATTGAGTAGCGCATAGAATATCGAGTCTGAGCGGCAGCAACAGCAACAGCAATTAGCAATTAGCAATTGAATTTCCTTTTGGCATAATTTACATGTGTATTATTGTTGTAATATTTTCTATATATTTTCGGTATTCGTTGTGATTGTAACAATTCGCTTGAGTAGTGCAAAGAGCAGTCGCTAAATGGGCGTGCGTAAAAGTATGTTGTGCACAATATGTTTGAATTTGTTTTTGTTGTTCTCTGACTAGAAGAATCGACAGAAAATTATGTATAATTACAGAAGAGCAAAAAATGTATCCAAAATGATCGTTGTCTGTGAAATTGGTTGCCAAAATAAATTGGAGCTTGAGCAATGCGAAAATGGAATGAATCTTAAATAAAGTTTGAATTTATCTGAAGCTTTGGACATGGAGCATTAATGAGATCAATATGTGAAATGTGTGCACACCCCAACCCCGTCCCGAATCACTATATAAAGCGACATTTCTGCACGCCCAAGCAGCTTTAGAGTGGCTTCTAATTGTTCATTGTTTTATATCGCTATAGAATATAATATATATATATTGGTAATATAACTTATACACTGCACTGCAAATTGTGTGTGCTGTGCGTTTTGCTTTGAATTCATGCTGCAAGTTCCAGGTTATATGCATATATGTAGGTAGTTATGTATGTATGTATATAGAATCTAGGCCTAATAAGAAAATAAAAAAGTTTCCAATGCAATTTACAAAATATATAATTTATACACATATGTAATAATATTAATAACATTTATAACGAATTCAGTCAAGTCAGTAAATTTGGTTTACAGAAGCAGAAAATAAAAATAAACATACAAATTATACAATAATAATCATATAATAATAATCAAAGTGTGCAGACAAATTATAACATGAAATTAGTTTTTTGATATTTTCTCTTGCTTTTCATTTAAGGAAAATATATTGTTTGTTGTCTGCTTTTTAAAGTCGTTATATATAGAAATAGTTTTACATTATACGATTTACATTTAGATATACACATATATTATAATATAGTTTATATTGTTTATGAATAACAATTATTGTATGTATATAATTTCAAAGCTTTTGCGTTTTGAAACATTAACTCACAGAGTATTTCCATTATATAATATATAATTTGTTTTTGCATGGTATTTAAACATTTAACATTAAAACGACAATGACGACAACGACTGCTGCCTTTTTAGATACATATTTATAAATAAGCTTTTATAAATGTTTACACAATTCTTATTCTTCTTCTCTTCTTCATCATCATCATCATCATTATCATCATCTATCTCTGCCTAGTGTTTCCGCTGATACCGGAAACGCAAGCGTTTCGCATTATGTGTTTCTTTAGGTTAAATGTGTGTTGTGTGTGTGTGTTGTGTGTGTTGTGTGTATTGTGTGTGGGATGAGTGGGTCTGAGAGGTTTCTGCTGAGCACTGGAACATCGGCGGGCAATTTGGTTTCGATTTGAGTGTCGGCCCTGTTTGGGGCTTATATGGCCTTAGATGCCCACAAAGCCGTAGACCTCCAGTACGCGTATCTCAAAGTCACCCGACGGACAAAGCGGCGGATTGTTGAAGGTCTTGCAACCGTCCGTCTTGCCAAATCGTATATTCTCATCCATCCAAATAGCTTGGCCCTCACTGCAAAATACAAGAGAATTAGTGATCATAATTTAATTTCAAATATCAATAAATTTCTATGTGCTTTCGAATTCAATGAATTTAATTGAACTGAATATGCAAAAGTAAGTAAATTGTTTCACAGTTCCACACTGAATTCTTCTCCAGCTAAGCACATGGAATATATTTGGCCAAATCGAACTTACCCGCCGCCAATTGTTATCATTTTGGAATCAGCTGCCATGAAGAGTTCGGAGCTGTGTCCCAGATCGCGATCGCCCTCGATGCCCACCCAGGGATACTTGGCTCGCTCGGGATACAGGGAGAACAAAAAGGTTTCGCCGGTGCCAAAGTAGGCCTGTCTCTGGCCCTTGTCATCCTTGACGTTGCGCTCAAACCAGCGCGATGAGCAATAGGCGCCAAATACCTAAGTGAAAGGCAATACAATCATCAGATGGGAATCCAAAAAACAAATCTATTGCCTGCAAACTCACCTCATTATTGCAGGTTTTGATCATGAGCAGCGTGGGTTCGTGCTGCTCAACGCGCACATAGAAGGTCGTCAGGGAGCAGCCGTGCTCCTCCGTGGTGTAGAGCAGCACCGGTTGGTACATGGTGATGCGTACGGGCAGCCAGGACCACAGCGTGAACAGCTGAGAGAAGGATCAGGTGGGACATAGAGGCGAAATTAGTAAAGCACTTTGTGATTGGCAGAGTTACAGTTGATTAGGCAAAAAGAACTACAGTTAACTATAAAAAAGGTAGCGTTAGCCAATGTTTCAAACGGGTAATAGAATTATATATACTATACTATATAAATATAAGTATATGATTTAGACACACACAAAAAACATAATTAGGCGTTTTGGGCGGGGATAATTACAGAGCGATAAATTAAAGAGAGATAAAGCGAGGTACAGTAGACATGAACTAGAACATGAACTAAAGGCCAGCAAACGAACTAAAAGCCACGTTAATACATAAATCATACGGCACAAAGGAAGTATATATATTTTCAAAACTATCAAATCGAAAACTACAAAAGTACAAATACAATTCGCTTTCTTTTTTGCATTTCATAGATGCTCTTTTTATACTCTGATACCGAAGGTACTCATAGTATATTGGTTTTGTCGAATGTCCGTCAGGCCGTCCGTCTGTCCGTCTGTCCGTCTGTCCGTCTGTCCGTCTGTCTGTCTGGATGAACGCGCGTATTTCCGAAACGATATTAGATAGACTCTTGAAATCTTTTGCGTTATGATTATAGCTATCTGCTTCAGATCAAGTTTATTCCAAATTTATGCCACGCCCACTGGGAGGCTGGCAAATCGATAACATGTCGATACACCTCAAATCACAAATCGATTAAACGTGAATAACTCCCACAATTTTGAAGCTAGAGTAATCAAATTTGGTAGGTATATTGCTGGTGACCTCCGAAAAATTGGATCCTAGGTTAATCGGCCACGCCCATTATAACGCCCACCAGCCCCCCCTCCAAAATTAATTTGAAATGCTTATATCTCCCGCAGTTTTAGAGCTAAAGTCACCATATTTGGAATATATATTACTGGTGACGTCCTCTACAGATTACAGAAACAAAATTTCGACCACGCCCACTCCCGCCCCCGTAATCGCGAAAATCGATATACATGAATGCACAATTCGATAACACGTATATTTCCCGCAATTTTGAAGCTAGAGTCCCAAAATTTGAATTTAGACTAGGGCTGACCAGCCCAAAAGATTGCGTCCTGGATTTTCCGGCCACGCCCACTAGAACGCCCCCCAGCCACCCCGCCCCCACGAAACACGGAAGCCTATATCTCGCACAGTTTAAGAGCTAGGGCCACCAAAATTGAGGATAGACTTATTGTCAGCCCCCCAAAGATCGGCAAAAAATTTTGGGGCCCCGCCCCCTCCCGCCCCCAAAAATCGCGAAAATTTATATCTTCCACAGTTTTAGAGCTAGAGTCACCAAAATTGGAGGATAGACTTATTGTCAGCCCCCTAAAGATCGGCAGAAAATTTTGGGGCCCCGCCCCCTCCCGCCCCCAAAAATCGCGAAAATTTATATCTTCCACAGTTTTAGAGCTAGAGTCACCAAAATTGGAGGATAGACTTATTGTCAGCCCCCTAAAGATCGGCAAAAAATTTTGGGGCCCCGCCCCCTCCCGCCCCCAAAAATCGCGAAAACTTATATCTTCCACAGTTTCAGAGCTAGAGTCATTAAACTTGGAAGATAGAATTCTGGTCAGCCCCTCTAAATATCGGTAAAAAAATTTGGGGCCACGCCCCCTCCCGCCCCCAAAAATCGCGAAAATGTATATCTTCCACAGTTTTAGAGCTAGAGTCAAGAAATTTGTAAAATAGACTTCTTGTCACTCCCTCTAAAGATCGGCCAAATTTTTTGGGGCCACGCCCCTTCCCGCCCCCAAAAATCGCGAAAGCTTATATCTTCCACAGTTTTAGAGCTAGAGTCACCAAAATTGGTAGATAGACTTCTGGTCACCCCCTCTTAAGATCGACCATGCCCCTCCCGTTCCCAAAAACTTGGAATGCCGATTTCGGGTCACCCAAACACCAGCAAAAATTTTCTGTTCACTTGCTTTCAGCTGTTCTTAAAATGGTATCAGAGTATTACGCAGTCGGCTCCGCCCGACTGCAACGTTCTCACTTGTTTTTGTTTGTTTGTTTTGCTTTTGTTTTGTTGGCCAGCAGCAGCAGCAGCAGCAGAGGCGGCGCATGAATTTCTATTTGCAGCGTCGCATTACATGTTAAACTGTATACAGTGACTGTCAAACTGTCGGTCTGAGCTGCCAAACTGTAGGACTCAACTGGTCGACTAATACTTATGGCATATATGGAATTTCTTAATGGTGATTGCGATTTGTGTAGGTTTAGTTTACCAATACTAGGGACACACACACACACACACACACACACACACACACACAAACACACACAATTAGAGAGGGGGAGCGAGAGATACAGAGATAGCAAGAGAAAGATCGGGGGTAGAGAGACAGAGAGAGAGAGAGAGAGAGATACATACATATGTAGCGCTATGGGGGAACTGTTAAATAGTGTCTAATAAAACGGCACAAGATGTAACTGTTTTACTTTGGATGGGAGTTTTCATTGGATGGTGTTCATTCACGTTTGTTTGAAAATGTTTGGCTCGTAATTGAGATATGTGCTTACAAATTGTCTATCCGTCCAGGTTTTAATGAAATTCGTTGTGCCCGGTAAACCAAAATGCTATGAAAGAAGATGATATATAGCAATGTCAAGATTAGATGCGACTCGATTTGTATGATCGATTGAAAATTTGACATGGGATTGGGAATAATAAGGGGAACTTGGGTCCTCCTGCTGTTTACAAACACTGTTAACTGCTTAATTTTACAACAAAAAGAGAAAAAAAACGAAACTCAACTAGCTATAAGAAAAGCATATAGACGATAAATCATAAAAAAAAAGAATAGAAAAATTGGGTAAATTCAATTATTGCACACTCAGAGCATGCAAATGTGGACAATTGAGGCAGAAGCACCTCGATAAGAGCAGTGTTCTTTGTGAGTTAAAGAGAGACTTTGTTGAGGAGTGGGGGTGCCATTTAAAAAGCGTAACATTCCGTTTTCTTGGTATAGTATAGTTTGCTTGGTGTGTTTGTACAATATTACTGAACAAAAGAAACGATAGTGGGGTAAACTAGCAACTAACAAAATAGCAATTGGCATTAAGTTTGAGTTTTGACTGCTCTCTCTGGACTTACATCTTCGTTCTTACAGACTTGACTTTTGAGATTGTGTATAGGATAGACGCCCATGGCGATGGCTCTATGACCGGGCGACTTTTCGCCCTATACATTTGATAGTACATGTATATATATGAATATACATTGGTATTTTCAGTTTATGCACATGAGGTAATGTCAGTTTTGAGAGATGTGTAAATTTCATGTTGATAAAGCGCACGCATGTTATTTGTTATTGTTATAAATAAGTTTTCATTTTTTGTGATTCGTTTTTTTTTCATTCATAGTTTGCCAAGGCAGCGCAAAATACAAGAAAAATAGAAATAACATTTTATATATGGTATATTTATATAGTTAATGTTTATATATAGAACAAATTGGTTTGAATATTGTTGTTGTATTTGATTGTGTTGTTTTTGATTGGCCTTGAAGTGCAAAATAAGTGAGATAAAACAAAATTAAGTACAAATAAAACTCAAATGCAAAATTCTGTTTACAACGGAAACGTATAAGAAGCGTTTTTGTGTGTTTGTTGTTGTTTGTGTTGTTGTTTATAATGCTTTGATTAAACGTAAATGAAACGAAACTCAAGAGCAGCTTCTAAAGTTATTTTGTTTTTAGTATTTTGGTTTTCGCATGAAACATTCAAAAAACTGCAACAAGTAAACAAAAGTTTAGTAGAAAACACAACAAAAATTGATTGGCAATTAAGCTGCTACTTCATAAACCGAAAATCCGCTGGTAATTTCTATTATTCAATACGGTCACAGTTTAATCCATATCAGCTTCAATTGGAGTCCAAGTTGAAACACAAAACGAAAATAATTCAATTTGCAGCATGTCCTGCGCAGGTGTCTTAGCCATTAAATAGCCAGAGAAAAGCTGTAACATGCGAAGGACACGACTTTTGAACTCAGAATTCACAACTCAAAAGTTAGCAGTGTTTTTTTTTTGGGTAATTAATTATGAAAAACAAAACAAGCAGAGTTTGAACATCAGTCAGCATTATTATCATATAGTATATAGTAGTATATATGACATGTACGTATACGTAATTTATATCCCCATACCAAATTGCGACAGCTCTCGGAGTGCAGCTTCTGGTTTTGTTTTTCAATTGATATTTATTTTTCAAGTGAGTTGAGTTGAGTTGTTGTTTTGGTTGTTGTTGTTGTTGTTGTGCGAGTTTTGAAAGAACACAAAAACAATAAATCAATAGAAGAAGAGTTTTACAATTGTACCATATTATAATTAGTTAAGCTATAAGTGTGTGCGGTGCTGTGCTGTTTTGGATAAAGAATAACCATAGTTTGTTTGATTCTTGCTTTGTTTTCTTTGTATACTAAACCTAAACCTGAACTGAAGACTAAAGAAACCAAAAAGTAAAAGAACTGAGTTGGGTGCAATTCCAAAGACCCTTGAGGACTGTTAAATTGGGTTATACTTAGTATAGTATAGGGTATAACTATATATATAAATGTTTTGCCTGGCTGTTTGTGTGGTTTAGAGTTTATGGATCGGGTTCTGTTTGTGTTCTTGTTTTAGGTGGTTTTGGGTGGTTTTGCTTGGTTTGTGGTTTACCTACCTCACGTATGGTCAATGTGTGTGACATCATCTGGATGTTGACCTGCGACTGACTAGTGGGCAGATTATCACTTGAACGCGATTTGATTAATTGCTTCGAACCGCTATTAAGCGCGGATCGGCTTTTTAGTAGCATTTCAGTCTTGATAAATATTCTAGAAATATACTGGGTACTGTAAAGAGAAAACGAAACTTTTGTTAGACATATTTCAAAACGTTTAGTGCCCCAATATCAATAATATTACATTTGATTTTGTATTAAATATGTAATACAATTTGATAGTGCCCCAAAATCGATTATAGCATATATATTTTGTAATTAAATACTCCAATATATTATATTTTGTCTACAGTATTTTCTCACACTATTTTAGTGTTATTGTTTATATTTACCTGAGTCCCCTAATACTAAAAGCGGCATGGAGCAGCTTCGCCGGCGATACTGGTATCTTTTTGCAGAACTTGATGAGCGCATTGCCAATGTCGTTTTTAATATTATCCGGACTCCATTCGTTGTTCGACTGGCATTCCTTGTGGAAGAGATTGAGTACGACCAGAGCGACGCGATAGAGCACCTTGATGCCCTCGTGAAAATAGCAGTCCATGATGCGCACCAAATGCTGAAAGGGTAGACCAGCTAATATCCACCAGCACCAGTCCATGAAGACGCGCTCCAGCTTCTGACCCGGACAGATGCGTTGGAAATACGCAATGGCACTTTTCTATAAAGAACATCATTCATTTAGTATAGCTAATTGGTAAAGGTATTCGGACATTCATTGTAAACATACTGTGTGCTTTTTGGCTATCTGCATGACCGTCTTCCAAGTGACCTCATGCTGCAGTTTGGTTTGATTGATGAATGTCTTCTCCTTGCTGCCCACAAGTCCGGCCAGGCACAGATACGCTTCCTCCTCTGCAACAACAGAAAAGAGCAGAAAAACGATTATTAGATTTGAGCGCCCATCTCACTCACTCACTTAATATTGATTGGGGCAGACTATACGACATTTGCTGGGAGCGTGCAATGCGCTATCGAATTGCATTTGCTCCACAATTATCCGTAGCTTAATAACAGGCCTAACCTTAGCGACACTCTACACACCCTTCTGCCCCACATGTATGTATATGCAAGTCTCTGAGTCTCTAATTTAATTGCACAATTTCAAATTGCAATTTTCACTGCAGCTTCCTGAGCTCGTTCCACGTTCCACGTTCCGCGCATCGTTGCTTGCGGCTCTGGTTGCGGTTGAGGAGCGCTATGTGGTTTGGAATGGAAGCGGTGCTGATTCTGGTGCTGGTGCTGGTGGTTGCGGTGGTTGCGGTGGTTGTGTTGTGGTGCAGAGACGAGACTCGAGGGCGTTACCGCAATGACGCAGCACTTATTGCACTGAATAGCGTGAACGTAACACATATTCGAGTTGAAGGAAGGGGTTTGACCTTGGGTATACCCTGTATACAAACGTTTATAGAGTACCTACTCGCTAAGCTCTGCAAGTCTTTTCATCTCAATTCTACATTCTAGTTCGCATCATCAACTCAAAAGCTCAGCTCAAAGAACAGCACGGCAAATCCTTCATTTAATAATGACTTGAATGGGATATATAAAAATGAATTGACTGAAAAATGTAAATATGAGTCTAAGCTTAGAGATGAATTATATTCAAATTTTGATATTCAAGCTATTGAAATTGATTTGATGTTCGATGATAAATTTTTATAAATTTGCCTACGTAATAAAGGACTAGATACGTATAGGAAATATGCATATGTATGTATTCACTGGCATTTTTACATACTTATATTCCTTGCGTTAGTTAGACATAACAGAGATAAAGTGTAAAGTGGCAATAGTTAGGAAACATTTGAGAACAATTTAGCTTGGCAACTTAAAGGATGATTTTATCAAGGTTTCGTGTATACCAATATACCCCTTAGCGTTTAATAGACTACAGGGCATGTGCCTGCCGCACTTTGACCGCCTTGACATTGCAGATCTGAGCTCAATCAATCTGGCCAATTGCCTTTTTATAGCTGCTTTCTTCAGACGCCGTGCACCATAATTAACTGCCGCACAATTTGTTTATTAAATTAGTCATTGCTCTGCTGCCCTGTGCAAATAGCATATATTAAATAGCACATAGCGAGTATTTGATTTATAAATTAGCCCAAATTATGCAAAAAGTGGCGAGGCGAGGGTAAACTTTGCCACTGCTAAAAATAATTCTACAGATATGTGAGTTATTTATTTAGTTCTGGTTTTTTTTCGCATTTTTTTGCGTGGCGCAGTTAAGTTTCGTGTGTGGCTCATTAGCAGCGTTAACGTTAAAGTTAACTGTGTACAAAACTGATTACAAATGATGGCAACAAAGTACTGTATTTAGTTTAGTAGTATTTAAAATGCAATTGTGAGTGGGTGCCCGTTTGTTGATCAGCCTAATTAGCAATCAGCTGCTATTCGAGGACTTTAAATGCCATTTAGATATCGCTTTGCCTTTAGAGTGACTTACGTAACTGTATTAATGTACTGATAAGCCTAGTTAGTTGCATTGATTAGCACATAAACAAAGGCATTTCCTAGATTTGCCTTTGTGCAGCAGCCCGCTTTTCAGAGCTTATCATCAGCGGCTTATCAGCCGTTTAACGGTACAGTTTAACGCTGCGGTTCGCTTCGGTCTAAGGCGGTTGGGTTTGGCTTAGTTTATGACTGCCCTTAATAATTATTGTATTGTTTCAAATGTTATCAATTGTTTTGACAGACTGCAACAGTTCAAAGATACTCATCACTGTTATCTGTTATCTGTGAGCAATGTATCTGTAACTGTACCAGTATCTTTGTATCTGCTTCTCAGTATCTACAAGTTGGCGGCTTATCACTTGCGGAAACCTCCAGCTTTTGCAAACAACTTTCAGATAAACATATTTGCTTAGCGTATTTTTATCATTAAATATTTGAGTTGCGGTCTATTTAAAGAACTGCAGTTAAATTCTCTGGTAACATATGTGCAAAATCTGAGAAAATGTTCGTTAAGCTCAAATTGTCAAATGCATCAAATGCAACTAAAATCGTGCACTAATTGCTCTGTTTGTCTATAAATAGTTAACAGCTGCGTCAGTCACTTGCAATAAGCTTTCAATTAGACAATTGCCCTGGCCTAGGGGGAATGAGAGGCTCACTGTGCGGGTTTTAATTTTATGACACCAATTGAACCGATAAGCAGCAAGAGCAACAGCAACAATAAAATAATAAAACTGGTTAAGAAATCGCAGCCCGTTTCACGTTTCAATTTGACGTCAGGGAATAATGTGCACGTGTACACCTAATGAGGATGTTTAGAAGATCGGATCGAGGGGGGCGAGCTGTATCTTCCAGCTATTTAATCATGTATACACAACTTTGATAAACTGCAGCTGAGCAACTTTTAACATTTACGGCCTAAATAAATCATGCGTTGGATAAAAAACAGCAGCCCCCAACCAAATAAAAGAAAAACTAAATAAAACGAAATCGAAAATAGATGCGGAAAGTGTAAACAACATTTAAATAAGAGCCATCGAAATAAAACAATAAATTTGTCTATCGCAGGTGCTAATTGAGTTGGAGGCAGCGCCAAGTGGAAATTGCAATGCCCTTTAAAAACGACAGCAACTGAACTTGAAATGCGTGAAAAACCGTTTAAAGTAGCGTTTTATTATTAACATAATTGAGATAATTAGTTGCTTTTTTTCATTATCAAATAGGCGAGAGGACAAATATATTTTATTTTTTTAACAAATGAGTTTTTCGATGAAAGAATTATTTTTCATGGAAATCAATTCTGTTGAGATAAAGTTCAGAGTTTAAAGTGAGTTGAAATTGCTGTTTATTACGGCAGAAAATTCTGGCGAAAAATATCTGATTTTGTTGAATCAAAAATATAATTAAAATAACAATGGAATAAAGACTTTCTAATTATTCTTAAGAATTAAAAAGAAGTTTTGTAAAAGCGAACTTAAAATTTTTTCATAAATAGGTATTTTTGTGCAAAAAAAAAGGAAAAGACAAGTGGGAAAGGATTATCTTCCGTGCCGAAGATTTTATACTCTTTGCGAACCTATAGGCAATTTTCACTCTGCCAACTGCGCCACTGAAATTTCATAAGCTGTACAAAATCGTTTTGTCGCGTAACCTTTTTTTGTTCTAAGAATATTTAATTCATTGCCAGTTGTATAGCAGCTATAAGATATAGTGATCCGATCCGGCCGGCTCCGACCAATGTGCTGTTCCCTGGAATAATAAGTGTCTGTGCAAAGTTTTATTGCGATAGCTCAAAAACTGAGGGACTAGTTTGCATACATACAGACAGACAGACAGACAGACAGACGGACATGGCTAGATCAATTTGTATTGTCATTCTAAGCATACTGGCAGTAACTTTTGGGGGTCTCCGACTCTTTCTTCTATGCGCTACAAACTTCAGCACAAACTTAATATACTATTTTCTTCGAAAAGTGTATAATGAACAACCATTTAAATAAATATATTGGATTTGGATGACTTGCTACTTAAAATGTCAACTATTCCAATCCAACTGTTTAATTCTGTTAGATAGTCACACATTTGAGCTGGTTTGAAAACCATTTGCAAAGTTCCATTGCATTTCACATACTAAACTAAAGATAGAAAACTAAAACTAAACTAAACTAAATCTAGTTGATGTTTACCTTTGTGTAAATTCATATACACAAAAGCAAACAGCGAGCAGGCTATAAATATAAGAAAGCACTCTCCGAACACCGTCATCATAGTCACACTCTTGCTGCTCAGCTGCATAATATTAGACAAAGCTTTTGCATAAACACACACACACACACACACACACACACCAACATACACACACACACACTAATGCACAGGCAGGTGCGTGCTTGTATTAGTGAGCTTTGGCTACTGCGGGTCTCAATTCATGAATATGCAAATCTAAAGCACAATTTCAACCCTCAAGCTATACAATGTTTAAGTTCTAAGTGCGTCAAGTCGAATGATTCTCTTTCTGCTGGATTTTATATCGCAGAGCACGTAATGCTCAAGTATTTGTCGAGAGTGGGGGGCTTCAGCTCGTCCATATAAAAGCCGTGCAAAAACAAATATGCATAGCTCGACAATGTTTGGGTAGGGCATAAACAGAACAACAGAATAACAAACAGCCATAAAACAAAAGCAAACGCAAAGATGATATATAAAAAGTGCGCATTTGTTTGGCTTCGTTGCGTTCGGGAATGGGCATGGGTATGGGGGCATGAGGGGGGTAAGGGGGGTACGGGAATGGATACGAGTATGGGCTATCAAAATGCGAATGCGAATGCGAATCGGAATCCGAATGGGTTTGCCCAATTGTACTTTATGTGAATTTCATGCTCACGTGCTGGCGTCATTAGCAGACATTTCCGAGATACGACAAACTAAAAATAAACTACAATTATAATTCTAGATCTAAGGCTGAAAATGTGTGTCACATGTCAAAACGAGAGGCAAACGCTACACTGCTAGCTAGATAGATGAAAACGTCTGACAAAGTTTATAAGCTACTTACGCATGTTTTACGTCAACATAATAAATGTTAATAATGGTATTTCAAAGTAGCGAACAGAAACAGCAAATACACTCAAAGCTACAATTTTAGAAAGAAGTGGTTTCTCATTGCTGCTCAGGGCTTACGATTTGCAGCCACTGTAGTGCAAACTTTGCAGTCTTGTGCCGCTGATCTGTTACTTGTATTTAAGTGGCAAACAAAAAAGAATCAAATTTGCATAAAACACAACGCAGACAGACGACAACGATGAGTCAATGACGTCAACAAGCTGTCGACGAGCGCGATACAAAGTGTCAATATAGACATATGTACATATGTACATACATATGTATACGAATGTACATACATATGTACATACATGTGTCTCGCTACATTTGTGTACTTCGTTTATTGAACTTGAAATGCACAAAATGCTGATTGAAAATGCAGCTCATATTTTCTTGCCATTCATTTCGTATTATTATTAGGTCCGCTTTCCATGTTAGCCTTTTGTATGATGTGTAATGTTTACATAGGGCACAGCATCGACCTTCACTGAATTCCCAGCAACAAAGTTTACACATTCGTAATTTCAATATAAACAACGGACCTTTGTACTTTCAACGGGGAGCAAAACTATTTATAGCGACTACCTTGAAACTGCCCCGGCGGAATCGCAATCTCCAGACGCTACAGCATTTCTTTTCGGGCAGTGTAAACAAACCTCCAAAACGGGTAGACCCCAGACAGAATACAGAATGGAGAGCAAGACGCTGTCGACTTTTGAAGTCGACCTCTTTCCGTACGGCTTATCAGGCGCAGCTTTATCAGTCCCGGACAAGCAGGCTTGCGGGCAGGAAGAAGAAGACAGGCGGAAGGGGATGGGTGGGCGGATTGGTTTCAGTCATGTGCCTCTCAAGTAACGACGCATTATAATCGTAAGCCACAGGCACAGCGCCCCCTCTATTGGATGGATGCATCAACTTACGTATGTCTATAGGTATATTTGTCGAGATAATGCCATATTCTAAATTAAGTGCGCCGCACACTTGAACCCAGATTGAAATCGATTGATTGTCTTGTTGTTTCACAGTTTCTGGAGGCACAAGTTTCTATAGAGTTTGTACACAACTGGGGGGTGTTCAGGGTTCAGCCAGCAGCTGGCATTAATTAGATTACAGGATATACTCTATATTCTCGCTTGATATTCCGGCTATTGATTAGCGTTATTTTGCCACTTTTTGGGGTTATATATTGGGGGCCATGCCAGCTGTCATTTCTAATCTACGGCAGGTGATTGCTGCATGTGAACTACGCAAATCTGAATCGAAACAGCTAAAGGTTGACATTGAAACAGAATGTGAGACCTTTTGCGCTTTTCAAATATATGTGTATATGTATTTATGAGTTTTTTCCGCAATTCACAAAATTTCCCATGCTAGACAGAAATTGTAGGTTGATTATTTACATAAGTCTTATTGTTTCCTAAACTTTGCAAACTTTGATTATTATCAAGAGATATTTTGTGAAATTATTGGGAAATACGTAATTACATATTCGCTAGAATTTGACGGAGATTTGAGATTTCTTAAGGAGCTGCACATATTTGTATTACAATAATATTCTAGAGGAAATCGGAAATCGGAAGATCATTTCTAAGGACCCGTAAAGATTAAATGCCGATAACAAACTGTAATCAACATTTAATTAGAGTTTAAAATCGGTCTTGAAAGTCAGAGTCGGTTAGTTCCTGCTAGTTTCATATATTGATGCACACAATTTAAATACAATATGAAGAAAAACAAGAAAAAGAATGCGAGAACAAGTTTGGTGTTTCGCAATTAAACAATTCACAGCGACATGTTGCAGCCATAAATATTTATTAATTTATGACAAACTACTGTTAAACAATTTATGTGTTCGTCTTTGCCCATTCGATTGCTGCGGTATTAAGCGGCTCAACCAATCTCTGCCCACATGCCACCAGATTAATCCAACTTCAAACTGCTTAAATACGTAAGTATGTATGAAATATATTTGTAAGGCACACAAATTAATTGGCGTCGCCAGAGGAAATAGCAATTGCAAATAAGTTAAGAGACCTGATCGCCAGACAGACGAATGTCTGATAACAAGGGCGGCAAATACATATATGAAAATGATATATACGACACATATGTAAAAATGAGAAGTGCTATATAATGATATTATCAAACATAAGTCAGCTGAAACGAGAGAAGAGCCCAACACGGAAAATGAAGTTCAAAGTAAAACTCAAGGCTCAAAAGCGGGGCACAATGAAAGTTAAAGGTCACAGTACACCTGCTACCCTGTAATAATAATAATAATAGTACACAATATGTACTTGATTCACATGCTTATAGGGCTAAGAGCAGCATCCTATTGACTTTAGCAGTGTATTTCGAATTGCCTGAAATTGTTGGCCCATTGCCTGTTGACCAAAGCAATTAGCTACAAAAATCACGATACATCAATTTGCGTTTAGCTGTGAGTTAGTTACTTGAAAGAGCAGCAAACGTTGCCGATTTACAATTGTGCCAATTACTCGTGCATCTATTGGTTTGTTGAAGCGATAAAAGCAACAACAACAACAACAACAAAACTACAAATAATGACAAATAATGACAAAAACAAATACTGTACACACTGAAATTGAGTGAGTGAGTTGAGCTGAGCTGAGCTGAGTTGAAAACTCAGGTGCATTTAATGAATCAAATGCGGAACGAGAACGAAACGAGAGTGGCTTGCTCAAAGTCATAAGTAGCAAAGGACCAATTGGGAAGAGGACAAGATGAACGTAAGGGGTGCGACAACTTACCCGACATGAAATGCAAAAGTAACGATGTAATCGGATACAATACTGGACTGTAGGTGATGTCGGGGCAATCATAGCCGAGCACGTTCACAATGCGATCGGCAACGGCGCGTCCCGTGCTGGTCAGATGGTAGGGCAAGCAGTGTGTGGCATCCACAAATGCGGGCAGCATGATGGGCTTCTCCGACAGCTCCGTGGTGCCGAAGACCTGGAAAGGCGTACACAACATGGGTTAGTGGGATGCTCTCAAGTGATGCCTCATTCCCTTGTCTGGAGCTTACCTGATGCACCATCTCCCAGTAGAAGCCATCGAGCATGTTTTGCTTGGTCAAATGCTGGGCGCACAGTGCTGGCCACAATTGTGAGCGTATCGGCGAGTTAATTGGCCACGAGTTCTCTCTGAGTATGTTCTTAACATCGCGCTTCTTGCTCTGCTGCAGCAGCTGCTGGACTTCGGTGAATGAGCGCAGCGCCGGCTCCTTGCCTGGAAGAGCAAACGCAAATGCAACAACAAACAATGAGCAAAAGCAAAGCAAACATTATAGTCAGACAGTCAGTCAAGTGAGTTTCGCTTAGGATAGGTCGCGAACTCTATTGTCTAACAATAAACAACAAATTAAGCTAATATGAATGTTGCAGGTGCGAGTGCGAGTGCTCGACTAGTCGATGCTCTGCAATCTTATACACACATAAATTAATGCGCTGCTCTAATCTGCCCTCCTTACGATAGTTTCTTAAATTACTTATTGGTTATTACTCAGTTATTATGAACTGCATTTTGAAACATATACAACAAAGGGATGCAAAAATAAGCAGGTAATCAGGTGCCTTGGAATCAATTCCAAATGTTATAAGTCTTGTGTTTGCTTACCAATCAATTTTAATATTTTCAGTAATTTATATCTATAAGAACTAAGAATTTTAAGAATACTGAGGATATGCAATTTGACATAGAAAATATATGTATGTACTATGCGAGTCAATATTTAAAATTTCAATAAATATATAGACATAAATAAATAAATAAATAAAATAAAGGCGAATTCATTCTGCCTGTAACTTCACACTTTCTGTGATTATAGGGTATACATATAAAAACTAGCGTGCTGCTCGAACCTCCACATTTTAAATCATTACAGGAACGTAGTTATATATAACAATATATGTACATACAGTGGCCGGCATATGTATATATTTTGAGAAGCTAGAAATTAATTGTTTTTAGTTTAATTTAAAACCAAGGCTATTTAAAAATTCAAATAATATGTAAAAGTACGATTTTTTCATTTTAATTTAAACTTTAGAGAACCGCTTATCAAAATATATATGCCGACCAGTGTATAGTATAGTCATTTCTATTACGTATATAGTAAACTAGTAAACGCTGGTGGTCAGCTCAAGTGCCTGCTGATAAGTTGGTCAGTTGCGGCTGCCGTTTGTGCAAGCCCACTTAAGTCCTTATATGACATTTTGATTGATAAGAAACGAAGCCCCAAATGCTTGCCCCAAACAGCTGCCCTGAAGACCAAGACCAACAGAACCAATTGAACTTGCAGCTGGAGGCCGAAGTTACGAAGCGCACAAATGTTTATAGAAATAAGCAGAGTTGAGCTCAGATAAGTAAGTGAAATTTGTCAGCGAGAACACAAAATATTACGCATACGCCAGAGTGGCAAATAAAATACTTGAGTTTTGCAATGTTTACATATTGCAGTATGTGATAAGCTTTATTGATAGATGCTTGTTCTACATATACAAACATAAATGCTTTCATAGGGTTGGAGAGCAGGCAATCAAAATTCAATTCAAATGATAACTATAATGAAACGTTGTAGTTTAATACATTTTATATGTGTAGTTGTAAAAATGCATTATTAAAATGCAATTCAAAGTCATAATTGAAAGGCAAACAAAATTGAATTGAATTGAGATCGAAATACTTAGTTTTGTCAAGTAGTGTTTTTAATTTAATTTATAGAGTTGAAGTAAGTCGTAGTTGATAAAATGACTTTCTTGACAGCTTTCAAATGCACATTGCAATAAGAAACAAATAAAATAAAAAAAAGCTGAGCTGATAAACAAAAGTGGTGCAACTGCAAACAATTGATTGAATTATTTATCGATTTCGAAACATGTACATTCTATTGAACGACTTCTAATATTAAATGTATCAAAATGTCGATTTAATTTCTATAATGAAGTTAATTTCACATTGAACTAAATTTAAAGGCTCAAGTTTTCTATTGATTATACAGAGTAGAATTTTAAGTGAAATTAGAATAGCGAAAGAAACAATCTGTTTCGGAAAACTATAAACATGAATTGAGTAATTAAAAATATATGTTAAGCAACGTTTTGAACAAATGTTATACGAGAAAAATTAAAATACAATTTAGCAGCTCAACCAAAAGTAATCCAAACAACAAATGTCACAAACTGTCGTGTCTAGATTGATTGTTGGTCCGATTTTCCGGAGTATTTTGTGGCCAAGTACGTAATGCAAAACTTATCGCTGGTCAGCTGGTTCTTGAAGCAGAAGCGCCTCGGCCCCCCGCAACTCATCGATTGACGCCATCGATGAAGCACAAGACTCGCAACGGAGGCCGCGTACTTGAATGCCACCCTGGGGAGAGAGGGAGGGAGGAAGTGGGAGGGAGGGAGGAAGTGGGGGAGGGAGGAAGTCGGGGAGGGAGGAAGTGGGGGAGGGAGGTAGGTCGGAGAGAGAAGCAGGAGGATCAGCAGGAGGGTGGCGGAGTTTTTCGAAATGGAGCTGCCATATTGATTAGCTATCGGAGCGGCGGGTAATTGATTGTGCATTGGGTACATGTCCCATTACCCATTAGCCATTACCCATTACCCATTACCCGGCCAGGCGACAGCTGATCGATTTTTGCATGCCAGTTGCTCGTCCGCTTATCACGCGCAGTTCGAATTATTTGCTATTTGTTATTATTATTGTTGCTGTTGTTGTTGCTGTTGTTGTTGTTGTTCTTGTTATTGGATTGGCCCCAGGTCCCTGGGCGCAATGATAAGAGCCGAAGAGCCGTACCCAGCGCCAGTCAACAGTCATCGAGCCAACTTGTTATGTTTAACGAATCACAACAGATACAACACATACAACAAATTCAACAGTCAGCTCTTCTGCCTCTTCTTCTTGTTTGGCATTTATTTTCATTTTGTATTTGTACTGCGCCTTAAAAACCAATTGTTATTAATATCATTTAGCCAAAATTATGGTGTGCTATCGGCTAAGCTGGAAATATCAAGTGACGCCAGATTGATATAGTAATAACTATAAGAAGGGGGGCCTGGAGTGGGGCGGCGAATGTTGTAAATGCAATAACAATAAAAACTGGTATAATTGAGCGAGCCTCGTTTGCATTTATATACATATATATATATATATATATACAGTGTGTGTGTGTGTGTGTGTAATTAATCTCACGCCTCTGTACATTTGCATTTGGACGAGTCTCGATATGAAAATGCTAAGAGGAAAAACTCTGATATAAACACAAACAAATTGACACACATACATACATATATATATATATATATATATACATACATATGCGTATTTGTCTGATTTTATACGACTACTGATGCGGTATTTTTCCTATCGACGCCATCAATTTCATTTCATATGGAATGTTAAATTGTTAGCAAATGAAACTTCCAATTAAAATCACTGAAAGTCAGTGAAATATAAACACACACAAAACGATTCATAATCAGCCGCATTAATTTAAACTTTATAAAACGCTTTAAAAATGTTGCATACACTTAAAATTGGAACGTTAAATTATAATTCAAAACGTAATCAGTATTATTGAGCAATAAAGAAACGTGTATTAAAACTTAATGAAATTAGAGTTGAGTGCTTGATGGAGAGTTATTCAGAAAACGATTTGAATATAAATTATATTAAATTTTGCGTAAACGCTTGACAAGTCAGAAGAAAATGTTATTTATGTTATTTATGAAATTATATTTTTCCTCAAATTCAGCCCAATAAAAAATTAAATTTTATTCTGCCAGAAACAAATTTATTATTATTTCATTTGATATAAAATTTATATAGTTTATCTTTTTTCCGTTGCATGTTTTTAGTGATCTTAATCTCAATCTCTAACAAAAACTGTTTTAATTTAAACAAGTTTATTGTTATTTGTTGACTGTTGCTTAAACTCATCCCATCAAGTTGATGAATAACAACTCAAGTAATATAATTGAGCTGCTCATTTCAAAAAGCTGTTGAAAAATCAATAAAAATTGACAAGCTTTGCCCCCGACTTGAGTGAAACTTGTGCACTCTTCCTCTTCCTCCCCGTAACCCGTAAACTGAAAACTTCAAACAATTTATTGTGTTTACACTTCAAATTAGTTAAGTTTATTAGCATTTGGTATTTTTTCGTTTTCTACTTTTTGTGCGGGGCACTGTTTGCTCTGGCAGTGTTTATGATCTGTGTGGAGACTTTATTACCTGGACTGAACTGCCAGCACTGGCACTTAGTGGTTATATCATTCGAGCTGGCCGCTATAAACAGGGGCAGCTCGAAGAACTTTTCGCACTCGGGATCAACGTAGACGCTACTGCGGCGACTGCTGAACTGCTCCAAGTCGCGTATGCCCAAAACTTTGCCAACCATCTTGATGCTTTTATTTTCTGTCGTCTGTGTTGTGCTTGCTCTTATTTTTATTTATTTTTTTATTTTGGTTTATTTTGCTTATTTTGGCACCGAGTATTTTATTTTGGTGTGTATTTTTTGCTGTTCTTCTTATTGTATGTTGTATTTTTGTTATTTGTTATTTGTTTTTGTTTCACAGCCGCAACAAATACATGTATGTAGATTTTTTGGTTATTCTGTTATTTATATATGTTTTTCGCCGCTTGTTTTTATTGTTTTGAATTTATTGCGCTCTGCAATTCGCTGGCTTCGTTAATTCGTCGTGCGAGCGAGCGGCGCAGCACTTGAATTTAATTAGCAGCACATTCAAATTTATCAATTCACATTTTATTTATTTTTTATTTCGGTCCACAATAATTTAAATAATTTTGCATTTAATTTGTTTTTGTTTTGCGTTTTGCGTACTGTTTGTACTCCTTGGCCTGTCCACGGGTTGAACAAAATCATTAAAAAAAGGGTTTCATGCGGGCGATCGTGAATCGAAATCGAAACGAATTACGAATTGAGAAACTCTGAAATTCCGTAGGCCTACGTGCGACGCGTTCGAATGCGTTCAATGTTCTCATCGGCGGGCCGGTTTCTTGCGGTGAATGAAACCGAAAGCTCCCCCCAATGGGGTGAGAGAGCGAACCGCCACTCACTGAGAGAGAGAGAGAGAGAGAGAGAGAGAGTGCACGGACGATCTCAACCTGGCGCGTGAAAGCTTCGCTAAAGCTTTTTAGCTGCTGTGTGTGTGTGTTTTATATTCTTCTTTGCGTGCTCTGCGATGCGCTCGCTATTTGGCTTTCCTTTATTATCTCATTTCGTGTGTGTTCTTTTCGATGGCGCCGACAACGCGGACAGCGACGTCGGCAGCAGCAACAGCTGTTTTCTGTTTTCGTTCTGACTGCCTGTTGCTCGCAACTCTTGTGTGAGAGCGATAGAGAGAGAGAGAAAAAGAGCGTACGACCCAAATCTCAGTGTAAATGCTTTTATAAATAGCCCGCCCCATGCAAAGTGTGGGGAATTTCGTAAGCTCGCGATTTGGCAATGGACAGACACAAAATGTGAAATGTGCTTGGAAAGCAGCGGCCAGAATGTTGCTACCAACACAGGATTCCTGCAAACGTATACGTATCATGTGCATACGTATACGTATACGTAGCGCAACGAGCTCAGGTTGAGAAATTCCACATTAAATTTGTTTACGGCCGACATTTTATTTTGGAAAGAAAATTAGATTTATGAGCGTTGCGTGCCCAAATAGCTGGCAAGTGGTACAAATCGCTGAAATATCTGTGGAAAATTTCTGCGCTAACGGATAAATGAATATTTATGGCAAAGTTAAGATGCCTTTAGCAATGGAAGAAGTGTTAAAAGGTTTTGGCCAAACTAGGGATTTTCATTTAAATATTGTACATTTTCTTTCAAGCGAGTGAGTATTTTCTTTTATTGTTGTCAGATCATAATCCTTTTCTAAAAACAGGTCTAATGACTAGAATTTATTATAAATAGGAATTTCTAAGATAACGATCTTGTTTCCAAATGATATCATATCAAGTATGAGCTTTTAGATTTTTATAACATATTATATCATTATAAACTGTTCTATATTTCATTAATTTGCATACTTTAACTAAAGCTTGTTTGCCATTAATATCCATAGCAATTCTCTCTAAAGCAACATTCATTCACAAATTATAGATTCCATCTACATAAATGCCGAATGATTTCTGTTTCATTCACAATCCGGAATACGCAAAACTCAAAAAATCTACAATGTTTTGTTTAACATCACGTGATATTTTTGTCTATTTCCTGTGCTGCAAAACGCATTTCAATCGCAACAACAACCAAAACAGTTTCCCATTCGGCTATTTGCCTTTCTTCTTACACCTTTTTCGCATTAGATATACGTTGCTTGAATACAAATTGGTTTTTCACATGTTTCGTCAGTCAAGGAACGTGAAAGATCTTGTTTACATATTCGAGATGTATAAATAAATATATACAGCATATATGTATGTATACAAATTGTATATGGAATCGTAGCATTATATGTATATGGATATTGAAAATAAACAACGCGTGGCCATTGTGAAAATTTGCTATATGGGTTTTCAAGCAGCCGCCACAAACAGAAGAGTCAAATGATTAATTGGGCAAACCGTTTGCTATATATATTTATCTGTATTTATTTATACATATGTATGTACATGAATATAGAAAAACACTGACAATTTTCTAGAACTGCCTGTATCGGCTTCATAAGCATCATATCATTCCGATTTTTGCTCAACTGAGTCGAACAATTTTTGGCGCCCGACAGACAAAAATAAAATTCTTGCCCAACACCTCTAAATTTATATGCTTAGGTACATCAGATATGGCATATCTACTATATGATGAGTCGATGTGTGGATAAGCCTGTAATGTAATTAAATGTCTCATAAACAACAACATTTTCGTCACGTTTCGCGCACATTTGGTTGGGCAAACTACTTAACAATCAAATATCAAATGACGCATGTCAAGTTTAGAATTTGTTTTTAGATAAATAGATAAACAGTTGCTTGCAAGGAATAGACATCAACTTATGCAATTAGTTAACGTTTTTCTTACATATTTCTTGACCTAGATTATATAATACGAAATACGATCGCTTGAATTTACCTATTTACCTAAAAACGCACTTATCTGTCAAAAAGTTCCCATCGAATCAGCTGCAGGCACTTGTGCGACTAATCGAGGAGGCCATAAAGCTAATGAGCAGTTAATTGATTACTATTTATAAAATCAGATATCTTTATGGAGCAAAAGACCCCTCCAGACTGTAGCAATAACACACACAATATTATGAAATTTCGGCTATTGAAAATGTTGATCGCAGTCCAAATTGTGGCCACTAATTCCGATTGACGTAGTTTATTAATCAATTCATGAGCAGATTCTAAGTAATAGCTCACGATTTATTCACTATTATTTGCAAAGTTTGTTAATTGATCGACCCACATGATGTACCAAAGAGTTTGATTGTGATATGCAAAAATTTGTTAACATTAAAAGCCTCAAATGGCTGATGGATTTTCTATTCCATTCATCTTTGCATTGTGTATTTTTCAAGACTGCAAACATTATAGATTGCATTAGTAATAACATTTTCAATCATAGAATATAAAATTGTAATCTGAATGCTGCTTAGGACACCATGTAATTTTTTTAATTTAAGAATACCCATTTGATATTATTTATTTATTTCATTTGGACTTAACAAGGAAGTTTCCTTAAAGGACAGCAATTTCAATGAATTCGAATTGTGCATTTTCATCATTTGTACTACAAATCGTTAATATTTTGCCAATTAAGACATAGCAAGTATTCACCAGAAAAGCGGACTTGAAAACCTTTGCACTTCTCTTCAACGAATTGCATTTCCCGGTATTCTCAACATTTGCATGTATATTTGTATACTATATCGCTTATATCGCCATTTGCTTGTAGAGCGACAGAATCAAGCCAAAAGCAAACTGCAGACAAGTTTTCAATTGAAAACAAGAACAAACAAATTAAATTATTGTGACATGATCTAATGTGCAATTTTTAGTACACAGACCAAGAGAGAAGCGGAAACTATACGAAACGAATCGAAACGAAACAAAACAAAACGAAAGGAAAACGAATTGACGCCAGAGGGAAACCTTAAGACCAACAATTAGAGGCGTAAATGGGCGGGGCAGGGGGTGGGCTGAGTGGGGCGGGGCGCATTTGGTGGGAGGTCACATCTCTGAGCATGCAGATTGCAAATGCAATTTATTAGACCTTTTTCGTTGGGTTGCCCCGTTGACTGTTGACGACATTGTGGGGGCTGCATGTGTTGCCAACTATAACAACTACTATCTAATATAGCAGCATATAGTAGCAGCAACAATTAAAGCACTACTACTAACAACAACAACATCAACAACAACAACAACTGACGGCTGCATCTAAATTTAATTTGCATCAAATTGAAGAAACCGCAACCCAAAACACGTTCAAGCAATTTTTTCTGTTTTTTGTGGTGGTTGTTGTTGTTGTTGTTGTGGTTATTGTTGTGCTTCTTCTAATTGTTGTTGTTTTTTTTTATTATTTTTTGGCAGAAAATTCGTGTTGCTGGCTGCGGTTTTATTGTGTCTTGTTGATTTCCAAATTGTCAAAGTTTGCTAATTGGAACAGCGTGTCTTTGAAAATTGAATTCAGCTTAAAATTAACAAAATCTAAATTTATCCCATCCAAAGATTGCACAGACAACAAAGAAATTAAATGAAAATTGCAAATTCGATAGAAATTTACTCTTTCCAATGAGTTCAAACTCAAATATTCAATAGAGAAGCTTCAATAACATGATTATTGGCTTATCATTGTCGTATCTAATATCTTTTGAAACATGCATTTTTTACAAAAAGTTTACCTAACATTTATTGAATTTTCTTTATTAAGGGTTTGAACTAAAAACTGGTAAATATTGATATTCTCAAGACATTTTTCGGTCGCTGTATTTGATCGTATAACTATTAATTTGAATAATATAATTGTTCCAAAGCCAAACCGTCTTTATCTTAGCATACATTTTCTAATCCTCAACAGCTCTGGCCACACCTGACATCAATAAGAATTTCAGACAAATACATAAGTAGAGAAATAAAAACAAATGATGGGAATCTTGGATGTCACACGCACGATTTTGATTTGATATTCAATCAAATTATTTACGGAGCCCAACAAGGCTGATTCCTTTGCCGTTTCTTCCACTTGATCATGCTCTCCGTGTTGCATGTTTAGCACGTTATAAAAATAGAATACGCACACAACATACTATACTATACTATATGGAGAAACCAACCCTCACATGGAACTCAATTAAGCCACCGATCGAGCGGCACATGCTGAGTAGCAGCAATTAGCACGTTTTTGTGCCATAAACCAAAACAAAAAGCACATGACAAGAGTCCAAAATGATACCAACACAGCAAGCTCTTTGGTTTGTTTGCAAATTTGGATGGGTTTACGGCATCTGAGGGAGCAGCTTTGTGGATGGGGATCGTGGTTAGCTTGCTGGTAGTTTTCCGCGTGGAAATACTCGAGTTTTAAAGATCAAACTGGAGATTCTTCGCTTGATTTGCAGTTGCATATTAATTAGATTTCGTGCTCTAAGTGGGCGGCAGCTGTTGAATCGAGTTCCACGAGCGCGCGCCGTGTCCAATTTGTTTAGTGGTCGATAAACAAAAATAATCAAATTCATTTAGTACTCCAGGATGAGCAAGTTAAACAATTGATTAGTTTATAGCGACTAAGCAATACGATTCTATTAGCTTGCTACTTATTGGCGCTTCTTTGAGCCTGGTACACAAGTCTGTATAAAAGCATATAGTATATGCGAATATGGATCAGAGATCAGCATGTGAGCACTATTGGAATAGAGGCTAATAAGTGTTTTTCTTTTGCTTTCTTTGTTTCTTTCAGCACTCTTAAACCAGTTTTGCGGCTTGATTTATGTAAGATGCATCGGAAACTCACAATTTTAATTGAATAAAATCTAAATACATTATTTTTACTTGTTTTTTATTCATAAGCAGTCTGCTTTCAAAAAGTGTGCAGCTTATTAACATATTAATAAAATGCATATTTTAAAAGTCATGTGCTTTATTTGTTTGATTGTTCTTATATTGCTTGTGCTCAATAAATTGCTTTGATTTTTATTCTATAGTCCATTTTCTTCCTTTAAAACCAGATAAATAAAATGCTCTGAGATATCTGCTCATTTATGGCTATATGTTATATGTTTTTGTGTGGCTTGAAAATGCATCTTTTAAAAATTCGCACTTTTTATTTGCGTTATTTTGTTAAGCTCTAACTTTCGCAAATCCAAACTACAGAGTATCGTGTAGTCTTCTATAGATGAAAGCGTTTAAGTTTGTTTGTCTTTCAAGTTTGAGTTGTTTTCAGAGCTTTGTTCTACTTATTGCAAATTATTCAGATATTTCAATAGCCTCATCAACAGCTGCTCGAATATGCGGCGTATGCGTAATATAATGTGCTATAATGATTGCATTGATTCAACTGATTGACTGCTTGGCCAACTGAATGGAAATTGCACAGCGCACGAGACTTGTGGAGAAAATGTATACATATACAGAAAAACTACAAAAAACATAAACGCATATCGAGGTGCGATAACTAACAAGTTGTCATTTTAAACCCGATTTTGGTCTAATGTGCATTGCGATTGCACTTTTGGAGGCTACACAAACACATATATTTACATAATAAACACATACGCACACACACACACATACAGAGAGATATA
>JAWNLL010000196.1:0-148373 GCA_035042425.1 Drosophila flavopinicola | reverse complement strand
CCAAGATGAGGAGCATAGAGAAGAAGAGCGATTGCGCGATGCAACTGCAAGGCGTGAGATTAGAGATGTCAGGCAAGAAGAAAGAGCTCAGGATCATTTGAGAAGACGAAACCGACGTCAAAATGAGGCTTTAAGGCACCAGGAGCAAATAATTAATAGCTAACAGAGAAGGATAACCAGGCAACAAGCAAGACAGCATGAGGAAGAGTTGCGGATCCAGAACCAACTTAGAGTACAGGACTACAGAACAGATCCTGCCAACCGCCGAGAAGAAAGTGATAGACAGTCCCAAAGGAATGTTCGTAGAAAGCAGCACCTGCCCAAGAGGAAGAACGCGAGCATCAACGTCAAAGACGAAATGACAGAGGATTTAATGCGTATCTTCTTCAAATCAAAGAGGGGCCAACCCAAATTTGCGTTTGTTGCGGTGGTACATGGTTTAAGCACCAAACGAAGCATTTGTTAAAAGCA
Source organism: Drosophila flavopinicola (assembly GCA_035042425.1). NCBI lineage: Eukaryota > Metazoa > Arthropoda > Insecta > Diptera > Drosophilidae > Drosophila > Drosophila flavopinicola. The sequence continues at coordinate 147,902 of JAWNLL010000196.1, read as the reverse complement.
CGCATCGCGGATAAGCATCCTCATCTGGATATCAGAAAAAATTTGTATCTCGCCGATCCACTGGAGCACGGAAAATTTTTGTTTTGCTCCACGTGCCACCGAATGGTATCCCTCGGAAAGGTGCCAAACATATATCTCGCCGAGGGACTAGATTTGCCGACCATCCCAGACTGCCTCAAGGGTCTCTCTTGCCTTGAAGAGCGGCTGATTGCGCCAAGAATTCCCTTCATGCGAATTGTATCTCTTGGATATCAACGCCAGTGTGCAATAAGAGGAGCAGTCGTAAATGTTCCAATTCCTCCCACGACGATTCGACCAATTGGAATCAATTCAAGTGCAGCTGAAGCGCAGAATGGAATATAACCGCACATTTATGACGGATACCATGAGGCCTGCGAGAGTCGTCGAAGCTCTTGAATTCCTCGTCACAACAGATTTGTACAGGAAGCACGAAATTGAGTTGGACGAGAATTGGCTTTCCATACATGAAGGTCAAGAGGAAGTTCCATTCATTGCTGATCCAGCAGATGAACCATTGGTCCAGGAGCTCTAAGGAAGCCACCAAGGCGAATTAAATTTAATTGCCGACGCAGCTCAAGAGGAGCTTAATCCCGGTGGCCAAGAAACACTATTGGATAATCAGCCAATAGAAAACTATGTGGCAATTGCTCCAGGAGAAGGCAGGCATCCAGTCGACATGACAGCAGATGACGACGCTGAACGACTGTCATTCCCAACAATTTATGCAGGAACACTAAAGCAAAGCATTGTGACGTACAGCAAGGAAGCACGATCAAAAATTCGACATTTCGATCGACGCTGTTCACGTGTAGATATTTTGCTATGGACCTACAAATACTACGAGCTTTCCCGGGTAAAGAGCGCTATTTGTATTTGCTTGCGGAAAAGTCCGGAAGTAGAAATATAACCGCTGCCAATGTAGTTGACGAAACCTTCGTAAATGATTTAGTGCAGCATGACGATGGATACTACTTTTTAAAAGGATTGCGTGCATCACCGGCTCACTGGGAGGCCGAGAAAAAGAAAGCTCTAGCAATGATTCGCCAATTTGGACTGCCGACGTTTTTTATAACATTGTCTGCTGCTGAGGCTAAATGGAATGAGTTGTTGGTCATTTTGTACAAACTCATAAAAACGATTGACATAACCGAGGAGGAGACCAAAAACTTAGAGGAAAGTGAGAAGATAGATCTGATCAGGGCAAATCCTGTAACATGCTCCAGATATTTCGACCATCGCTTCCTGCAACTGACGAAATTATTTAAAAATGGACTTTTCGATGATCACAGAGTGACCCATTATTACTGGAGGATTGAGTTTCAGCATCGAGGATCTCCTCATAGCCATGGAATGTATTGGCTGGATAATGCTCCAACATTTAAAAAGGACGGCTCAGCAAATGTCGAAATAGTAGAATTTGTGGACAAATTTATTGCTACCGACGGCAGCATCATGGATCTACAGGACGTAATACAATACCAGCAACACAGGCACAGACGATCATGTTTGAGAGAGTTGAATGGAAAACGAACCTGCCGATTTAATATGCCTTATCCGCCAATGCCAGCAACCGAAATACTGCACCCATTTGAAAATGAGGATCCCCGAAAGGATCATTACAAGGGGCAGTACACAAAAATTAAAAGTCTATTAGAGTCTCAAATATCTGAAGAAGAAGTTGAGTTATTTAATAATTTCGACAATTTTCTCATGGATGCACGAATTAACATGAGCTTCGAGGAGTACAAACTGGCGTTGCGATCCAGTTTGGAGAAGCCACAAATTTTTTTGCGCAGAAAGCTTGAAAATAGACTTCTCAACGCATTCAATGAGGATATTGTGCGGATTCACAGAGCAAACATGGATATTCAATTTATACTGGACGCCTACGCCTGCTGCAGCTACATCATTAACTACATAAATAAATCAAACCGAGGAGTTTCAAAATTGCTAAGGGAAGCAATGAATGAAATCAACGCCGGAAATTTTTCAGTAAAAAGAAAATTGCAACACCTGGGAAACAAATTTATTAACGGAACGGAAATATCAGCCCAGGAAGCAGCTTATAATATTTTGGGACTCCACATGTCTGAAGCCAGCAACGGAGAAATATATATAAGCACATCACCTCCTGAAAAAGGGTCCGAATGGTGAAATCTAAAAGAGATCTGGAGCAGTTGCCAGAAAATTCTACGGATATATATATAGCCAATTTACTGGACCACTATTTTCAGCGTCCCGAAGTAATGGAAGACGTATGATTGGCTGATTTTGCAAGTTGGTATAAATATTGCAAATCGAACCGTCAGCAACAACAGCTGAATGAAAATTACGACGAGATTGGAAATGAGGATGAAGATCATCTCTTTTCTGGTCGACGACTTAAGCTGAAGGATAACAGTGGTATATGTTTAGCGCAGGATGCAGCCACTAATCTTAAGATGGAAAAGATATAGTGCAGTTCAAGCTCGTGAAGAATATCTAAGGGAGCAAGTGATGCTGTTTTATCCATGGCGGAATGAGGAGGAGGATCTCATTAATGGGGATACAGAACTGATTTATAATTCCCATCAAGAGCATATTCACAATAATCGCATTAGATATGACAAATATGCCAATGACGAATTGTATGATGCATTTAATGCCATTCAACGTGAAAACGCAGAAGCCGCCGAGGATGAGCAGGCTGTGCCAACATGTGGATGAGGAATTCCGGTCATTGGCATTTCCACAGGTGACTTAGATGTGGACAATGCACCAATTCAAAATGAAGAAGATGGTGAAATCCGTTTACTAAGGCTACCATCTATAATACCTGTGGAGGAATTATTGGAAAAAGTTCGCTCGCTGAACTTAAGACAGAGAGAACTATATGGACACGTCATGAATATGGTGAAGAAAAAGGATACATTTTATATATATGTTGGAGGTGGTGCCGGTGTAGGAAAGAGCCACTTGATCTACACAGTTTATCAAGCCATAACGTCAAGGGCTAATTCTATTGCTGGCAGTAACCCGGAATCGGCCAAGGTACTGCTTACAGCGCCAACGGGAAAGGCAGCATTTGGAATTCGAGGAATCACTCTGCACTCAGCATTTGCACTGCCCTTCAACCAAAAAACATCGACGATTCACCCCATGAGCGCCGACCAGGTTAATACTATGCACACCAGTCTAGTGGATATAGAACTCATAATAATTGATGAGATATCTATGGTGGGTGCTAGAATGTTCTCAAACGTGGATACCAGGCTAAGGCAAATCTTCAGATCGGATCAACCCTTTGCTGGAAAGTCTATGATTGTTTTTGGCGACTTCAAGCAATTGGCACCAGTAGGAGATCAGTTCATATTCAAGCAAAACCGAAATGATCCGTACAGCGTAATAGTAGGAACGCCGCTTTGGCATTTATATAGATTTTTCGAGCTCAACGAAATAATGCGCCAACGAGAAGATCGTACCTTTGTTATGGCATTAACAAACATGTCCGAAGGTCAAATGACTGATGAAGATGTCGAATTGCTAAAACAGAGAGTGGTGCCAGAAAATGAAGTTCCAGATGACGCTATTCACCTATTTTATTCAAATGCAGATGTTGGAAAATACAATGCAGCTGAAATTGCACGAATACAGACTGAGGAATTCATTTCGGAAGCAAAGGATGTTATTAAATTGAATTTAATTGATGAAGAGGCCAAGGCAACTATTCTCAATAATGTGAGAGATTTTCCAGCTGCAAAGACACAGGGAATGAATTACAAACTGCAATTGAAAACGACCGCAAAATATATGGTGACGGTAAACATCGATACCAATGATGGATTGGTCAATGGAGCAACTGGACAGCTTATGCAAGTCGATCATCGACTTTGTGAAAACACAAGGATGATCACGAGATTTTGGATCAAATTTACTGATTGCTCTGTGGGATTAACAGCGCGATCAAAAAATTCACATCACACTTACATGGATTGGACACCAATTGATAAAGTGCTAAAATCGTTTCAATATAAGAGAAATGAACAGATCTCAATTGAACGCAATCAGTTTCCCCTTATAGCTGCGGAAGCAATGACCGTTCATAAGAGCCAAGGAGCAACATACGAAAAGGTCGCAGTTCATACAAAAAGAGGAATGAGTAGAGCAACTCTTTATGTAGCATGCAGCAGAGCAACGAGTGCGTCAGGACTTTATATAATAGGAAGTTTTATTGCACCCAAGCCATTCCTAGAGATGAGGTCAAAATTGAGCTGACCAAATTGAGGGAGGAAAAAGCATTGGTTTCAAACTACCGATTTTTGCTCAATGAAGCAAGTAGTTTGAAAATCTTTTATCAAAATATCCGAAGCCTTCCAAAGAACATAAATGACATTAGAAAAGATCATATTGTATGCTCTTTGCATATTTTGTGCTTTGTGGAAACTTGGTCACTCCAACAAGAAGATATTCCAATTGAAGGATATCGAATAGTTGGACGGATTGATGGAGAATTACTTGCGGGCCGAAGTCGTCCACACAATGGTATTATCATATATGCAAAGAATATATTAATACAAAGGACGACCGTATTGCTACAAGTTAGCCAGTCCGAATTCGAAGGAGATATATATCAACTGATCGCCATTAAATGCATGGAAAAAGTAATTGTCGTTACTTATAAGAACCCGTCGCATTCTTGCCAAGCTTTCGTACCAAAGTTCTTGGACACATACAGCGACTTTTATGGGAAAATAGCAGTGGACTGGCGCCTATTGGAGACTTCAATATTTGTAGATTGACAGCTTATGATGATCTGGAATCAAGGTTGCAGCAAATAGGATTGATCTCAGCGCTAAATAATATTGGGACAACAAAACAAGGAACTCAAATTGATTGGATATTTACAAATTTGGGAGCAGATTTGGAGAAAGTTATCACATACGAGACTGCGCATAGTGACCACGATGGCATTTGCTTGAGCATTAAGTTAATTTAAGAGATTTGTTTTACATTTTGTAGCATTACATTTAATTTATTTATTGAAATATATTTATATATTTATAAACATTTTCTTTTCTTTATCATTTATTGTTCAATTCGGTAGCACTTATGAATGCTAAGGGACGCGACCACGAGCTGTGGATAGTGAAACGTTCCTGTTTACATGAATACTTTTATATATTTTATTTTATATGTAGGGGTATATGTAAGCGACATTAATATCTGCGAATTAAATAAGCAGTCACGGAAAAATAGTGAAAATATCTTAAAGGTTCGAAAAGAGTATTTAATCTTCGGCACGCCGAAGATAATCCTTCTCCACTTGTTTTGATAGACTATATCTGGGAGGCGTAAATCCTGCCCCCGCCGTCTCTTGAAGTTTGAAAAACACTTTTTCACGGCAAAGTGGCCAGTGTGCCTATTGGCAGAGACGGCGCTGTGGAAAGGTTGTCGGCCGCAGTGATCAGCTGAGAAACTAGACCACGTCGTGAGCAGAGATGACATCACTTGCGCAGCCGCAGAGGAGTCGTCGTGAAAGCGTGAGGCAGAGTTTTTGTTGAGTTGAAGGTCGCTGCTGAGTCGGGAGACTGCTGGTGACCATGTGCGACTAATCAAAAAGTTTCTTGAGTTTCTTAAGTTATCAATCGGCTTCCAAAGAAGAAAACAAAATATGAATTAGTTATAATTTCCCAAAACTAGATCCAAAAAAAACTTGACCAAGAAGTTCAATTCAAATAAGCACAACAATACAAACGAGTGAAGTACCGAATATGTAAGTTAACACCTACTGGCGCTCCCCTCCCACTCACTTCTCCGCGCCAGCCACAAACGACGGCATGGCAACAACAACGACATAGCAGCAGCAATAGCACAACAACTACAGCGCCAGCGATAGCAGCAGAACGATAGCGGCAGCGACAGCCGCTAGCCATCTCAGCTTGGCTGCGCACATGTTTCACCCCGCTCCCTTGCCACGCTGAGCATAAGCGAAACTGCAGCGTTTAATGTTTGGTGCGGCGACAAAGTCGCGCCAAGTAAACCACTGCAGAGAGTGTCACAATATCCGTTGTGGCACTATTGGAATGTGATGACGCCGGGATTTGTGCCCGAGCGATCGGTCAGTCAAACGCGCTTGAAGGGCTCTATATTTAATTATATTTGGGAGCTGAACGCATTCAGGACAGATTCTCGATATTCATTAAATAAACTGTTAGCGTCTATGTCTACACGTATGCCTTTCATTTATTAACATTCAAATCGTAACAAAAATAAGGTCGCATACACTAAGTCGACATACTAACCAATAATCGAACCTCGACGCATTTAAGAATTCCCCGCAAGGAGAGATGCGCACTTCGTTATTAAGGTAACTCTCGAGGGTTGCCTCTTCTGATCATGAATGGTCATAACTGGCGCACAAGCTTTTTGATATATATTTGAAATAAAATTTTAGAAACAAGTAAGAGTGCTCTAGTCGGGAGTGCCCGACTACGAGATACCCTGAACCCAGTCCTTACAATCATTCATACTAGTCTAAGCACACACATGCTGCAGTACAAGCAGTGCAAGCAGTTAGCTTGCGTTTTCGCTGAGCCCCACACAATGGAAAGTTAAATCATAAATAACTTCTGTGTTTATTGTCCGATCTTATATAAATTGTTGGGGCAAACAATTGTCAATAATGTGTGTAACCAAACCAAATTGCAAGGTCGTACCTTACAGCATTTTTTTCGAAAAGAGTATAAAGATAACCGCTGTGGCAATTTATTTGCGAGCGGCAGTTAAAAACAAATTCTTTCTAATAAAAAAAAACTGTGGCGAGTGGCAATTTACCGGAAGAGCTAAACAGTGTGGAATGCACCAGAAAAAGCCGACTGGTGAATTGTGTGTGCAACCGTACCTTAGTAAGCAAAACGCTAAAAAGGAGAAATACGGACCACCGCGCCCAGTGCCGATATTAAAAGATTGTTTGCGACACTTATACTAAAATAAAATAATAAAAAAATTAATTTAGAAAAAAAAGAAAAAATAAAACAAACACAAATAATTAAAAAAATTATAAACAAAAAAGCTTTTCAGGAAAAATTAAATTGCAAATTATATAAAAGAAAAAGTTATTAAATTCCTTCTCTTTCCAGAATTATGCTGTAAGACGACTAAAAACAACCAAGTCAACACAAATAAGGGTGAGTGAAGCGTTTTATTTCTCCTTTATTCCAATCTCTTCTTTGCAATCTAAAAATATTACAAGCTCAGGCTCACAAACCACAAAAAACTGAGAAAAGTAAAAAATACGTAATAAATAAAAAAATAAAGATAAATAATTAAATAAATAGAAAGTTTTTTCTGAAGTAATAAGAAGGGAATATATAAAAAAATTTGGTTTGTCTTTGGAACAGAAATCGTTACAAACATGGAAGAAATTAAAGAGACATTAAATATATTCAACACTAGCCTAACAACTCTAGTAGCCCAAATAGAGGGGTTAAAAGAGGAGGTTAAGAAAGTTGGCACTAGGGTCACTACCTTTGAGTCGGATTAGAAACGTAATCTGGTAGTTGATCGGCCATCCCCCTTAGATCGCCCACCGGGTATGATCTGAGGGAAGGCTCAGTTTTGCCGGATTGCGTCAAGGAGCTTCAGGTATTTGAGAGACAGTCTGAAACGTACATTTCTTGGGTCAATAGGGCACAGTCAATTTTGAATGACTATCAGGTCATTAAAGACAAGCCACTATACAGATCAATTGTCGTGCATATTTGGCAGAAAATCAGGGGCACCGCCGATTTAGCACTAATTTCGTATAATGTGCAGGACGACGATTGGTTAGAGGTCAAGCGCGTTTTGGCATTCCATTATGCCGACAAAAGGGATGTGCGTACCTTGGAATATCAACTTAGCCAGATGACCCAAGGGGGTAAGAAATTGGAAGACTTCTACAAAGAAGTCAACAACCATTTCTCTCTAATTTTGAACAGTTTGAAAAACGGAGGTCACCCCGCAAATGTGATCAGCGCCTTGATTGAAACTTATCGAGTCAAGGCTTTAGATGTTTTCATTAGGGGACTCGGCGCCGACACGTCTAGGTTGTTGGTGATCCGTAGACCTAAGACTTGCTGGAAGCGTACTCTATCTGCTTGGAATTACAGCCCGAGCGCGTCTTCCACTCTAAATCCTTTCCGCAAGGCTCAGAGATTATATCATCTGGAACCGGTTCCATCCCCTTCGGGCCTTGATTGAGTGAAGAACAAGAGCCCCAATCGCAAGAAACAAATGTTGATTCTTCCGTTGAAGAAAGTGTTTGCGTAAGCGATGTAGAGGGAAATTTTATAACCAACGCCTCTCTAGCGTACCATACATAGAATATGGTACCAAGGATGGGGCTAGGTTACAATATTTCATAGACACTGGCGCGAATAAAAATTGTATTAGCCCTAAGAACGCCGCCGGTTGTTCTATATTACCCACTCCTTTCCTTATTCAGTCCGCTGCGGGCAGCGTTAAAATCACGCACCGCCTCGTAGGCCAATTTTTCATACCAATAGGGAACGACACGGTTCTCACTTTTTTTGTTCTCCCCGGATTAAATTCTTTTGAAGGTATCATAGGCGATAATACCCTCAAACAATTAAAAGCTTTAATTGATCCAAAAAATGACTTCTTGGTGATAACACCTGGGGTCAAATTGCCTCTCTTAGCGAGGCGATCATCGAATGTACATCCATTGTTGGATGTTGAACACCCGAATTTTTTAAAACAAGCAGTAAACGCGCTCATTAAAGAATATTCTAAAATTGTTGACCCACTTTCGCCCGGAGAGGCTGTGGACACAAGTGTAAGGGCAGAAATTCGCACAAGCATTTCTGACCCTATCTACACAAAAAGCTACCCTTAGCCTACTAACATGAGGGGAGAAGTGGACAGACAGATTGAGGAGCTTTTGCTCGAAGGCATAATCAGACCATCTAAGAGCCCGTATAATTCCCCGGCTTGGGTGGTTCCTAAAAAACCTAAACCTAACGGAGAAAAACAATATCGCATGGTAATTGATTTCAAATGTTTGGATACCGTTACGATATCTGACACCTACCCAATACCAGATATTACTTCCATTTTGTCTAGCCTTGGCAAAGCAAAATACTTTACTACTCTTGACTTGACATCGGGACTCCATCAATTTTACATGAAAGAGTCCGATACTCAGAAAACCGCGTTTTCAACATTAAATGGAAAATACGAGTTTCTTCGCCTTCCATTTGGTTTAAAAATTGCCCCAGCAGTTTTCCAGCGCATGATTGACGATGTGTTAAGGAATACATCGGTAAAATTTGCTACATTGTTTACATTGACAACATAATTTTTTTTAGTGAAGATTATGATAGTCACTGGAAGAATCTCCGCGCCGTCTTTGATAACTTAAAAAATGCGAAACTTCAGGTAAACTTGGGAAAAACTCAATTCTTATCAACACACGTTGAATTCTTGGGTTATGTGGTAACCGCAGAAGGTATTAAAGCAGACGAGAAAAATGTAGATGCGGTAGCCAAGATGAAGCCCCTTTCTAACGTAAAGGAATTGAAGAGTTTCCTGGGTATGACCTCATATTACAGGAAATTCATCAAAGACTATGCCAAGGTGGCAAAACCATTGACGAACATGACTCGAGGCGAATTCGCTAGAGTTAAATCATCACAATCAAAAAAAGTCCCCATTGAACTCGACGATAAGGCTTTGAAAGCCTTCGATGATTTAAAAAATCATCCTTGCTTCGTCGGAAGTACTAGCATTTCCCGATTTTTCCAAACCTTTTCACTTGACCACCGATGCGTCAAACTACGCTATTGGAACAGTCTTTTCTCAGGTAGAACGAAACAGAGACCACCCGATTGCTTACATATCGCGATCATTGAGTAGGGCAGAAGAAAGTTATGCCACCAATGAGAAAGACATGCTCGCAATAGTCTGGGCACTAGATAACCTTCGATCCTACCTATACGGTGTGGGATCCATTAAAATCTATACCGACCACCAGCCTCTCACGTTTGCGTTAAGAAGCAGAAATTTAAAGGCAAAATTGAAGCGTTGGAAGTCTCGTATTGAAGAATACAATTGTGAGTTAATTTACAAGCCAGGCAAATCCAATATCGTTGCCGATGCTCTTTCACGCATCACAACGTATGTGAATCACTTGGGTTCAGACACAGATTCCGTAGCAGAATTTCAAGTCTTACAAAATGCGTATAACACACCTCTTGGTGTCGGATTTATCAGACGAAGAGCGTATTTGTAAGTAATAATAATGAAGTAATAGAAAACGAATATCGCCGAGCTCATAGAGGTCCGACAGAAATGCGTATTCAGGTTTTAGAGAAATTTTATTTTCCAAAATTTTCATAATTCGCTAAACTCTTCCCGTTGCAATCTAAAGCATCGGTCCATTTGCGTGAAAGTTTTTGGAGGCTCTTCATTATTTTACGGTACCAAAGATAATGGTCTGGGATAATGAAAGAGGTCTCTTATGACCAACAGTTCTAAGCTATTTACAAACCTTGGGCATCGAATTGTATTATACCCCAACTCAAAAGAGTGAAGTCAACGGTCAAATAGAGAAATTCCATTCTACGTTTTTGGAGATTTTTAGGTGTTTAAAGCCCGAATATCCGACTTTTAAAAACACGGAGTTAGTTTCAATTGCCGTAGACAGTTATAACAATTCCGTCCACTCGGTAGCTAACAAAAAGCCAGTGGACATTTTCTTTGATCGCGTATCACGAATAACTTATCAGGGGCTGGCAAATTTTAAACAACATACTGTAGAAGATATACGAGGCTTAATCAAACACAAACACCAGACGGAAGAGGAATAGAAACGACCCTATTTCCTATAGCCAAGACGGCACGGTATATGTCGCCAACAAGCAGATCAAAAACCAAAGAGAAGCCACGATTTAAGGCTGAAGAGGTCCTAGAAGACCGAAAAGTCACTATAAAAACGAATTCAGGGAAATTTTTTCACAAGTCTCATCTAAAAATTTGATTCTTGTAACATTCGTTTTATGCCATCTATTCTTATTCTTCTTTTGCTAACAAAATGAATTTTTTTTTAGATTTTGCAAGAAAACATTTTTTTTCTCAAGTTACATTTTTTAGAAAAATTAATTTTTAAAATCACAAAATTGCAAAGGAGATGGCAAGAGGAAGTATCAGGCATTTCACGAACTTTTCTTTGTTTGAACAAAGCAAACAGAACCAAGCATTTAAGTAATAATTTTTCTATAACATAAGAACCAACATTTTTACGAAACACTTAACAGAAACAATTTTTTATAGCATAAGAAAAAGCATTTTTATCAAACACTTCACTTAAGAAATTATATAACCTAAGAACAAATATTTTTATCAAACACCTTACACAAAAAATTGTATAACCTAAGAACAAACATTTTTATCAAACACCTTACAAAAACAATTATATAACCTAAGAACAAATATTTTTATCAAACACCTTACCCAAAAAATTGTGTAACCTAAGAACAAACACTTCAAACACTTTGCATAAAAAATTGTATAACCTACGGAAAAATATTTTTTAATCAACACTAAACTCAAATTTTGTATAATCTAACACTCGAATTAAAAATAAGTACATATAAAACGACATAACACAAAAAAAGAAAGAAAAACAAGTGGAAAAGGATATCTTCGGCGTGTCGAAGATTTTATACTCTTTTCGAACCTTTAGACAATTTTCACTCTGCTAACTGGAGATCCGGCCGGCTCCGATCAATGTTATGAAGGTTTGAATAATATGTATCTGTGCAAAGTTTTATCGCGATAGCTTTGAAAACATGGGATCTATGGCCAAAACCGCCTTCCAGTTGTATGGCAGCTATAAGATATAGTAATCCGATCCGGCCGGCTCCTATCAATGTTATGAAGGTTTGAATAATAAGTATCTGTGCAAAGTTTTATCGCGATAGCTTTGAAAACTTGGGATTTATGGCCAAAACCGACTTCCAGTTGTATGGCAGCTATAAGATATAGTGGTCTCAATCCGGCCGGTTCCGACCAATGTGCTGTCCCTTTGAATAATAAGTCTCTGTGCAAAGTTTTATAACGATAGCTCAAAAACTGAGGGACTAGTTTGCATACATACAGACAGACAGACAGACGGACATGGCTAGATCAATTTGTCTTGTCATTCTAAGCATACTGGCAGTAACTTTTGGGGGTCTCCGACGCTTCCTTCTATGCGTTACAAACTTCAGCACAAACTTAATATACTATTTTCTTCGAAAAGAGTATAATCATATTAGAAATCTAACAATAGTGGTAAATCTCGTTTTAAGCACACTTAGAATTAATTTTAACTCATTTTTAACTACGCTATTGTCTTATATGCACCTTTTTATACTCTTTTCGAAGAAAATAGTATATTAAGTTTGTCCTGAAGTTTGTAACGCATAGAAGGAAGCGTCTGAGACCCCCAAAAGTTACTGCCAATATGCTTAGAAAAACAAAACAAATTGATCTAGCCATGTCCGTCTGTCTGTCTGTCTGTCTGTATGTATGCAAACTAGTCTCTCAGTTTTTGAGCTAGCGCGATGCAACTTTGCACAGACACTTATTATTCAAGGGGACAGCACATTGGTCGGAGCCGGCCGGATCGGACCACTATATCTATAGCTGCCATACACCTCAAAGTCGGTTTTGGCCATAAATCCTATGTTTTCAAAGCAATTGCCTTAAATTTCCTTGTACACTTGAACATCCTTATAACTTATCAATGGGTAAAATCGCAAATCGATTGAGTCATAAACAGCGAAGATATGCGTCATTAAATATTTTGAAAAACAGGTGCATATGAGCAAACAAAGTCAAGCGCAAGAAAGCTTTTGATAGTCTGCTCTTCAAGGTATTTTGTCATCGATCATCAAAACGGTTTGTGGCGTAAGGCGTAAAGAGCCGCGCTAACGAACGCAAGTATCGCAAGTTCGAGCCTCGGCGGCGACTGATTGTTAATTTAATACTTTTTTCTTTATCTTCCTTTCAAATATATAACTGTAATCAAATTAATTTGCTTCCAATGGCTTAGAACAAAAACAATGCCACGCGAAAAAACAAATGCTGACAAACGCGAGTTGCAGGTTGCAGGAAAACAAAACATGGAAATTTGTAACAGTCGGCTCTTCAAGCAATTTTGTCAGCGATCATCAAAACGGCTTGTGGCGTAAGGGGTAAAGTTGCGAACTGGTGAGCGAAAGGTCCTGGGTTCAAGTGCCAGCGGCGACTGGTCATTTATTTTCATTTTTTATACTCTGATACCGAAGGTACTCATAGTATATTGGTTTTGTCGAATGTCCGTCAGGCCGTCCGTCTGTCCGTCTGTCCGTCTGTCCGTCTGTCTGTCTGGATGAACGCGCGTATTTCCGAAACGATATTAGATAGACTCTTGAAATCTTTTGCGTTATGATTATAGCTATCTGCTTCAGATCAAGTTTATTCCAAATTTATGCCACGCCCACTGGGAGGCTGGCAAATCGATAACATGTCGATACACCTCAAATCACAAATCGATTAAACGTGAATAACTCCCACAATTTTGAAGCTAGAGTAATCAAATTTGGTAGGTATATTACTGGTGACCTCCCGAAAAAATTGGATCCTAGGTTAATCGGCCACGCCCATTATTACGCCCACCAGCCCCCCCTCCAAAATTAATTTGAAATGCTTATATCTCCCGCAGTTTTAGAGCTAAAGTCACCATATTTGGAATATATATTACTGGTGACGTCCTCTACAGATTACAGAAACAAAATTTTGACCACGCCCACTCCCGCCCCCGTAATCGCGAAAATCGATATACATGAATGCACAATTCGATAACACGTGTATATTTCCCGCAATTTTGAAGCTAGAGTCCCCAAATTTGGAATTTAGACTAGGGCTGACCAGCCCAAAAGATTGCGTCCTGGATTTTCCGGCCACGCCCACTAGAACGCCCCCCAGCCACCCCGCCCCCACGAAACACGGAAGCCTATATCTCGCACAGTTTAAGAGCTAGGGCCACCAAAACTGGAGGATAGACTTATTGTCAGCCCCCCTAAAGATCGGCAAAAATTTTGGGGCCACGCCCCCTCCCGCCCCCAAAAATCGCGAAAATGTATATCTTCCACAGTTTTAGAGCTAGAGTCACCAAATTTGAGGATAGACTTATTGTCAGCCCCCCTAAAGATCGGCAAAAATTTTGGGGCCCCGCCCCCTCCCGCCCCCAAAAATCGCGAAAATTTATATCTTCCACAGTTTTAGAGCTAGAGTCATTAAACTTGGAAGATAGAATTCTGGTCAGCCCCTCTAAATATCGGTAAAAAAATTTGGGGCCACGCCCCCTCCCGCCCCCAAAAATCGCGAAAATGTATATCTTCCACAGTTTTAGAGCTAGAGTCAAGAAATTTGTAAGATAGACTTCTTGTCACTCCCTCTAAAGATCGGCCAAATTTTTTGGGGCCACGCCCCCTCCCGCCCCCAAAAATCGCGAAAGCTTATATCTTCCACAGTTTTAGAGCTAGAGTCACCAAAATTGGTAGATAGACTTCTGGTCACCCCTCTTAAGATCGACCATGCCCCTCCCGTTCCCAAAAACTTGGAATGCCGATTTCGGGTCACCCAAACACCAGCAAAAATTTTCTGTTCACTTGCTTTCAGCTGTTCTTAAAATGGTATCAGAGTATTACGCAGTCGGCTCCGCCCGACTGCAACGTTCTCACTTGTTCTTATTCTTCTTTTCAAATATATAATAACTGTAATCAAATTCATTTGCTTTCAATGGCTTAGAACAAAAACAATGCCACGCGAAAAAAAAGCTCAGTATAAATCGAGTTTGTCAGCGAATTTTAGAGCTGCTTGGTGTAAGCAGTAAAAAGCAAAACAAGAAAGCTTTTGACAGTCTGCTCTTCAAGGGATTTTTTCAGCGATCATCAAAACGGCTTGTGGCGTAAGGGGTAAAGTTGCGAACTGGCGAACGAAAGGTCCTGGGTTCAAGTGCCAGCGGCGACTGGTCAATTATTTTCATTTTATCTTATTCTTCTTTTCAAATATATAATAGCTGTAATCAAATTCATTTATTTTAAATTTCCTAAATTGTTTCTAATTTTTTTTTCCATACATAAAGTAGCTTTTATAGAATAATTCAAAAGAAAAATTTAAATTCATTGGCAAAACCAATGCCACGCGAAAAAAAATATGGATCTCAAATTCTGAATATAAGCTCTCGTATGTTCAGATTAAGTTTTATGACAATTCAATTTCCGACAGCGGCCTTGAAAGGTATAAGAGCAACAGGCACACAATTTGGTATGTATATTGTAGTATACATATGTAATGTAGTTTTGACTTTTTGGAAAAACTGAAACTTGTTTATTGTTCAATTCGGTAGCACTTATGAATGCTAAGGGACGCGTCCACGAGCTGCAGATAGTGAAACGTTCCTGTTTACATGAATACCTTTATATATTTTATTTTATATGTAGGGGTATATGTATGCGACATTAATATCTGCGAATTAAATAAGCAGTCACGGAAAAATAGTAAAAATTGCATTAAGGTTCGAAAAGAGTATTTAATCTTCGGCACGCCGAAGATAATCCTTCTCCACTTGTTTATACTCTTTTCGAAGAAAATAGTATATTAAGTTTGTCCTGAAGTTTGTAACGCATAAAAGGAAGCGTCTGAGACCCCAAAAAGTTACTGCCAGTATGCTTAGAAAAACAAAACAAATGGATCTAGCCATGTCCGTCTGTCTGTCTGTCTGTCTGTCTGTATGTATGCAAACTAGTCCCTCAGTTTTTGAGCTATCGCGATGCAACTTTGCACAGACACTTATTATTCAAGGGGACAGCACATTGGTCGGAGCCGGCCGGATCGGACCACTATATCTTATAGCTGCCATACACCTCAAAGTCGGTTTTGGCCATAAATCCGATGTTTTCAAAGCAATTGCCATAAATTTCCTTGTACACTTGAACATCCTTATAACTCATCAATGGGTAAAATCGCAAATCGATTGAGTCATAAACAGCGAAGATATGCGTCATTAAATATTTTGAAAAACAGGTGCTTATGAGCAAACAAAGTCAAGCGCAAGAAAGCTTTTGATAGTCTGCTCTTCAAGGTATTTTGTCATCAATCATCAAAACGGTTTGTGGAGTAAGGCGTAAAGAGCCGCGCTAACGAACGCAAGTTTCGCAAGTTCGAGCCTCGGCGGCGACTGATTGTTAATTTATTACTTTTTTCTTTTTCTTCCTTTCAAATATATAACTGTAATCAAATTAATTAGCTTCCAATGGCTTAGAACAAAAACAATGCCACGCGAAAAAACAAATGCTGACAAATGCGAGTTGCAGGTTGCAGGAAAACAAAACAAGGAAATTTGTAACAGTCGGCTCTTCATGCAATTTTGTCAGCGATCATCAAAACGGCTTGTGGCTTACCCCTTACGGTAAAGTTGCGAACTGGTGAGCGAAAGGTCCAGGGTTCAAGTGCCAGCGGCGACTGGTCATTTATTTTCATTTTTATACCCTGAACCCATTAAAAATGGGTAAAAAGGGTATTATGGCTTTGTGCAAAAGTATGTAACAGGCATAAGGAAGCATCTCCGACCATATAAAATATATATATTCTTGATCAATATCAACAGTCGAGTCGATTTAGCCATGTCCGTCTGTCTGTCTGTCCGTCCGTCCGTCCGTCCGTCTGTCTGTATGAACACGCGGATATCAGAGACTACAAGAGCTAGAGACTTCATATTTGGAATATAAGTTCTCGTAATCCCGGGACAGATCAAGTTTATTTTCATTTTATCGATAACTCGTCCCGTTTAAATGTTATCGATAAATTTCGATTTCCGACTAGCGTTTTTGGGCCTTAACTTAAAAGTTATAAGAGCTAGAGGACCCAAATTTGGGATGTATAGTCTCGAATAGCATACACATGTAACAAATATTTCACTTTTTGGATACCACCCCCCAATCCGCCCAAAAGTTCAAAAAAGTCATTTTTGAAGGTACGACCTTACAATTTGGTTTGGTCGCACATTTTATAGCCAGTGTTATGTCCTACAAATTTTAGAAAGATCGGACAATAAACACAGAAGTTATTTAAGATTTTACTTTCCATTGTGTGGGGCTCAGTGAAAAAGCAAGCTAACTGCTTAAACCGCTTGCACTGCTTGTACTGCTTGTACTGCAGCATGTGTGTGTTTAGAGTAGTACGAATGATTGTAAGGACTGGGTTCAGGGTATCTCGTAGTCGGGCAGTCCCGACTAGAGCACTCTTACTTGTTTCTTATTCTTCTTTTCAAATATATAATAGCTGTAATCAAATTCATTTATTTTCAATTTCCTAAATTGTTTCTAATTTTTTTTTTCATACATAAAGTAGCTTTAACAGAATAATTCAAAAGAAAAATTTAAATTCATTGGCAAAACCAATGCCACGCGAAAAAAAATATGGATCTCAAATTCTGAATATAAGCTCTCGTATGTTCAGATTAAGTTTTATGACAATTCAATTTCCGACAGCGGCCTTGAAAGGTATAAGAGCAACAGGCACAAAATTTGGTATGTATATTGTAGTATACATATGTAATGTAGTTTTGACTTTTTGGAAAAACTGAAACTTGTTTATTGTTCAATTCGGTAGCACTTATGAATGCTAAGGGACGCGTCCACGAGCTGCGGATAGTGAAACGTCCCTGTTTACATGAATACCTTTATATATTTTATTTTATATGTAGGGGTATATGTATGCGACATTAACATCTGCGAATTAAATAAGTAGTCACGGAAAAATAATGAAAATTGCTTAAAGGTTTGAAAAGAGTATTTAATCTTCGGCACGCCGAAGATAATCCTTCTCCACTTGTTTCCTCTGAAATTGTAAGCGGAAGCATAATTCACATAGTGACCGCCATTCAGGTCTTCAGATACGACGCACCTGTTGTTCCTCTGCAACGAGGTATTGTATGGCGCATCAATGGTTTTTTTTAAACTGGCCCACATCATCTGCCTGGATCGTATGCATCGTACCATCAACGAAGTAACAGATGAAGTCACAATGATCACCGATCAAAGGATCAGGGCTTTGGCGAGTCAATATTTACAGCATGCAGCAGAGGGAATTACAAGGATGTCATGTACGCCAGCGCGCAAGCCACGTTCCATAAACTGGCTGGGATCAGCATGGAAATGGGTCGCGGGCTCACCAGATGCATCAGATTGGGATGCTATTTTGAAGGCGCAAGACAACTTCGTCAGAAACAACAACCAGCAAATCTGGATTAATACGAAGCTTTTCGATTCAACGCACGAATCGATCCAACGACTTAACGAGGTCGTTAGAAGGGTCAACGATATAGACCGGGACACCCACGCGATGACAGCAGTGCTACACGAGGCGATAATTCTCGCAAACCAGGTCGATGAGATCACGAGAGCTTGCCAACTGGCAAAGACTGGAGTGGTCAACTCAAATTTATTGGACCACAGAGAAGTGGACACAATTCTTTCAGAAGTGGATAGCCTTCCATTTCAAAATGTGGTCGAGGCTGTGGAGTTTTCTCGCCCTACAATCCTGCAAATGGGACTTCACTGTTGTATATCTTGGCAATGCCCAAGGTAACAGACAGAAAATATCGGTTGATGTTTCTTTACCCAACGATATCAAACGGGAAACAGGTTGTACTGGAGTATAACAAGTTTTCAATGGATCCGCTGGAAACATATGCTGTCTTAGGGAATTGCCTCTCCATTGGCAACACAACAGTATGCCAGGAGAAATACTGACGAAAACTGGAGGAGGACAGCTGCATTCCAAGATTGCTGAATGGAGGCCATGCAGCATGCGATTACTTGAGGAACAGCCAGGAGGTTGTGGAACTAGTTGACGATGGTACCATATTCTTGACCAATTTCAATGGAACAGCGTCCGCCGTTTCAAGGGATTACCGCTTGGAGGGATCTTTTATCGTACAATTCGACTACGAAACGATAACGATCGGCAACAGGAATTACACCAGCTATTCATCAACCCATTTGATGCAGTGCTGACCAAAATAACGGCCACTGGATACAAGCTTTCGTTGGAATATGTCCATGATTTTAGCCTGGAAAATTTGCAAACGGGGTATTACTCTCTTTCTTCACAGAAGTGACCATAGCTTTTGTCATCATGGCCACTTCATCTGGAGGAAAATAACTTCAATGAAAGAATTCCCGAAATTTCGAGACCCCACCTTGGATTTAGAATCGCAGGTCATCAACGAGCTTGCAACCAAGACCTAATGATCTGTGGGACACAGATCTTTTGATGGGGAAGATTTAACACCGGCTGGCGCTCCCCTCCCACTCACTTCTCCGCGCCAGCCACAAACGACGGCATGACAACAACAACGACATAGCAGCAGCAACGAAACAACAACAACAGCCGAGGCAAGCCATTGACCGCCGCTAGCCATCTCAGCTTGGCTGCGCACATGTTTCACCCCGCTCCCTTGCCACGCTGAGCATAAGCAAAACTGCAGCGTTTAAGGTTTGGTGCGGCGACAAAGTCGCGCCAAGTAAACCACTGCAGGGAGAGTCACAATATCCGTTGTGGCACTATTGGAATGTGCGGACGCCGGGATTTGTGCCCGAGCGATCGGTCAGCCAAACGCGCTTGAAGCGATCTATATTTAATTATATTTAGTAGCTGAATGCATTCAGGTCAGATTCTCGATATTCATTAAATAAACTGTAAACGTCATCTACACGTTTGCCTTTCATTTATTAACATTCAAATCGTACCAAAAAATAAGGTCGCATACACTAAGTCGACATACTAACCAATAATCGAACCTCGACGTATTTAAGAATTCCGCGCAAGGAGAGAACCCTCGAAGGTTATCTCTTCTGACAATGACTGGTCATAGCTTGTATGTACACTAATACATACATACAGAAAATATAAAGAATAATGTGTGCAGATAATCAGCAAACTTTGGATGAAGCACTAAGCAAGGATTGTGGTTGTTGTGGTGCTAGGCCAAGACTCCGTTATTTTTGATATGATCTATATTTTGTTGTTGTTGTTATACTCTTTTCGAAGAAAATAGTACATTAAGTTTATACTGAAGTTTGTAACGCATAGAAGGAAGCGTCTGAGATCACAGAAAAATTTCGACAATGCCTATTCCCGCCCCCGTAATCGTCAAAATCGATATACATGAATGCACAATTCGATAACACGTGTATATTTCCCGCAATTTTGAAGCTAGAGTCCAAAAATTTGGAATTTAGACTGACCACCCAAAAAGATTCCGTCCTGGATTTTACGGCCACGCCCACTAGAACGCCTCTCAGCCACCCCGTCTCCACGAAACACGGAAGCCAATATCGCGCACAGTTTAAGAGCTAGGGCCACCAAACTTTGGGGGTAGACTTCTGCCCAAGTCCTCTAAAGATCGGCCAAAAAATTTGGGGGCCACGCCCTCTCATGCCCCCAAAAATCACGAAAATTTATATCTTCCACAGTTTAAGAGCTAGAGTCACCAAAATTGGAAGATAGACTTCGTGTCATCGCCTCTAAAGATCGGCCAAAAATTTTGGGACCACGCTTCCTCCCGCCCACAAAAATCGCGAAAATGTATATCTTCCACAGTTTTAGAGCTAGAGTCACCAAAATTGGAAGATAGACTTCGTGTCATCGCCTCTAAAGATCGGCCAAAAATTTTGGGGGCCACGCCCCCTCCCGCCACCAAAAATCGCGAAAATGTATATCTGCCTGAAAATGTATATCTGCCACAGTTTTAGAGCTAGAAACATCAAATTTGTAAGATAGACTTCTTGTCGCCCCCTCTTAAGATCGGAAAAATTTTGGGGCCACGCCCCCTCCCGCCCCCAAAAATCGCGAAAATGTATATCTTCCACAGTTTTAGAGCTAAAATCACAAAATTTGGAAAATAGACTTCTGGTCACCCCCTCTTAAGATCGACTACGCCCCTCCCGTCCATAAAAAATTGGAAGGCCGATTTCGGGTCACCCATACACCAGCAAAAATGTTCTGTTCACTTGCTTTCAGCTGTTCTTAAAATGGTATAAGAGTGTTACGCAGTCGGCTCCGCCCGACTGCAACGTTCTCACTTGTTTAGTATAGTGATACAACATCAGAATGATGTGAAATAGAGATACCCTGAACCCAGTCCGTATCACTGCTCATCCATACAACCACACACATACTGCAAGCAGTGCAAGCAGTTTAAGCAGGCTAACTTATTCGCAAGGCCCCACATATGGAAAGGTAAATCTTAAATAACTTAGTGCCTCATCTTTGTGAAATTTTCAGTACATAAAATTGGCTGTAAAATGGGTCATCAAGTCTTGAGTTTTTTTACTTTTGGGGAGATGGGGGAACGGTATCCAAAAAGTGAACTATTTGTTAGATGTGTACGCTATTCGAGAATATACATACTAAATTTGGTGCCTCTAGCTCATATATCTTTCAGGTTATGGCCGAAAAACACTGGTATGAAATCGAAAATTATCAAATACGGGACGAGTTATCGATAAAATGAAACTTGTACTGTCCCGGGACTACGAGAACTTATATTCCAAATGTGATATCTGATATCTGCGTGCTCATACAGACGGACATGGCTAGATCGACTCGGCTATTGATACTGATCAAGAATATATATACTTTATATCGTCGGAGATGCTTCCTTATGCCTATTAAATACTTTTACACAACTTCATTATACCCTTTTTACCCATTTTTAATGGGTTCAGGGCAAAAAAATTAACCCTTGTATTCAAAGATCTTTCTAACAGACGGATTGTGGTCACACTTTGGAAGCTATCAACACTCAAATTAGAGCTTAGCGCATCTAGACTTGATGCCTTAAACCGAAATGTGTCTAGCAATCTTATTAAAAGATTTTCGTTATGAGATGCAGTATACGTATACTTGAGAGCGATGTTTACAACTCCTTATTAAGTAGGGGCTTTTATATTAATATCTCAGTTGATTGAACTGACCCCTTAAAACAACAGCCTCACTATAAACAGCCCTGGAGCTGTTATTGATCGGTTCTGTAGCTGTTCGGTTAAAATATTTAGAATTAATGAAAATGAACGAAAACAAGTGGGAAAGGATTATCTTTGGCGTGCCGAAGATTCTATACTATTTTCGAACCTTTACGCAATTTTCCCTCTGAAAACTGCACCACTGAAATTTCAAAAGTAGTAAAAAATCGTTTTATCGCGTTGCATTTATTTTGTTGCTCTAAGAATTGGTATCATATGAAGTTAAATTTTTCTTTTAAATTATTGAATTCAAGCTATTTGATATATATTTGAAAAAAACAGTTGGGGAAGGATTATCTTCGACGTGCGGAAGATTTTATACTCTTTTCGAAGCTATAGGCAATTTTCACTCTGCCAACTGCACCACTGAAATTTCATAAGCTGTACAAAATCGTTTTGTCGCGTAACATTTTTTGTTTTTTTTGTTTTAAGAATCCCTACAGAATCAAAAAGGAGCTATACTCCGAAAATCTCAATCAATAATTCACTTTTAACAGGGGCTAAACTTAAGTTTCTGGTAGCTGTTATTTGTAATGGTTCCACTCATTATGGCGAGGTCTGTGGTGATTTTTGACACTCGCGCTCTTTACCCTCCCAACCTTAATCTTCAGCGCAAGATTTTAATGAAGATCCCAAAACAAACGGTCTTCTACTTTATTATGTTACCATGTCACCAGGAACAACAAGACTTTAGCAATTCATTGTTATAAACATTTTGTTATACAAATTATTTGGCATTATAGCCAGCAACACTATTTAGATATTTGACTTTCTTCATTTAAATTCATTTTTATAAAACAAGTACTTATTTTTCTATACAACAATCACTCAAATTCCAAAACTTGACCAGGTGCAATATTTATACTCTTTTCGAAGAAAATAGTATATTCAGTTTGTGCTGAAGTTTGTAACGCATAGAAGCAAGCGTCTGAGACCCCCAAAAAGTTACTGCTTAGAAAAACAAAACAAATTGATCTAGCCATGTCCGTCTGTCTGTCTGTCAGTCTGTATGTATGCAATCTAGTCCCTCAGTTTTTGAGCTATCGCGATGCAACTTTGCACAGACATTTATTATTCAAGGGGACAGCACATTGGTCGGAGCCGGCCGGATCGGACCACTATATCTTATAGCTGACATACAGCTTGAAGTCGGTTTTGGTCATAAATCCCATGTTGTTAAAGCTACCGCGATAAAAAAACAGCACATTGGTCGGTGCCGGCCGTATCGGACCACTATATCTTATAGCTGCCATACAACTCTAAGCCGTCTTTGACCATAAATCCGATGTTTTCAAAGCAATTGCTTTAAATTTCCTTGTACACTTGAACTTCCTTATAACTCATCAATGGGTAAAATCGCAAATCGATTGAGTCATAAACAGCGAAGATATGCGTCATTAAATATTTTGAAAGAACAGGTGCATATGAGCAAACAAAGTCAAGCGCAAGAAAGCTTTTGACAGTCTGCTCTTCAAGGGATTTTTCTCATCGATCATCAAAGCTGCTTGTAGCGTTAGGGATAAAGTGGCGCCCTGGCAAACGAAAGGCGCTGGTTCAATTCCTAGCGGTGACCAATCAGTATTTTCATTTTTTCTTATTCTGCTTTTCAAATGTAAAATAACTGTAATCAAATTCATTTGCTACCAATTTCTTAGAACAAAATCAATGCCACGCGAAAAAACAAATGCTTAGTATAATCGAGTTTGTCAGCGATTGCTTGGTGTAAGCTGACATACGCGTGTTGCAGGTTGCAGGAAAACAAAACAAGTTAGCTTTTGACAGTCTGCTCTTCAAGGGATTTTGTAATCGATCATCAAAACTGGCGTAAGGCGTAAAGTGGCGTGCTGACAAACGAAAGCTCGTGGGTACGAAACTCAGCTTCGACTGGTCATTTATTTTCACTTTTTTCTTATTCTTGTTTTCAAATATAAAACAACTGTAATCAAATTCATTCGCTACCAATGCCTTAGAACAAAAACAATACAACGCGAAAGAAAAGATCAGTATAATCGAGGTTGTCAGCGCATTTCAAAACTGCTCGGTGGCGTCAGTATTAGAGTGCTGCGCTGACAAACGGGAGAACACGGTTCAAATCCCAGCCGCGACTTATTGCTTTTTATTATACTCTTTTCGAAGAAAATAGTATATTAAGTTTGTGCTGAAGTTTGTAAGGAAGGAAGGAAGCGTCGGAGACCCCCAAAAATTACTGCCAGTATGCTTAGAAAAACAAAACAAATTGATCTAGCCATGTGCATCTGTCTGTCTGTCTGTCTGTCTGTGTGTATGCAAACTAGTCCCTCAGTTTTTGAGCTATCGCGATGCAACTTTGCACAGACACTTATTATTCAAGGGGTCAGCACATTAGTCGGAGCCGGCTGGATCGGATCGCGATAAAACTTTGTACAGGTACTTATTATTCAAAGAAACAGCACATTGGTCGGTGCCGGCCGCATTGGACTACTATATCTTATAACTGCCATACAACTCCAAGTCGGTTTTGGCCATAAATCCGATGTTTTCAAAGCAAAACGAATTGCAAAACGGTTGAGTCATAAATAGCGAAGATATGCGTCATTAAATGTTTTTAAAAAACAGGTGCTTATGAGCAAACAAACCCAAGCGCAAGTAAGATTTTGACAGTCTGCTCTTCAAGGGATATTGTCATCGATCATCAAAACTGTTCGTGGCGTAAGGGGTAAAGTGACGACATGGCAAACGAAAGGTCGCTGGTTCAATTCCAATTCTTAGAGCAAAAAAAATAAATGCCACGCGATAAAACGATTTTTTTACCACTTTTCAAAATTCAGTGGTGCAGTTGGCAGTGTGAAAATTGCCTTAAGGTTCGAAAAGAGTATAGAATCTTCGACACGCCGAAGATAATCCTTACCCAGTTGTTTTTTGTTTCATAGTCGCATAGTAGTTTTTAATCTGGCCGTACGTTAAGAAATCTCTTGCTCTTGTTGGTTCCAGATTTCATTTTTAATTTTTAAATAACAATCTAAGCGTTCTTGATACTGTACGAATCATAATTTATTTCTATATTTATCTATCTCTACTAACTGCTGCTGTATAATCTGAGTAGGGACGTTAACATTGTTATCGTGCACAGCGTATACATCCGAATTTGAGGTTACTAGGCTGTTGGGGGAATACGACTGGTATTGGATGCGTCCTTTTGGCGGTCTTCCGAAGCTCTACGGATACAATTTTGACATTGATGCTTATAAACATTGAGAGTTCCATATCCATAGCATCCATATTCGTCATTTAGAAAGACAATTTTCCCAAATGTGGCCATGCTCTTCACAATTCCAATAATTGAGTTTGGCATGCGTACTGCAAATGGCTGCAATATCAACCTCATTATCACCGGTGTCTTTTACCGGGCTAGCCTCATTATCACCGGTATCATTAACCGGGCTAGTCTCTTCTAAGCCATACACTTGACGACGAGGAACTATTGGACGAGATTTCTTCAAAGTTTCAGTGCGACAACTGAGTGCCTGAACTAAATTCTCATTCATCTGAGCTAATCTACGTATATTTTCAACAGAACTAATCGGTTGATACAGTAGCTTATGTCTAGTTTCCGGTAGCAGGGTGATTTCCAAAATTTATATTAGCTCTTCTTCTTCAAAGTTCACACCAAGTTTATCAATTAGCGAATCGACGGAGTCATGAAAATCAATTCCTTGCTCATAAAGTCCGACCGATAGTCTTTATATTGTTGAGGAAGTGAAGCACAAAATTCGGACCAGACAATGCTTATGGTATTGCCAGTACCAGTCACGTGCATTGACCGCAAACAGTACATGCAAATGCTTACAGAGTCCCATAAAATTGCTGTCTAGAGTTTCATCAGTCAGGACTTTATTTCTATATATAAATTCCTCCCTAATCCTTCCACTGAGCCATCAAAATGTAGGCTCCACTTTTGCATGGTGTCAGCAATCTTTCCATTTCGGAATGATAAGCCACCTGGCGATACAAGGTCTGGCGTTCGTATGGGAGAAATTCTTCGATTCCTGTTACTACCTTGAGCTTGCACTTAAAATGATGTCATAATGCGACTGACCGTGTAATGGTCGCGTTGGCGCACCATCTAAATTTAGAAAAATGAACCAGTCAAAACTGCCAGCTTTTTGTCAGGCTTGCTATCGACAGCGAACAAATTGGATGCTGCGATATTACGGTTGCGCCACGTTGGCAGCGCAGCTAACTTCGCCCTTGTCGGGGACCCGAAAAAACTTTGTTGGCCTATATAAGCCGCAAGGGCCCTGTACTAACCCTCTTTGCTGAAACTACTGTGTTGAACTAAGGTCTGGGTATAGCTGCCCAGTGCCATATAGAAAACAAAAGACAAGAATTTAATTATTAAGCAAAGTGAAAAACAATAGAAAAACAAAGAAAATAGTTATGAATTTTGCGACAATAAAAGCTAAAAGTGATATTTATACTCTTTTCGAAGAAAATAGTATATTAAGTTTGTGCTGAAGTTTGTAACGCATAGAAGGAAGCGTCTGAGACCCCCAAAAGTTACTGCCAGTATGCTTAGAAAAACAAAACGAATTGATCTAGCCATGTCCGTCTGTCTGTCTGTCTATCTGTCTGTCTGTATGTATGCAAACTAGTCCCTCAGTTTTTGAGCTATCGCGATGCAACTTTGCACAGACACTTAGTATTCAAGGGGACAGCACATTGGTCGGAGCCGGCCGGATCGGACCACTATATCTTATAGCTGCCATACACCTCAAAGTCTGTTTTGTCCATAAATCCGATGTTTTGAAAGCAATTGCCTTAAATTTTCTTGTACACTTGAACATCCTTATAACTCATCAATGGGTAAAATCGCAAATGGATTGAGTCATAATTAGCGAAGATATGCGTCATTAAATATTTTGAAAAAAACAGGTGCATATGAGCAAACAAAGTCAAGCGCAAGAAAGCTTTTGATAGTCTGCTCTTCGAGGAATTTTGTCATCGATCATCAAAACGGTTTGTGGCGTAAGGGGTAAAGTTGCGAACTGGCGAACGAAAGGTCCTGGGTTCAAGTGCCAGCGGCGACTGGTCATTTATTTACATTTTTTCTTTATCTTCTTTTCAAATATATAAGAGCTGTACTCAAATTCATTTATTTTGAATTTCCTAAATTGTTTCTAATTTTTTTTTCATGCATAAAGTAGCTTAAATAGAATAATTCAAAAGAAAAATTTGAATTCATTAGCAAAACCAATGCCACGCGAAAAAAATATGGATCTCAAATTCTGAATATAAGCTCTCGTATGTTCAGATTAAGTTTTATGACAATTCAATTTCCGACAGCGGCCTTGAAAGGTATAAGAGCAACAGGCACAAAATTTGGTATGTATATTGTAGTATACATATGTAATGTAGTTTTGACTTTTTGGAAAAACTGAAACTTGTCTATGCTCATATTTTCTTGCAAATTATACATATACACAGAAATAATTTAACATTAAATTTTCAATAGTGTGTGGCTCAGCGAAGAAAACTAAGCATAGCTATTCTTTGCGTAAGGCGCGCATCTTAAGGTATACGTGCTCCTAGCAAATTTTATTTCATACATGTACGAATGCAGGCATGTAGGTAAATTAATGTAATAGGGCGCTGAGAATTATGAATGCATATAGGTAGAGAAGAACATTTTGGCATGTGTTTGTCGCGAGCCAGGCGTTTTTTTGAAAAGTATCATGTTTAATTTGGTGAATGAAAACACCCGCTGTCTTTACCTTTTTGGTGACACATTGGTACCTGGCGCCAAACCTAAAAATATGAAACATATGACGAGCACTTGCACTTGCATACCTGCACAAGTGTCAATGTAAAAATGAGGGCGTATGCGGAAAATCCTAGGTACCATAAAACCCTTTAAGGGAAATTTGGACAGTAAAAAAAGGAGCACAGTTGGAATTTTTCTATAAAACCCTACTGTATTTGAAAAGGTAGCAAAAACTGTTGAATATCAGCCTTTTTGAATGTGGTGAGTGCAGACAGTGTTTCAGTTGATATTAAACTACGTAATCATACGGATGTTATTTTCGAGTGATTCATATGTGTTTATATTAATTTAAAAAAAAGTTGACAAGTGATTCAATACAATTAAATAAAATGTTATAATTATATATATTATATCTATTTATATATAAATATATATATCGATAAAAAAAAATGCCGCGTCTATCCCAAAAATCGGCAGAACAAAAGCGTCGAGAAACTGCAATTCGGAACTGCCAACACTACAGCCAAAACAACGATACTGTGCGAGCCAGAAATGCAGAGCACATTTCTGAAATTCGACAATCGGACCCAAGCTACAGGGCTCAAGAGCAATACCGCGATGCCAGGGCTCATAGATCGAGACGTCAAGATGAGGAGCGTAGAGATGAAGAGCGATTGCGCGATGCATCTGATCATTCCTCTAGGCGCCAAGATGAGGTGTACAGGGAAGAAGAGCGGTTGCGCGATGCTTCTGCTCATACCTCTAGGCGCCAAGACGAGGAGTATAGAAATGAAGAGCGATTGCGCGATGCATCTGCTCATTCCTCTAGGCGCCAAGATGAGAACTACAGGGAAGAGGAGCGATCGCGCGATGCAACTGCACATACCTCTAGGCGACAAGATAAGGACTACAGGGAAGAGGAGCGATCGCGCGATGCAACTGCACATACCTCTAGGCGACAAGATGAGGACTACAGGGAAGAGGAGCGATCACGCGATGCATCTGCTCATACCTCTTGGCGCCAAGATGAGGAGCATAGAGAAGAAGAGCGATTGCGCGATGCAATTGCAAGGCGTGAGATTAGAGATGTCAGGCAAGAAGAAAGAGCTCAGGATCATTTGAGAAGACGAAACCGACGTCAAAATGAGGCTTTAAGGCACCAGGAGCAAATAATTAATAGCTAACAGAGAAGGATAACCAGGTAACAAGCAAGACAGCATGAGGAAGAGTTGCGGATCCAGAATCAACTTAGAGTACAGGACTACAGAACAGATCCTGCCAACCGCCGAGAAGAAAGTGATAGACAGTCCCAAAGGAATGTTCGTAGAAAGCAGCACCTGCCCAAGAGGAAGAACGCGAGCATCAACGTTAAAGACGAAATGACAGAGGATTTAATGCGTATCTTCTTCAAATCAAAGAGGGGCCAACCCAAATTTGCGTTTGTTGCGGTGGTACATGGTTTAAGCACCAAACGAAGCATTTGTTAAAAGCACGCATCGCGGATAAGCATCTTCATCTGGATATCAGAAAAATTTTTTATCTCGCCGATCCACTGGAGCACGGAAAATTTTTGTTTTGCTCCACGTGCCACCGAATGGTATCCCTCGGAAAGGTGCCAAACATATGTCTCGCCGAGGGACTAGATTTGCCGACCATCCCAGACTGCCTCAAGGGTCTCTCTTGCCTTGAAGAGCGGCTGATTGCGCCAAGAATTCCCTTCATGCGAATTGTATCTCTTGGATATCAACGCCAGTGTGCAATAAGAGGAGCAGTCGTAAATGTTCCAATTCCTGTGGTCGAAACAGTGCGGAGTCTCCCACGACGATTCGACCAATTGGAATCAATTCAAGTGCAGCTGAAGCGCAGTATGGAATATAACCGCACATTTATGACGGATACCATGAGGCCTGCGAGAGTCGTCGAAGCTCTTGAATTCCTCGTCACAACAGATTTGTACAGGAAGCACGAAATTGAGTTGGACGAGAATTGGCTTTCCATACATGAAGGTCAAGAGGAAGTTCCATTCATTGCTGATCCAGCAGATGAACCATTGGTCCAGGAGCTCTAAGGAAGCCACCAAGGCGAATTAAATTTAATTGCCGACGCAGCTCAGGAGGAGCTTAATCCCGGTGGCCAAGAAACACTATTGGATAATCAGCCAATAGAAAACTATGTGGCAATTGCTCCAGGAGAAGGCAGGCATCCAGTCGACATGACAGCAGATGACGACGCTGAACGACTGTCATTCCCAACAATTTATGCAGGAACACTAAAGCAAAGCATTGTGAGGTACAGCAAGGAAGCACGATCAAAAATTCGACATTTCGATCGACGCTGTTCACGTGTAGATATTTTGCTATGGACCTACAAATACTACGAGCTTTCCCGGGTAAAGAGCGCTATTTGTATTTGCTTGCGGAAAAAGTCCGGAAGTAGAAATATAACCGCTGCCAATGTAGTTGACGAAACCTTCGTAAATGATTTAGTGCAGCATGACGATGGATACTACATTTTAAAAGGATTGCGTGCATCACCGGCTCACTGGGAGGCCGAGAAAAAGAAAGCTCTAGCAATGATTCGCCAATTTGGACTGCCGACGTTTTTTATAACATTGTCTGCTGCTGAGGCTAAATGGAATGAGTTGTTGGTCATTTTGTACAAACTCATCAAAACGATTGACATAACCGAGGAGGAGGCCAAAAACTTAGAGGAAAGTGAGAAGATAGATCTAATCAGGGCAAATCCTGTAACATGCTCCAGATATTTCGACCATCGCTTCCTGCAACTGACGAAATTATTTAAAAATGGACTTTTCGATGATCACAGAGTGACCCATTATTACTGGAGGATTGAGTTTCAGCATCGAGGATCTCCTCATAGCCATGGAATGTATTGGCTGGATAATGCTCCAACATTTAAAAAGGACGGCTCAGCAAATGTCGAAATAGTAGAATTTGTGGACAAATTTATTGCTACAGACGGCAGCATCATGGATCTACAGGACGTAATACAATACCAGCAACACAGGCACAGACGATCATGTTTGAGAGAGTTGAATGGAAAACGAACCTGCCGATTTAATATGCCTTATCCGCCAATGCCAGCAACCGAAATACTGCACCCATTTGAAAATGAGGATCCCCGAAAGGATCATTACAAGGGGCAGTACACAAAAATTAAAAGTCTATTAGAGTCTCAAATATCTGAAGAAGAAGTTGAGTTATTTAATAATTTCGACAATTTTCTCATGGATGCACGAATTAACATGAGCTTCGAGGAGTACAAACTGGCGTTGCGATCCAGTTTGGAGAAGCCACAAATTTTTTTGCGCAGAAAGTTTGAAAATAGACTTCTCAACGCATTCAATGAGGATATTTTGCGGATTCACAGAGCAAACATGGATATTCAATTTATACTGGACGCCTACGCCTGCTGCAGCTACATCATTAACTACATAAATAAATCAAACCGAGGAGTTTCAAAATTGCTAAGGGAAGCAATGAATGAAATCAACGCCGGAAATTTTTCAGTAAAAAGAAAATTGCAACACCTGGGAAACAAATTTATTAACGGAACGGAAATATCAGCCCAGGAAGCAGCTTATAATATTTTGGGACTCCACATGTCTGAAGCCAGCAACGGAGAAATATATATAAGCACATCACCTCCTGAAAAAAGGGTCCGAATGGTGAAATCTAAAAGAGATCTGGAGCAGTTGCCAGAAAATTCTACGGATATATATATAGCCAATTTACTGGACCACTATATTCAGCGTCCCGAAGTAATGGAAGACGTATGATTGGCTGATTTTGCAAGTTGGTATAAATATTGCAAATCGAACCGTCAGCAACAACAGCTGAATGAAAATTACGACGAGATTGAAAATGAGGATGAAGATCATCTCTTTTCTGGTCGACGACTTAAGCTGAAGGATAACAGTGGATATGTTCAGCGCAGGATGCAGCCACTAATCTTAAGATGGAAAAGATATAGTGCAGTTCAAGCTCGTGAAGAATATCTAAGGGAGCAAGTGATGCTGTTTTATCCATGGCGGAATGAGGAGGAGGAACTCATTAATGGGGATACAGAACTGATTTATAATTCCCATCAAGAGCATATTCACAATAATCGCATTAAATATGACAAATATGCCAATGACGAATTGTATGATGCATTTAATGCCATTCAACGTGAAAACGCAGAAGCCGCCGAGGATGAGCAGGCTGTGCCCCAACATGTGGATGAGGAATTCCGGGCATTGGCATTTCCACAGGTGACTTAGATGTGGACAATGCACCAATTCAAAATGAAGAAGATGGTGAAATCCGTTTACTAAGGCTACCATCTATAATACCTGTGGAGGAATTATTGGAAAAAGTTCGCTCGCTGAACTTAAGACAGAGACAACTATATGGACACGTCATGAATATGGTGAAGAAAAAGGATACATTTTATATATATGTTGAAGGTGGTGCCGGTGTAGGAAAAGCCTCTTGATCTACACAGTTTATCAAGCCATAACGTCAAGGGCTAATTCTATTGCTGGCAGTAACCCGAAATCGGCCAAGGTACTGCTTACAGCGCCAACGGGAAAGGCAGCATTTGGAATTCGAGGAATCACTCTGCACTCAGCATTTGCACTGCCCTTCAACCAAAAAACATCTACGATTCACCCCATGAGCGCCGACCAGGTTAATACTATGCACACCAGTCTAGTGGATATAGAACTCATAATAATTGATGAGATATCTATGGTGGGTGCTAGAATGTTCTCAAACGTGGATACCAGGCTAAGGCAAATCTTCAGATCGGATCAACCCTTTGCTGGAAAGTCTATGATTGTTTTTGGCGACTTCAAGCAATTGGCACCAGTAGGAGATCAGTTCATATTTAAGCAAAACCGAAATGATCCGTACAGCGTAATAGTAGGAACGCCGCTTTGGCATTTATATAGATTTTTCGAGTTCAACGAAATAATGCGCCAACGAGAAGATCGTACCTTTGTTATGTCATTAACAAACATGTCCGAAGGTCAAATGACTGATGAAGATGTCGAATTGCTAAAACAGAGAGTGGTGCCAGAAAATGAAGTTCCAGATGACGCTATTCACCTATTTTATTCAAATGCAGATGTTGGAAAATACAATGCAGCTGAAATTGCACGAATACAGACTGAGGAATTCATTTCGGAAGCAAAGGATGTTATTAAATTGAATTTAATTGATGAAGAGGCCAAGGCAACTATTCTCAATAATGTGAGAGATTTTCCAGCTGCAAAGACACAGGGAATGAATTACAAACTGCAATTGAAAACGACCGCAAAATATATGGTGACGGTAAACATCGATACCAATGATGGATTGGTCAATGGAGCAACTGGACAGCTTATGCAAGTCGATCATCGACTTTGTGAAAACACAAGGATGATCACGAGATTTTGGATCAAATTTACTGATTGCTCTGTGGGATTACAGCGCGATCAAAAAATTCACATCACACTTACATGGAATGGACACCAATTGATAAAGTGCTAAAATCGTTTCAATATAAGAGAAATGAACAGATCTCAATTGAACGCAATCAGTTTCCCCTTATAGCTGCGGAAGCAATGACCGTTCATAAGAGCCAAGGAGCAACATACGAAAAGGTCGCAGTTCATACAAAAAGAGGAATGAGTAGAGCAACTCTTTATGTAGCATGCAGCAGAGCAACGAGTGCGTCAGGACTTTATATAATAGGAAGTTGTATTGCACCCAAGCCATTCCTAGAGATGAGGTCAAAATTGAGCTGACCAAATTGAGGGAGGAAAAAGCATTGCATTGCAAAGCATAGCGTTACATTTAATTTATTTATTGAAATATATTTATATATTTATAAACATTTTCTTTTCTTTATCAGTTATTGTTCAATTCGGTAGCACTTATGAATGCTAAGGGACGCGACCACGAGCTGCGGATAGTGAAACGTCCCTGTTTACATGAATACCTTTATATATTTTATTTTATATGTAGGGGTATATGTAAGCGACATTAATATCTGCGAATTAAATAAGCAGTCACGGAAAACTAGTGAAAATATCTTAAAGGTTCGAAAAGAGTATTTAATCTTTGGCACGCCGAAGATAATCCTTCTCCACTTGTTTTGATAGATTATATCTGGGAGGCGTAAATCCTGCCCCCGCCGTCTCTTGAAGTTTGAAAAACACTTTTTCACGGCAAAGTGGCCAGAGTGCCTATTGGCAGAGACGGCGCTGTGGAAAGGTTGTCGGCCGCAGTGATCAGCTGAGAAACTAGACCAACTAATCAAAAAGTTTCTTGAGTTTCTTAAGTTTTCAATCGGCTTCCAAAGAAAACAAAATATGAATTAGTTATAATTTCCCAAAACTAGATCCAAAAAAAACTTGACCAAGAAGTTCAATTCAAATAAGCACAACATTACAAACGAGTGAAGTACCGAATATGTTAAGTTAACACCTACTGGCGCCAGAAACGACGGCATGGCAACAACAACGACATAGCAGCAGCAATAGCACAACAACTACAGCGCCAGCGATAGCAGCAGAACGATAGCGGCAGCGACAGCCGCTAGCCATCTCAGCTTGGCTGCGCACATGTTTCAAACCGCTCCCTCGCCACGCTGACAAACGGGAGAACACGGTTCAAATCCCAGCCGCGACTTATTGCTTTTTATTATACTCTTTTCGAAGAAAATAGTATATTAAGTTTGTGCTGAAGTTTGTAAGGAAGGAAGGAAGCGTCGGAGACCCCCAAAAATGACTGCCAGTATGCTTAGAAAAACAAAACAAATTGATCTAGCCATGTGCATCTGTCTGTCTGACTGTGTGTATGCAAACTAGTCCCTCAGTTTTTGAGCTATCACGATGCAACTTTGCACAGACACTTATTATTCAAGGGGTCAGCACATTAGTCGGAGCCGGCCGGATAGGATCGCGATAAAACTTTGTACAGATACTTATTATTCAAAGAAACAGCACATTGGTCGGTGCCGGCCGCATTGGACTACTATATCTTATAGCTGCCATACAACTCCAAGTCGGTTTTGGCCATAAATCCGATGTTTTCAAAGCAATTGCTTTAAATTTCATTGTACACTTGAACATCCTTATGACTCATCAATGGGTAAAATTGCAAAACGGTTGAGTCATAAATAGCGAAGATATGCGTCATTAAATGCTTTTAAAAAACAGGTGCTTATGAGCAAACAAACCCAAGCGCAAGTAAGATTTTGACAGTCTGCTCTTCAAGGGATATTGTCATCGATCATCAAAACTGTTCGTGGCGTAAGGGGTAAAGTGACGACATGGCAAACGAAAGGTCGCTGGTTCAATTCCAATTCTTAGAGCAAAAAAAATAAATGCCACGCGATAAAACGATTTTTTACCACTTTTCAAAATTCAGTGGTGCAGTTGGCAGTGTGAAAATTGCCTTAAGGTTCGAAAAGAGTATACACGCCGAAGATAATCCTTTCCCAGTTGTTTTTTGTTTCATAGTCGCATAGTAGTTTTTAATCTGGCCGTACGTTAAGAAATCTCTTGCTCTTGTTGGTTCCAGATTTCATTTTTAATTTTTAAATAACAATCTAAGCGTTCTTGATACTGTACGAATCATAATTTATTTCTATATTTATCTATCTCTACTAACTGCTGCTGTATAATCTGAGTAGGGACGCTAACATTGTTATCGTGCACAGCGTATACATCCGAATTTGAGGTTACTAGGCTGTTGGGGGAATACGACTGGTATTGGATGCGCCCTTTTGGCGGTCTTCCGAAGCTCTACGGATACAATTTTGACATTGAGGCTTATAAACATTGAGAGTTCCACATCCATAGCAAAATATTCGTCATTTAGAAAGACAATTTTCCCAAATGTGGCCATGCTCTTCACAATTCCAACACTTGAGTTTGGCATGCGTACTGCAAATGGCTGCAATATCAACCTCATTATCACCGGTGTCTTTTACCGGGCTAGCCTCATTATCACCGGTATCATTAACCGGGCTAGTCTCTTCTAAGCCATACACTTGACGACGAGGAACTATTGGACGAGATTTCTTCAAAGTTTCAGTGCGACAACTGAGTGCCTGAACTAAATTCTCATTCATCTGAGCTAATCTACGTATATTTTCAACAGAACTAATCGGTTGATACAGTAGCTTATGTCTAGTTTCCGGTAGCAGGGTGATTTCCAAAATTTATATTAGCTCTTCTTCTTCAGAGTTCACACCAAGTTTATCAATAAGCGAATCGACGGAGTCATGAAAATCAATTTCTTGCTCATAAAGTCCGACCGATAGTCTTTATATTGTTGAGGAAGTGAAGCACAAAATTCGGACCAGACAATGCTTATGGTATTGCCAGTACCAGTCACGTGCATTGCCCGCAAACAGTACATGCAAATGCTTACAGAGTCCCATAAAATTGCTGTCTAGAGTTTCATCAGTCAGGACTTTATTTCTATATATAAATTCCTCCCTAATCCACTGAGCCATCAAAATGTAGGCTCCACTTTTGCATGGTGTCAGCAATCTTTCCATTTCGGAATGATGAGCCACCTGGCGATACAAGGTCTGGCGTTCGTATGGGAGAAATTCTTCGATTCCTGTTACTACCTTGAGCTTGCACTTAAAATGATGTCATAATGCGACTGACCGTGTAATGGTCGCGTTGGCGCACCATCTAAATTTAGAAAAATGAACCAGTCAAAACTGCCAGCTTTTTGTCAGGCTTGCTATCGACAGCGAACAAATTGGATGCTGCGATATTACGCTTGCGCCACGTTGGCAGTGCAGCTAACTTCGCCCTTGTCGGGGACCCGAAAAAACTTTGTTGGCCTATATAAGCCGCAAGGGCCCTGTACTAACCCTCTTTGCTGAAACTACTGTGTTGAACTAAGGTCTGGGTATAGCTGCCCAGTGCCATATAGAAAACAAAAGACAAGAATTTAATTATTAAACAAAGTGGTGAAAAACAATAGTAAGTAACGAAAGAAATAAACTTGTTGTAAACAAAGTATCCAACAAATAACATTTTCGTAACCGAGGCCTGGTTTAAGAGACCCCCCACGTGCTACTTT
This sequence comes from Drosophila flavopinicola, assembly GCA_035042425.1. NCBI lineage: Eukaryota > Metazoa > Arthropoda > Insecta > Diptera > Drosophilidae > Drosophila > Drosophila flavopinicola. The sequence continues at coordinate 110,949 of JAWNLL010000196.1, read as the reverse complement.
GCAAAGGCCGGGATCAGCTTAATCTGAAGGCATCCGCCTGATTCAGCAACAGTAGCAAAAATTGTTAAGCAACTTTTGCTTTGCATTTGCAAAAGGTATGTGAAGCACGCAATATTTTTGAATTTTGCGACAATAAAAGCTATAAGTGATATTAATACTCTTTTCGAAATAAATAGTATATTAAGTTTGTGCTGAAGTTTGTAACGCATAGAAGGAAGCGTCTGAGACCCCCAAAAGTTACTGCAGTATGCTTAGAAAAACAATCAAATTGATCTAGCCATGGCCGTCTGTCTGTCTGTCTATCTGTCTGTCTGTATGTATGCAAACTAGTCCCTCAGTTTTTGAGCTATCGCGATGCTACTTTGCACAGACACTTAGTATTCAAGGGGACAGCACATTGGTCGGAGCCGGCCGTATCGGACCACTATATCTTATAGCTGCCATACACCTCAAAGTCGGTTTTGTCCATAAATCCGATGTTTTCAAAGCAATTGCCTTAAATTTCCTTGTACACTTGAACATCCTTATAACTCATCAATGGGTAAAATCGAAAATCAAAGTCAAGCGCAAGAAAGCTTTTGATAGTCTGCTCTTCGAGGTATTTTGTCATCGATCATCAAAACGGTTTGTGGCGTAAGGGGTAAAGTTGGGAACTGGCGAACGAAAGGTCCTGGGTTCAAGTGCCAGCGGCGACTGGTCATTTATTTACATTTTTTCTTTATCTTCTTTTCAAATATATAATAGCTGTAATCAAATTCATTTATTTTTAATTTCCTAAATTGTTTCTAATTTTTTTTTTCATGCATAAAGTAGCTTAAATAGAATAATTAAAAAGAACAAGTAAGAGTACTCTAGTCGGGAGTGCCCGACTAGCAGATACCCTGAACCCAGTTCTGACTTCCATTAATACTTGCCTAATAGTGTGCATGCATACAAGCACACACATACTGCAAGCAGTGAATGCGGTTTAAGCAGTTAGCTTGCTTTTCGATCTTACTGAAATTTTTGGGACATACAATTGTCAATAATATGTGTGACCAAAACAAATTGCAGGGTCGTACCTTCAAAAATGCGTTTTTTCAACTTTTGGGGGGATTTGGGGGTGGTATCCAAAAAGTGAAATATTTGTTACATGTGTATGCTATTCGAGATTATGCATGCCAAATTTGGGGTCTCTAGCTCTTATAACTTTGAAGTTATGTCCCAAAAACGCTGGTCTTAAATCGAAATTTATCGATAACTTTTAAACGGTACGAGTTATCGATAAAATGAAATAAACTTGATCTGTCCCGGGATTAGGAGAACTTATGTTCCAAATATGAAGTCTCTAGCTCTTGTAGTCTCTGATATCTGTGTGTTCATACAGACGGACGGACAGACAGACAGACGGACATGGCTAAATCGACTTGGCTGTTGATACTGATCAAGAATATATATACTTTATATGGTCGGAGATGCTTCCTTATGCCTGTTACATACATTTGCACAAAACCATAATACTCCTTTTTACCCATTTTTAATGGGTTCAGGGTATACAAATTTGAATTCATTAGCAAAACCAATGCCACGCGAAAAAAAATATGGATCTCAAATTCTGGAATATAAGCTCTCGTATGTTCAGATTAAGTTTTATGACAATTCAATTTCCGACAGCGGCCTTGAAAGGTATAAGAGCAACAGGCACAAAATGTGGTATGTATATTGTAGTATACATATGTAATGTAGTTTTGACTTTTTGGAAAACTGAAACTTGTCTATGCTCATATTTTCTTGCAAATAATTTAACATTAAATTTTCAATAGTGTGTGGCTCAGCGAAGAAAACTAAGCATAGCTATTCTTTGCATAAGGCGCGCATCTTAAGGTATACGTGCTCCCAGCAAATTTTATTTCATACATGTACGAATGCAGGCATGTAGGTAAATTAATGTAATAGGGCGCTGAGAATTATGAATGCATATAGGTAGAGAAGAACATTTTGGCATGTGTTTGTCGCGAGCCAGGCGTTTTTTTGAAAAGTATCATGTTTAATTTGGTGAATGAAAACACCCGCTGTCTTTACCTTTTTGGTGACACATTGGTACCTGGCGCCAAACCTAAAAATATGAAACATATGACGAGCACTTGCACTTGCATACCTGGACAAGTGTCAATGTAAAAATGAGGGCGTATGCGGAAAACCCTTTAAGGGAAATTTGGACAGTAAAAAAAGGAGCACAGTTGGAATTTTTCTATAAAACCCTACTGTATTTGAAAAGGTAGCAAAAACTGTTGAATATCAGCCTTTTTGAATGTGGTGAGTGCTGACAGTGTTTCAGTTGATATTAAACTACGTAATCATGCGGATGTTCTTTTCGAGTGATTCATATGTGTTTATATTAATTTAAAAAAAGTTGACAAGTGATTCAATACAATTAAATAAAATTGTATAATTATATATATTATATCTATTTATATATATATATATATATATCGATAAAAAAAAATTCCGCGTCTATCCCAAAAATCGGCAGAACAAAAGCGTCGAGAAGCTGCAATTCGGAACTGCCAACACTACAGCCAAAACAACGATACTGTGCGAGCCAGCAATGCAGAGCACATTTCTGAAATTCGACAATCGGACCCAAGCTACAGGGCTCAAGAGCAATACCGCGATGCCAGGGCTCATAGATCGAGACGTCAAGATGAGGAGCGTAGAGATGAAGAGCGATTGCGCGATGCATCTGATCATTCCTCTAGGCGCCAAGATGAGGTGTACAGGGAAGAAGAGCGGTTGCGCGATGCTTCTGCTCATACCTCTAGGCGCCAAGATGAGGAGTATAGAAATGAAGAGCGATTGCGCGATGCATCTGCTCATTCCTCTAGGCGCCAAGATGAGAACTACAGGGAAGAGGAGCGATCGCGCGATGCAACTGCACATACCTCTAGGCGACAAGATAAGGACTACAGGGAAGAGGAGCGATCGCGCGATGCAACTGCACATACCTCTAGGCGACAAGATGAGGACTACAGGGAAGGGGAGCGATCACGCGATGCATCTGCTCATACCTCTAGGTGCCAAGATGAGGAGCATAGAGAAGAAGAGCGATTGCGCGATGCAATTGCAAGGCGTGAGATTAGAGATGTCAGGCAAGAAGAAAGAGCTCAGGATCATTTGAGAAGACGAAACCGACGTCAAAATTAGGCTTTAAGACGCCAGGAGCAAATAATTAATAGCTAACAGAGAAGGATAACCAGGCAACAATCAAGACAGCATGAGGAAGAGTTGCGGATCCAGAATCAACTTAGAGTACAGGACTACAGAACAGATCCTGCCAACCGCCGAGAAGAAAGTGATAGACAGTCCCAAAGGAATGTTCGTAGAAAGCAGCACCTGCCCAAGAGGAAGAACGCGAGCATCAACGTTAAAGACGAAATGACAGAGGATTTAATGCGTATCTTCTTCAAATCAAAGAGGGGCCAACCCAAATTTGCGTTTGTTGCGGTGGTACATGGTTTAAGCACCAAACGAAGCATTTGTTAAAAGCACGCATCGCGGATAAGCATCTGGATATCAGAAAAAATTTTTATCTCGCCGATCCACTGGAGCACGGAAAATTTTTGTTTTGCTCCACGTGCCACCGAATGGTATCCCTCGGAAAGGTGCCAAACATATGTCTCGCCGAGGGACTAGATTTGCCGACCATCCCAGACTGCCTCAAGGGTCTCTCTTGCCTTGAAGAGCGGCTGATTGTGCCAAGAATTCCCTTCATGCGAATTGTATCTCTTGGATATCAACGCCAGTGTGCAATAAGAGGAGCAGTCGTAAATGTTCCAATTCCTCCCACGACGATTCGACCAATTGGAATCAATTCAAGTGCAGCTGAAGCGCAGAATGGAATATAACCGCACATTTATGACGGATACCATGAGGCCTGCGAGAGTCGTCGAAGCTCTTGAATTCCTCGTCACAACAGATTTGTACAGGAAGCACGAAATTGAGTTGGACGAGAATTGGCTTTCCATACATGAAGGTCAAGAGGAAGTTCCATTCATTGCTGATCCAGCAGATGAACCATTGGTCCAGGAGCTCTAAGGAAGCCACCAAGGCGAATTAAATTTAATTGCCGACGCAGCTCAGGAGGAGCTTAATCCCGGTGGCCAAGAAACACTATTGGATAATCAGCCAATAGAAAACTATGTGGCAATTGCTCCAGGAGAAGGCAGGCATCCAGTCGACATGACAGCAGATGACGACGCTGAACGACTGTCATTCCCAACAATTTATGCAGGAACACTAAAGCAAAGCATTGTGAGGTACAGCAAGGAAGCACGATCAAAAATTCGACATTTCGATCGACGCTGTTCACGTGTAGATATTTTGCTATGGACCTACAAATACTACGAGCTTTCCCGGGTAAAGAGCGCTATTTGTATTTGCTTGCGGAAAAGTCCGGAAGTAGAAATATAACCGCTGCCAATGTAGTTGACGAAACCTTCGTAAATGATTTAGTGCAGCATGACGATGGATACTACATTTTAAAAGGATTGCGTGCATCACCGGCTCACTGGGAGGCCGAGAAAAAGAAAGCTCTAGCAATGATTCGCCAATTTGGACTGCCGACGTTTTTTATAACATTGTCTGCTGCTGAGGCTAAATGGAATGAGTTGTTGGTCATTTTGTACAAACTCATCAAAACGATTGACATAACCGAGGAGGAGGCCAAAAACTTAGAGGAAAGTGAGAAGATAGATCTGATCAGGGCAAATCCTGTAACATGCTCCAGATATTTCGACCATCGCTTCCTGCAACTGACGAAATTATTTAAAAATGGACTTTTCGATGATCACAGAGTGACCCATTATTACTGGAGGATTGAGTTTCAGCATCGAGGATCTCCTCATAGCCATGGAATGTATTGGCTGGATAATGCTCCAACATTTAAAAAGGACGGCTCAGCAAATGTCGAAATAGTAGAATTTGTGGACAAATTTATTGCTACCGACGGCAGCATCATGGATCTACAGGACGTAATACAATACCAGCAACACAGGCACAGACGATCATGTTTGAGAGAGTTGAATGGAAAACGAACCTGCCGATTTAATATGCCTTTGTTAAATTGAAAATGTTCCACGATAATAATAAGAAGACGTCTTGTTCGTTTTGAGTCTTGATCGAGAGTGTTCTCTCGGTTTTATTCAATTTCATATTTTGCTTATTACATACCATATTCTAAGTGAGCTCTGCCGATAAGAGCGTCGACAGAGAGAGAGAGTTGCAGTACATTTACAGTACAGTACAGTACAGTACAGTTATGTATGTACAGTTATGGGCATATGACCACTTGTTATATTGTATACTCTACAATACTGTGGGCATATGCTCATTTGGCATACAACATACTACACCTCCCTTTTTAAAAAAAATAACGTAATATATTGTAGTTATTTAATATAAAAATTATTATTAGTATTATTTTTATATCTTTTATATACTATGTTGTTTAATAAAAAAAATTTTTTTTTTTGTAAACAAGAAATTTTGTTTTTTTATTTTTTTTATTTTTGAAATATATATATATATTCTTGTTCTGTTTTTTTCCGTTTTATTTATTAATCCGTTTTAGCCTATCCTTATGAACTTTTTGTTCCCAATTTTTCTTATTCTTTATAATTATATTATTATTGTTTTCTATACTAATGACCTCAAATGGTCCTATATAAGAGAAGATTCTAATTTATGACCTGTTTCATTCTTTAAATAAACTTGGTCTCCTATTTCTATTTTGAAATCTAATACTTTCTTATCATTTATTTCTTTTTGTTTAATTTTATTTTTTTCTAAAAGTATTCGAGCTCTCTTATACGCTTTTTCTAGTCTAAACTTAACTTCTTTAGAATAATCTTATATATTATATATAGGTTCTATGGTATTTACGCTATTAAATTGTATTGGTAAGTTATTTTGTCTACCAAATACTAGTTCATATGGACAATAATTATGAGTTACTGATGGTGTTGTGTTAAAACAATACACGAAATAATGTAACCATACGTCCCAATCAGTTTTATCTACTGAAATATATGAACGAATGTACTCATTGAATGTCCTATGACTTCTTTCAACGGTACCTAATGTCTGATAGTGGTGTGCTGTAGATGTTATGTTATCAATTTTTAAATATTTGCACAAGTCAGTTATAATGGAATTTTTATATTCTGTTCCCATGTCCGTAATGAACGTCTTCATTGGACCGTACTTCAGAATAAAAGAGATTCGAATATGGCTTTTGCGACAGTTGTTGCACTTTTGTTTGCAACAGGAATTGCTACTAAATACTTTGTCAAATCACATATTAAAGTGATTGCGTATTCATTCCCATTTTCCGAACGTGGTAGTGGACCAATTGTGTCTACTATCACTCTGTCAAAAGCATATTGTGGAGTTTCGGTTATTATCATAGGTGATCTTGTATGTTTCGTCGTTTTCGACGTCAGGCATTTTGGACATTTATTTATGTACTCTTTTTTTTTTTACATGTTTAGTCATGTTTTTCCAATAATATTGTCTCTTTATTTTCGATATCGTTTTATTTATGCCTGTATGACCTCCTTGAATTGGATCGTCATGGAATGTAGACAATATAGCTTCTTTTTCTTGATCATTATTTATTAATGTTTTTAAATTTTTATTGCCTATGTGTTTGAAAGTATCTATTGAAATTGATTCAAAGATCTTTTCGCTCGGTGCCACTTTTAGTTGGCTGATTTTAGATACACCGGCTTGCCATTCAAGCCTTTGGAAAAACTGACCTAAGTCGAGAGAATTCCATTGGAGTACAAATCGCTAACATTAATTCTTGCTACAACTGTTTTTCCATGTTTCAATAAACATGTCGAATATGTTATTCGCAAGGTCACTACTTTTCGTACCTCGTCATTTGTGATGACTTCGTATACGTTGGGCTTAGAAGCTTTTTTCAAGACTTTGCTTTGGCAATAGTTCTTGTTTATTTTCTGCGCAGAAATTGTTTTGTCTACTTTGGTGCCTGGTAGTGACTCTCAGGACTTTTCTATTCATGTCAATTAAGTCGGATATTGTTATCCTTGACAGGGCGTCTGCCACGAAATTATCTTTCCCTCTCAGATACTCTACCGTAAAATCATACTCTTCTAATTCGAGTCGCATGCGTGTTAATTTTGAACTTGGGTTTATCAAAGAAAATAAATATGTTAAAGGTCTGTGATCAGTTCTTACTGTAAAATGTTTGCCATATATATATGGTCGAAAATGTGTTATTGCCCAATGTATTGCTGCTAGTTCTTGTTCTGTAGTACTCTTATTGCTTTCACCTTTAGTGAATGCTCTTGATGCATATGCAACTGGGAGTTGGAGTCCCTTATAGTTTTGAGTTAAAACTGCTCCACATGCTTGCTTGCTTGCATCTGTGATTATGCAAAATTCTTTGCTAAAATCTGGGTACTGTAATAAATTTGGTTGAACTAGTTGATTTTTTAGGTACTGGAATGCCTTTTCACATTCTGTTGTCCATTCAAATGGGACATTCTTTTTACATAATCTCGTAATGTGCCGTGAATATTCGGCGAAGTTTTTTATAAAACGTCTATAATAATTGCAAAATGCAACGAATCTTCTAGCGCTGTCTGCGTCCGTAGGGACTGGATAGTTATTGATAACATCAAATTTTTTATCGTCTGGTAAGATTCCTTTATCTGTGCATCTGTGACCTAAAAACGTCACCTCATGCATGCAACATTTTTCTGGATGTAATTTCAGATTGTGGTTTCTACAAAGTCTGAAAACATCTGTTAAGTTTTTAATCATATGTTGTTCAGAACAACCAATAACGATTAAAAATCATCCATGTAAAGGAAAGCTTGTGAAGGCTCTAGGCCTGAGAATGATATTGTCATCATTCTCTGAAATGAATTAGGCGCTATTTTTAAACCAAATGGTAATCGCGTGAAGCGATATGAACCATTGCTTGTTGAAAAAGACGTTATATTTCTTGAGCTTTCCTCAAGCTCAATTTGGTGGAAACCTGACATTAAATCAAGGCATGAAAAATATTTAGCTCTACCCAATTGATCAAGAATATCGTCAATTCTGGGGAGTGGAAATTTATCTGACAGCAATTTTTTATTTATTTGGCGATAGTCAATTACTAATCGCCACTTTTTCTCTTTAGAGCCCGGAAGAGATTTCTTTGGGACTAATAAGAGTGGGCTATTATAAGGTGAAACAGACGGTTCAACAATATTTTGTTCAATTAACTTTCCAACTTGATGCTGGATTTCTTCTATTTGGCTATGCGGACATTGATAATTTTTAACATATACTGGCTCATCATCCTTAAGTCTCAATTTTTGCTTATAGAAGTTGTTTGTTGTGATTGGTTCGGTTTCAAGTCCGAACACATCACTATATTTGGTGCATATTTCTTCAAGTTGTTTTTTAAACAAAATTGGAAAATTTTTCTTTAATTTACTAATTACAGACTCTTTTCTATTGTCTTTTAGATTTTGAACTACATCGTAGTTCGAAAGTGATTCAAATTTTATGTTATTAATGCCTACTATTTGGCATTTATCTGTGGTATTTAAAAATCGGACAAAAGTATTTTGAGCTGTAGCTATAGTGTTTGCAACATAAACACCCGGTTTAATTTCCTGATTTGGAATTAAAATGTTTTCTTCTGCTGAAGACAACTCTATTTTGCGTATCACTTGTGATCTTGCTGGTAGAAGTGTGGAATTAGTACCAGAACTAAATGTTATTGAAACATAGATAGGATACGTTAGGTTTTGTGGTCTAATTATAAACCCATCCTCTGAAGTATTGTAATCTAATTGGCAATTAAAAATGTTTTTATGAAATCTAATCCTATTATTCCATCGCAAGGGATTGCGAAATCTGAATGAAGTAGATGAAATTTATATGGAATAATGTATTTGTCTGTTTGTAGTTCGATTGAGACTAGTCCTTTGGAGTTTATTACTCCTTCTCCTATGCCTCGAATGTCTATAATTTTATTGATTTGGATGTCATGAAAGACATCAGAATTTTCTTTTATAATTGAAATATCTGCACCTGTATCAATCAAAAATGTTATTTTTTTATTTGTTGCAACATTTTTGAATGATACGAAATTGTTGAGACTTAAGTTAACAGTATATATTTTACTATTTAACCCTGAGTATCTGGAGGTGTCTGCGAGTTTCCTGAATTATCTTGGGCAACTCGGACATTATTGTAATTGTTATTGTTATAACGATTTCTATTTTGGTTGTTGCCTCGGTTGGAATTATTCCTACCTCGGTTATAACCTCGTCCACCTCTATTGTTGTTTCTGTTATTATAATTATATTGGAATTGTCTCTAATTCTTTGAGGATAGTAACTATTTCCTCTATTATTGCGGCCTCGCTGAAATAATACTGTACTTGCACTTCCAGTCATCTCTGTGCTGCAATGGATATATTTACCCATTACATCATTGAAAGTAACGAAGTTACCAGCTTCCAGTATTACTTTCAGTTTCTCATGCTCACAATTTTTAATCATTGCAGAAATAGACTCGTTTGTTGAGAATTTTTCTGCATTGTTTGGGTCTAGGCCGTCATCAATAAAGGCTGCCTCCAATTGCTTTCGCAAAATGTCCATTTCGGTTGCATACTGGGAAGCAGTTTTGCCTTTTTGTTTTAGATTCAGTAATTTAGCTTTTAATACGTTGGGAGATTCTCCATTTACGTTATCTTTAAGCTTATTTATTATTCCGGATATAGTAGATTCATTTTGTACTTTGTACAGAATTGTGCCGGTTATTTTTGATTTAATAACCTCAACTGCTATATCCTCCTGGTCGCCTCTTTAGTTCTTTCCACAATGCGTAAAGCAGTTAGGAATCTGTTTAATGATAGCTTTTTACCATCAAATTCAGGGACTGAAGAGGAAACCTGCTTCACGTATTCCCTGTCTAAGGCTACCTGGTTAGTCATTGTTTCTGTATTTTCTTGGAGCGTTTCAATGTCACTATCAATATCAATACCAATATCTGGATTGATTATTGGTTTAGACTCATCTAAATCTTCTAACTGGTTCTCGTTGAATTCAGCTAGCAGATTTTGATCTTCTGGGATTGTAATTACAATACTCCGTCTAGTACCAACATTATGTAATCTGGTTTTTAAACCTTTTACAATGTTCTGACATATATTTTTATGCTCCTGCGTTAATTTATCATTAACTTTGTTTATTGTAGTTTCTATGTTATTATATTGAGCTGTTAATATTTGCGCGTGATGTACCAATGTTTCTGACTTTATTGTTTTATCAGAATTGATACATTTGTATGATTTTTCGAACTTGTCCTTTATAATCATTTATTTTCTTCGCTAATGCATTCCATTCCATTGTTTAATAGAAAATGGAGTTTTTAGCGGTGTATGCGCAGCATCAATATGGTTTCTGTGCCTAGTATTACATGTGTTTCGCTGATAGTTTTAACCATTACATAAGGTAATGTACTCAACACCATGCCCTTTTCAGTTTTGGAACAACCGATTAATGGGCTTGCAATACTCTGAAAAGTTTCTATGTATTCGTTTTCGAATTCAGTTATTTTAATGAATTCGCGATGTTTTTGCAATATTTGTAATGCATTTATTGTAAAATTTGGTTCTTTTTTATAGATGTCGTTTATTATGCTTATCATATTATGCCATGTTAAATTGAAAATCTATATTATATCATTTCTAAATTGCCTGCTCTAGTTGCATATCTTTTCTTTATGCACTTATTGTGCAACTTATATAATTTAGTTAGTACATTTGCTAATAAAAGAATAACAATTATTATGAGCATAACCGTTATTTACTTTTAAATCTACTGAGACAGTTTCGACATTATTTAATACATTTGCGGTTGAATCCGCTACTTTCGATTCGTGGTCTAACATTTTTTCTACTTCTAATATATTTTCGTCTTTTGATATTGCATTTGAAAGCATTAAATTTGAATTTCGGATTAATTGTTTTTTTTTTTTTTAATAAAAAAATAATATATATATATATTGTGTATGATTTTTATGAAATTTTTTTTTTGTAAAAAAAATTTTTTTTTTTATATTAATATTTTTCTACTCGATCAGCACAGTGTTCTACTGTCTAATGTTTCGTATGGCTTCACAGGCCATACTCTATTACGAGCAACGCAATTATCGCTCAGTATTACAAATATTTCATTACATTTCATTTCATTTCATCAAAATTATTATAAACATTTTTTTTTGATTAACAAATATCTTCTTTTTTTTGTATTAATATTTTTCTACTCGATCAGCACAGTGATCTCCTGTCTAATGTTTTGTATGGCTTCACAGGCCATTCTCTATTACGAGCAACGCAATTATCGCTCAGTATTACAAATATTTCATTACATTTCATTTCATTTCATTAAAATTATTATAAACATTTTTTTTTGATTAACAAATATCTTCTTTTTTTTTGTATTAAATTAAGTTGCGCGCTCTCTGTAGCGCTGCCGGTCCCCGAAGATGACTTAGCTTGGAACGCTAAATGGTGCCGGTGCTGGTCCTCGCACAGGCTGTTGGGGCGCCGGTGCTGGTCTTCTCACAGGCTGTTGGGGCGTCGGTGCTGGTCCTCTTGAAGCATGTATAGCTGCAATGCGGCGACTCCAATGGTCCAGGGCAGTCCGTTGGGCATTGCTTCTCCGGTTTAGTGTTTAGTTTTTTCTTCTGTGGCACTGGTTGAAATACTTGAGAATTTATTAATTTTATATTTTGAAAAGTACTTTCATTCGTAGAGGTTGAGCTTTCGTATTTTTGCTGAATCGACTCGATATTGTCGATTTCAGCCTGTATTTTATTGCCTGCTTCCCAACTAATTGTTGTGTTGGGGGCAAATAACAGTTTTAGGAGTTTGGCTTTTCTTTCCTTAAGCCTTTTTTGTACTCCACTGCGCCTATTTTTAGGCATCGCTCATCACCTCTACTTACTCAGTATTTCCAGCCACTTTTTCTTCGTATCGTTTCCATTTTTAGTATATATTCTGCCGATGACTGTTTGAGAGAGTTGGTTTTTAATAGCCAGAGAGCGCTGCCAGAGTTGCAGCGTGTTGATTCCTGTTGTTGTTGTTGCTGCACCTCCAGTTGTAGTAGCCATGTTAAGCTGCTGCTTTTTTCTTTTCACAGCCACTTTTCACATCTCATGTTTTCCACGTGTTCGTGACACTTGTCACGGTCGCCATGTTAAATTGAAAATGTTCCACGATAATAATAAGAAGACGTCTTGTTCGTTTTGAGTCTTGATCGAGAGTGTTCTCTCGGTCTTATTCAATTTCATATTTTGCTTATTACATACCATATTCTAAGTGAGCTCTGCCGATAAGAGCGTCGGCAGAGAGAGAGAGTTGCAGTACATTTACAGTACAGTACAGTACAGTACAGCTATGGGCATATGACCACTTGTTATATTGTATACTCTACAATACTGTGGGCATATGCTCATTTGGCATACAACATACTACACCTTATCCGCCAATGCCAGCAACCGAAATACTGCACCCATTTGAAAATGAGGATCCCCGAAAGGATCATTACAAGGGGCAGTACACAAAAATTAAAGGTCTATTAGAGGCTCAAATATCTGAAGAAGAAGTTGAGTTATTTAATAATTTCGACAATTTTTCTCATGGATGCACGAATTAACATGAGCTTCGAGGAGTACAAACTGGCGTTGCGATCCAGTTTGGAGAAGCCACAAATTTTTTTGCGCAGAAAGTTTGAAAATAGACTTCTCAACGCATTCAATGAGGATGTTTTGCGGATTCACAGAGCAAACATGGATATTCAATTTATACTGGACGCCTACACCTGCTGCAGCTACATCATTAACTACATAAATAAATCAAACCGAGGAGTTTCAAAATTGCTAAGGGAAGCAATGAATGAAATCAACGCCGGAAATTTTTCAGTAAAAAGAAAATTGCAACACCTGGGAAACAAATTTATTAACGGAACGGAAATATCAGCTTATAATATTTTGGGACTCCACATGTCTAAACTTAGATGTTTTATTCTTCTAACCGCTACGCTTCGGCACGTAGACACGGCTGCTAGTGTTGTTGTTGTCGTTCTTAAACCTCGTAGCCGTAAGATTTGATGATCTTGTTGAAGGGCTCAGCCGCCTTGGCAATGTTCTCGCGCGCCTTCAAACTCGCCGTCAACTTCTTCATCTCCCTGTTGTGCTTGAGGGTAACGTGCAGCTTAGCCTTGCGCTTGCGCTCCAGGCTCTTGATGACATCCTGGTAATGCCAGCCAACCTCGTGCGACAGGCGACCGACCATGCAGTACTTGCGATCGGAGCGCAGGGTCAGCACGCGCATCGCAATGGGGACGACAACGTGACGACGCTTGTCGTAGGGCAACGGGATGCCGTCAAAGACACGCAGACGTGCGAGTGCAGCCTGGCCACGCTTGGTCTTGTGTGGAATCATGCCTCGCACAGCTTTGTAGAAGATTCTGGACGGGGCACGGAAGTGGAAGGGACCACGAGCCGGATTCACATTGCAGCGTTTGCGCAAATAGGCCAAAAACTTAATCTTGTTTCTGTAGAAATGACCCGAGAGGTTCAGCTCCTCGCAGCGCACCACGGCCACCTTGCCACCCTGCAACAGGTACTTGGCGACAACGGAGGCCAGACGGCCAAGCAAATGGCCGCGTCCATAGATAACAACGGTCCTGTTCGTTAAACCAGTCCTGTTTAAGAACCGCACGGAAAGAAAAAAAAAAGTCTGAAGCCAGCAACGGAGAAATATATATAAGCACATCACCTCCCGAAAAAAGGGTCCGAATGGTGAAATCTAAAAGAGATCTGGAGCAGTTGCCAGAAAATTCTACGGATATATATATAGCCAATTTACTGGACCACTATATTCAGCGTCCCGAAGTAATGGAAGACGTATGATTGGCTGATTTTGCAAGTTGGTATAAATATTGCAAATCGAACCGTCAGCAACAACAGCTGAATGAAAATTACGACGAGATTGAAAATGAGGATGAAGATCATCTCTTTTCTGGTCGACGACTTAAGCTGAAGGATAACAGTGGATATGTTCAGCGCAGGATGCAGCCACTAATCTTAAGATGGAAAAGATATAGTGCAGTTCAAGCTCGTGAAGAATATCTAAGGGAGCAAGTGATGCTGTTTTATCCATGGCGGAATGAGGAGGAGGAACTCATTAATGGGGATACAGAACTGATTTATAATTCCCATCAAGAGCATATTCACAATAATCGCATTAAATATGACAAATATGCCTATGACGAATTGTATGATGCATTTAATGCCATTCAACGTGAAAACGCAGAAGCCGCCGAGGATGAGCAGGCTGTGCCCCAACATGTGGATGAGGAATTCCGGGCATTGGCATTTCCACAGGTGACTTAGATGTGGACAATGCACCAATTCAAAATGAAGAGGATGGTGAAATCCGTTTACTAAGGCTACCATCTATAATACCTGTGGAGGAATTATTGGAAAAAGTTCGCTCGCTGAACTTAAGACAGAGAGAACTATATGGACACGTCATGAATATGGTGAAGAAAAATGATACATTTTATATATATGTTGGAGGTGGTGCCGGTGTAGGAAAGAGCCACTTGATCTACACAGTTTATCAAGCCATAACGTCAAGGGCTAATTCTATTGCTGGCAGTAACCCGGAATCGGCCAAGGTACTGCTTACAGCGCCAACGGGAAAGGCAGCATTTGGAATTCGAGGAATCACTCTGCACTCAGCATTTGCACTGCCCTTCAACCAAAAAACATCTACGATTCACCCCATGAGCGCCGACCAGGTTAATACTATGCACACCAGTCTAGTGTATATAGAACTCATAATAATTGATGAGATATCTATGGTGGGTGCTAGAATGTTCTCAAACGTGGATACCAGGCTAAGGCAAATCTTCAGATCGGATCAACCCTTTGCTGGAAAGTCTATGATTGTTTTTGGCGACTTCAAGCAATTGGCACCAGTAGGAGATCAGTTCATATTTAAGCAAAACCGAAATGATCCGTACAGCGTAATAGTAGGAACGCCGCTTTGGCATTTATATAGATTTTTCGAGTTCAACGAAATAATGCGCCAACGAGAAGATCGTACCTTTGTTATGTCATTAACAAACATGTCCGAAGGTCAAATGACTGATGAAGATGTCGAATTGCTAAAACAGAGAGTGGTGCCAGAAAATGAAGTTCCAGATGACGCTATTCACCTATTTTATTCAAATGCAGATGTTGGAAAATAAAATGCAGCTGAAATTGCACGAATACAGACTGAGGAATTCATTTCGGAAGCAAAGGATGTTATCAAATTGAATTTAATTGATGAAGAGGCCAAGGCAACTATTCTCAATAATGTGAGAGATTTTCCAGCTGCAAAGACACAGGGAATGAATTACAAACTGCAATTGAAAACGACCGCAAAATATATGGTGACGGTAAACATCGATACCAATGATGGATTGGTCAATGGAGCAACTGGACAGCTTATGCAAGTCGATCATCGACTTTGTGAAAACACAAGGATGATCACGAGATTTTGGATCAAATTTACTGATTGCTCTGTGGGACTAACAGCGCGATCAAAAAATTCACATCACACTTACATGGATTGGACACCAATTGATAAAGTGCTAAAATCGTTTCAATATAAGAGAAATGAACAGATCTCAATTGAACGCAATCAGTTTCCCCTTATAGCTGCGGAAGCAATGACCGTTCATAAGAGCCAAGGAGCAACATACGAAAAGGTCGCAGTTCATACAAAAAGAGGAATGAGTAGAGCAACTCTTTATGTAGCATGCAGCAGAGCAACGAGTGCGTCAGGACTTTATATAATAGGAAGTTTTATTGCACCCAAGCCATTCCTAGAGATGAGGTCAAAATTGAGCTGACCAAATTGAGGGAGGAAAAAGCATTGGTTTCAAACTACCGATTTTTGCTCAATGAAGCAAGTAGTTTGAAAATCTTTTATCAAAATATCCGAAGCCTTCCAAAGAACATAAATGACATTAGAAAAGATCATATTGTATGCTCTTTGCATATTTTGTGCTTTGTGGAAACTTGGTCACTCCAACAAGAAGATATTCCAATTGAAGGATATCGAATAGTTGGACGGATTGATGGAGAATTACTTGCGGGCCGAAGTCGTCCACACAATGGTATTATCATATATGCAAAGAATATATTAATACAAAGGACGACCGTATTGCTACAAGTTAGCCAGTCTGAATTCGAAGGAGATATATATCAACTGATCGCCATTAAATGCATGGAAAAAGTAATTGTCGTTACTTATAGGAACCCGTCGCATTCTTGCCAAGCTTTCGTACCAAAGTTCTTGGACACATACAGCGACTTTTATCGGAAAATAGCAGTGGACTGGCGCTTATTGGAGACTTCAATATTTGTAGATTGACCAGACCATCAATTTGGCTTCCGAGGACGCCATAATGCGGTTGAACAAATCCATCGTGTTGTAAGCCACATCCTCAGCGCCTTCGAAAAGAAAAATACTGTGCCGCAGTTTTCCTGGACATTCGGCAGGCTTTTGATAGGGTCTGGCACGAGGGCCTCTGCTACAAGCTAATGCCGCTGCTCCCTGAAGGTCTCTGGAAGGTGCTTGTCTCTTTCCTGGAAGGCAGAGCATTTGCTGTCGAATACAGAGATGCCCGGTCCGGAATGCGTCCTATTCGGGCTGGTGTACCTCAGGGTAGTATTCTTGGACCTATACTATACACTGTATTTACGGCGGATCTTCCCATCCTCAATACACCCGGATCATTGACGGCAACATATGCTGACGACACAGCTTTCCTAGCTTCTAGCAGTTACTCAACGACTGCCTCCAGACGTGTCCAAGGATTCCTAGATGAGTTCGAGTGCTGGGCCTCGCGATGGAATATAGAGCCGAATATTGAAAAAACCCAACACGCCACGTTTGCACTCCGGCCTGGGCGCTCACGTCGGCTTTATCTAGATGGTAAGAGAATCGCGCACACTGATAACATCACTTATTTGGGAGTGACCCTGGACAGGCGCCTCACATGGAGCAGCCATATTAAAAAAGCATGTGGAACAGTGAACAAAAAACTGGGGAAATTGGACTGGCTTCTCAGACCAGGGAGTGGTCTTTCCCTAAGAGCCAAAGTACGGTTATTTAAGACCATTATACTGCCAACGTTAAATTGGGGTATCACTTGCTGGGGGACTGCATGTGACACTACCCTAAGAAGAGTTCAAGCTACAATAACAAAGTCTTTGCGCCGCATGACCAATATTCAGTGGCATCATTACGTCAAAAATGAGACTATCCTCAACGACCTTCAAATACCAACGGTGTGTGAGGCCATAAGTAAAAGCTCCAACCGGTATCGCGCTCGTTTGTTAGACCACTCTAACCGCCTGGCTAGACAACTCGCAAGACCGGCGAGACATAGGCGTCTGAAGCGCAAGCACCCGTCGGACC
This sequence comes from Drosophila flavopinicola, assembly GCA_035042425.1. Taxonomy (NCBI): domain Eukaryota; kingdom Metazoa; phylum Arthropoda; class Insecta; order Diptera; family Drosophilidae; genus Drosophila; species Drosophila flavopinicola. The sequence continues at coordinate 93,395 of JAWNLL010000196.1, read as the reverse complement.
TCTGGATCCTTGGCCGATCGCGGAACGGCCGGCTTCTTTAGAAAATTATAGCAATATTATTATAGCATACCCGTGCTGATAACAGCGTCATCTCCCCACTGAGATGGGTTTTTAAAGTTCAAAGTTATATCGGCCTGGAAATAGGGTAAACACCCTATGTAGCTTGCCAAATAAAAAAAAAAAAAAAAAAAAAAAAAAAAATGTAGATTGACAGCTTATAATGATGTGGAATCAAGGTTGCAGCAAATAGGATTGATCTCAGCGCTAAATAATATTGGGACAACAAAACAAGGAACTCAAATTGATTGGATATTTACAAATTTGGGAGCAGATTTGGAGAAAGTTATCACATACGAGACTGCGCATAGTGACCACGATGGCATTTGCTTGAGCATTAAGTTAATTTAAGAGATTTGTTTTACATTTTGTAGCATTACATTTAATTTATTTATTGAAATATATTTATATATTTATAAACATTTTCTTTTCTTTATCATTTATTGTTCAATTCGGTAGCACTTATGAATGCTAAGGGACGCGACCACGAGCTGTGGATAGTGAAACGTCCCTGCTTACATGAATACCTTTATATATTTTATTTTATATGTAGGGGTATATGTAAGCGACATTAATATCTGCGAATTAAATAAGCAGTCACGGAAAAATAGTGAAAATATCTTAAAGGTTCGAAAAGAGTATTTAATCTTCGGCACGCCGAAGATAATCCTTCTCCACTTGTTTTGATAGACTATATCTGGGAGGCGTAAATCCTGCCCCCGCCGTCTCTTGAAGTTTGAAAAACACTTTTTCACGGCAAAGTGGCCAGTGTGCCTATTGGCAGAGACGGCGCTGTGGAAAGGTTGTCGGCCGCAGTGATCAGCTGAGAAACTAGACCACGTCGTGAGCAGAGATGACATCACTTGCGCAGCCGCAGAGGAGTCGTCGTGAAAGCGTGAGGCAGAGTTTTTGTTGAGTTGAAGGTCGCTGCTGAGTCGGGAGACTGCTGGTGACCATGTGCGACTAATCAAAAAGTTTCTTGAGTTTCTTAAGTTATCAATCGGCTTCCAAAGAAGAAAACAAAATATGAATTAGTTATAATTTCCCAAAACTAGATCCAAAAAAAACTTGACCAAGAAGTTCAATTCAAATAAGCACAACAATACAAACGAGTGAAGTACCGAATATGTAAGTTAACACCTACTGGCGCTCCCCTCCCACTCACTTCTCCGCGCCAGCCACAAACGACGGCATGGCAACAACAACGACATAGCAGCAGCAATAGCACAACAACTACAGCGCCAGCGATAGCAGCAGAACGATAGCGGCAGCGACAGCCGCTAGCCATCTCAGCTTGGCTGCGCACATGTTTCACCCCGCTCCCTTGCCACGCTGAGCATAAGCGAAACTGCAGCGTTTAATGTTTGGTGCGGCGACAAAGTCGCGCCAAGTAAACCACGGCAGAGAGTGTCACAATATCCGTTGTGGCACTATTGGAATGTGATGACGCCGGGATTTGTGCCCGAGCGATCGGTCAGTCAAACGCGCTTGAAGGGCTCTATATTTAATTATATTTGGGAGCTGAACGCATTCAGGACAGATTCTCGATATTCATTAAATAAACTGTTAGCGTCTATGTCTACACGTATGCCTTTCATTTATTAACATTCAAATCGTAACAAAAATAAGGTCGCATACACTAAGTCGACATACTAACCAATAATCGAACCTCGACGCATTTAAGAATTCCCCGCAAGGAGAGATGCGCACTTCGTTATTAAGGTAACTCTCGAGGGTTGCCTCTTCTGATCATGAATGGTCATAACTGGCGCACAAGCTTTTTGATATATATTTGAAATAAAATTTTAGAAACAAGTAAGAGTGCTCTAGTCGGGAGTGCCCGACTACGAGATACCCTGAACCCAGTCCTTACAATCATTCATACTAGTCTAAGCACACACATGCTGCAGTACAAGCAGTGCAAGCAGTTAGCTTGCGTTTTCGCTGAGCCCCACACAATGGAAAGTTAAATCATAAATAACTTCTGTGTTTATTGTCCGATCTTATATAAATTGTTGGGGCAAACAATTGTCAATAATGTGTGTAACCAAACCAAATTGCAAGGTCGTACCTTACAGCATTTTTTTCGAAAAGAGTATAAAGATAACCGCTGTGGCAATTTATTTGCGAGCGGCAGTTAAAAACAAATTCTTTCTAATAAAAAAAAACTGTGGCGAGTGGCAATTTACCGGAAGAGCTAAACAGTGTGGAATGCACCAGAAAAAGCCGACTGGTGAATTGTGTGTGCAACCGTACCTTAGTAAGCAAAACGCTAAAAAGGAGAAATACGGACCACCGCGCCCAGTGCCGATATTAAAAGATTGTTTGCGACACTTATACTAAAATAAAATAATAAAAAAATTAATTTAGAAAAAAAAGAAAAAATAAAACAAACACAAATAATAAAAAAAATTATAAACAAAAAAGCTTTTCAGGAAAAATTAAATTGCAAATTATATAAAAGAAAAAGTTATTAAATTCCTTCTCTTTCCAGAATTATGCTGTAAGACGACTAAAAACAACCAAGTCAACACAAATAAGGGTGAGTGAAGCGTTTTATTTCTCCTTTATTCCAATCTCTTCTTTGCAATCTAAAAATATTACAAGCTCAGGCTCACAAACCACAAAAAACTGAGAAAAATAAAAAATACGTAATAAATAAAAAAATAAAGATAAATAATTAAATAAATAGAAAGTTTTTTCTGAAGTAATAAGAAGGGAATATATAAAAAAATTTGGTTTGTCTTTGGAACAGAAATCGTTACAAACATGGAAGAAATTAAAGAGACATTAAATATATTCAACACTAGCCTAACAACTCTAGTAGCCCAAATAGAGGGGTTAAAAGAGGAGGTTAAGAAAGTTGGCACTAGGGTCACTACCTTTGAGTCGGATTAGAAACGTAATCTGGTAGTTGATCGGCCATCCCCCTTAGATCGCCCACCGGGTATGATCTGAGGGAAGGCTCAGTTTTGCCGGATTGCGTCAAGGAGCTTCAGGTATTTGAGAGACAGTCTGAAACGTACATTTCTTGGGTCAGTAGGGCACAGTCAATTTTGAATGACTATCAGGTCATTAAAGACAAGCCACTATACAGATCAATTGTCGTGCATATTTGGCAGAAAATCAGGGGCACCGCCGATTTAGCACTAATTTCGTATAATGTGCAAGACGACGATTGGTTAGAGGTCAAGCGCGTTTTGGCATTCCATTATGCCGACAAAAGGGATGTGCGTACCTTGGAATATCAACTTAGCCAGATGACCCAAGGGGGTAAGAAATTGGAAGACTTCTACAAAGAAGTCAACAACCATTTCTCTCTAATTTTGAACAGTTTGTAAAACGGAGGTCACCCCGCAAATGTGATCAGCGCCTTGATTGAAACTTATCGAGTCAAGGCTTTAGATGTTTTCATTAGGGGACTCGGCGCCGACACGTCTAGGTTGTTGGTGATCCGTAGACCTAAGACTTGCTGGAAGCGTACTCTATCTGCTTGGAATTACAGCCCGAGCGCGTTTTCCACTCTAAATCTTTTCCGCAAGGCTCAGAGATTATATCATCTGGAACCGGTTCCATCCCCTTCGGGCCTTGATTGAGTGAAGAACAAGAGCCCCAATCGCAAGAAACAAATGTTGATTCTTCCGTTGAAGAAAGTGTTTGCGTAAGCGATGTAGAGGGAAATTTTATAACCAACGCCTCTCTAGCGTACCATACATAGAATATGGTACCAAGGATGGGGCTAGGTTACAATATTTCATAGACACTGGCGCGAATAAAAATTTTATTAGCCCTAAGAACGCCGCCGGTTGTTCTATATTACCCACTCCTTTCCTTATTCAGTCCGCTGCGGGCAGCGTTAAAATCACGCACCGCCTCGTAGGCCAATTTTTCATACCAATAGGGAACGACACGGTTCTCACTTTTTTTGTTCTCCCCGGATTAAATTCTTTTGACGGTATCATAGGCGATAATACCCTCAAACAATTAAAAGCTTTAATTGATCCAAAAAATGACTTCTTGGTGATAACACCTGGGGTCAAATTGCCTCTCTTAGCGAGGCGATCATCGAATGTACATCCATTGTTGGATGTTGAACACCCGAATTTTTTAAAACAAGCAGTAAACGCGCTCATTAAAGAATATTCTAAAATTGGTGACCCACTTTCGCCCGGAGAGGCTGTGGACACAAGTGTAAGGGCAGAAATTCGCACAAGCACTTCTGACCCTATCTACACAAAAAGCTACCCTTAGCCTACTAACATGAGGGGAGAAGTGGACAGACAGATCGAGGAGCTTTTGCTCGAAGGCATAATCAGACCATCTAAGAGCCCGTATAATTCCCCGGCTTGGGTGGTTCCTAAAAAACCTAAACCTAACGGAGAAAAACAATATCGCATGGTAATTGATTTCAAATGTTTGGATACCGTTACGATATCTGACACCTACCCAATACCAGATATTACTTCCATTTTGTCTAGCCTTGGCAAAGCAAAATACTTTACTACTCTTGACTTGACGTCGGGATTCCATCAATTTTACATGAAAGAGTCCGATACTCCGAAAACCGCGTTTTCAACATTAAATGGAAAATACGAGTTTCTTCGCCTTTCATTTGGTTTAAAAATCGCCCCAGCAGTTTTCCAGCGCATGATTGACGATGTGTTAAGGAATACATCGGTAAAATTTGCTATGTTTACATTGACGACATAATTTATTTCAGTTAAGATGATGATAGTCACTGGAAGAATCTCCGCGCCGTCTTTGATAACTTAAAAAATGCGAAACTTCAGGTAAACTTGGGAAAAACTCAATTCTTATCAACACACGTTGAATTCTTGGGTTATGTGGTAACCGCAGAAGGTATTAAAGCAGACGAGAAAAATGTAGATGCGGTAGCCAAGATGAAGCCCCTTTCTAACGTAAAGGAATTGAAGAGTTTCCTGGGTATGACCTCATATTACAGGAAATTCATCAAAGACTATGCCAAGGTGGCAAAACCATTGACGAACATGACTCGAGGCGAATTCGCTAGAGTTAAATCATCACAATCAAAAAAAGTCCCCATTGAACTCGACGATAAGGCTTTAAAAGCCTTCGATGATTTAGAAATCATCCTTTCTTCGTCGGAAGTACTAGCATTTCCCGATTTTTCCAAACCTTTTCACTTGACCACCGATGCGTCAAACTACGCTATTGGAACAGTCTTTTCTCAGGTAGAACGAAACAGAGACTACCCGATTGCTTACATATCGCGATCATTGAGTAGGGCAGAAGAAAGTTATGCCACCAATGAGAAAGACATGCTCGCAATAGTCTGGGCACTAGATAACCTTCGATCCTACCTATACGGTGTGGGATCCATTAAAATCTATATCGACCACCAGCCTCTCACGTTTGCGTTAGGAAACAGAAATTTAAAGGCAAAATTGAAGCGTTGGAAGTCTCGTATTGAAGAATACAATTGTGAGTTAATTTACAAGCCAGGCAAATCCAATATCGTTGCCGATGCTCTTTCACGCATCACAACGTATGTGAATCACTTGGGTTCAGACACAGATTCCGTAGCAGAATTTCAAGTCTTACAAAATGCGTATAACACACCTCTTGGTGTCGGATTTATCAGACGAAGAGCGTATTTGTAAGTAATAATAATGAAGTAATAGAAAACGAACATCGCCGAGCTCATAGAGGTCCGACAGAAATGCGTATTCAGGTTTTAGAGAAATTTTATTTTCCAAAATTTTCTTAATTCGCTAAACTCTTCCCGTTGCAATCTAAAGCATCGGTCCATTTGCGTGAAAGTTGTTGGAGGCTCTTCATTATTTTACGGTACCAAAGATAATGGTCTCGGATAATGAAAGAGGTCTCTTATGACCAACAGTTCTAAGCTATTTACAAACCTTGGGCATCGAATTGTATTATACCCCAACTCAAAAGAGTGAAGTCAACGGTCAAATAGAGAAATTCCATTCTACGTTTTTGGAGATTTTTAGGTGTTTAAAGCCCGAATATCCGACTTTTAAAAACACGGAGTTAGTTTCAATTGCCGTAGACAGTTATAACAATTCCGTCCACTCGGTAACTAACAAAAAGCCAGTGGATTTTTAACAACATACTGTAGAAGATACGAGGCTTAATCAAACACAAACACCAGACGGAAGAGGAATAGAAACGACCCTATTTCCTATAGCCAAGACGGCACGGTATATGTCGCCAACAAGCAGATCAAAACCAAAGAGAAGCCACGATTTAAGGCTGAAGAGGTCCTAGAAGACCGAAAAGTCACTATAAAAACGAATTCAGGGAAATTTTTTCACAAGTCTCATCTAAAAATTTGATTCTTGTAACATTCGTTTTATGCCATCTATTCTTATTCTTCTTTTGCTAACAAAATGAATTTTTTTTTAGATTTTGCAAGAAAACATTTTTTTTCTCAAGTTACATTTTTTAGAAAAATTAATTTTTAAAATCACAAAATTGCAAAGGAGATGGCAAGAGGAAGTATCAGGCATTTCACGAACTTTTCTTTGTTTGAACAAAGCAAACAGAACCAAGCATTTAAGTAATAATTTTTCTATAACATAAGAACCAACATTTTTACGAAACACTTAACAGAAACAATTTTTTATAGCATAAGAAAAAGCATTTTTATCAAACACTTCACTTAAGAAATTATATAACCTAAGAACAAATATTTTTATCAAACACCTTACACAAAAAATTGTATAACCTAAGAACAAACATTTTTATCAAACACCTTACAAAAACAATTATATAACCTAAGAACAAATATTTTTATCAAACACCTTACCCAAAAAATTGTGTAACCTAAGAACAAACACTTCAAACACTTTGCATAAAAAATTGTATAACCTACGGAAAAATATTTTTTAATCAAACACTAAACTCAAATTTTGTATAATCTAACACACGAATTAAAAATAAGTACATATAAAACGACATAACACAAAAAAAGAAAGAAAAACAAGTGGAAAAGGATTATCTTCGGCGTGCAGAAGATTTTATACTCTTTTCGAACCTTTAGACAATTTTCACTCTGCTAACTGGAGATCCGGCCGGCTCCGATCAATGTTATGAAGGTTTGAATAATAAGTATCTGTGCAAAGTTTTATCGCGATAGCTTTGAAAACATGGGATTTATGGCCAAAACCGCCTTCCAGTTGTATGGCAGCTATAAGATATAGTAATCCGATCCGGCCGGCTCCTATCAATGTTATGAAGGTTTGAATAATAAGTATCTGTGCAAAGTTTTATCGCGATAGCTTTGAAAACTTGGGATTTATGGCCAAAACCGACTTCCAGTTGTATGGCAGCTATAAGATATAGTGGTCCAATCCGGCCGGTTCCGACCAATGTGCTGTCCCTTTGAATAATAAGTCTCTGTGCAAAGTTTTATAACGATAGCTCAAAAACTGAGGGACTAGTTTGCATACATACAGACAGACAGACAGACAGGCGGACATGGCTAGATCAATTTGTTTTGTCATTCTAAGCATACTGGCAGTAACATTTGGGGGTCACCGACGCTTCCTTCTATGCGTTGCAAACTTCAGCACAAACTTAATATACTATTTTCTTCGAAAAGAGTATAATCATATTAGAAATCTAACAATAGTGGTAAATCTCGTTTTAAGCACACTTAGAATTAATATTAACTCATTTTTAACTACTCTATTGTCATATATGCACCTTTTTTTCCTCTGAAATTGTAAGCGGAAGCATAATTCACATAGTGACCGCCATTCAGGTCTTCAGATACGACGCACCTGTTGTTCCTCTGCAACGAGGTATTGTATGGCGCATCAATGGTTTTTTTTAAACTGGCCCACATCATCTGCCTGGATCGTATGCATCGTACCATCAACGAAGTAACAGATGAAGTCACAATGATCACCGATCAAAGGATCAGGGCTTTGGCGAGTCAATATTTACAGCATGCAGCAGAGGGAATTACAAGGATGTCATGTACGCCAGCGCGCAAGCCACGTTCCATAAACTGGCTGGGATCAGCATGGAAATGGGTCGCGGGCTCACCAGATGCATCAGATTGGGATGCTATTTTGAAGGCGCAAGACAACTTCGTCAGAAACAACAACCAGCAAATCTGGATTAATACGAAGCTTTTCGATTCAACGCACGAATCGATCCAACGACTTAACGAGGTCGTTAGAAGGGTCAACGATATAGACCGGGACACCCACGCGATGACAGCAGTGCTACACGAGGCGATAATTCTCGCAAACCAGGTCGATGAGATCACGAGAGCTTGCCAACTGGCAAAGACTGGAGTGGTCAACTCAAATTTATTGGACCACAGAGAAGTGGACACAATTCTTTCAGAAGTGGATAGCCTTCCATTTCAAAATGTGGTCGAGGCTGTGGAGTTTTCTCGCCCTACAATCCTGCAAATGGGACTTCACTGTTGTATATCTTGGCAATGCCCAAGGTAACAGACAGAAAATATCGGTTGATGTTTCTTTACCCAACGATATCAAACGGGAAACAGGTTGTACTGGAGTATAACAAGTTGGCAATGGATCCGCTGGAAACATATGCTGTCTTAGGGAATTGCCTCTCCATTGGCAACACAACAGTATGCCAGGAGAAATACTGACGAAAACTGGAGGAGGACAGCTGCATTCCAAGATTGCTGAAAGGAGGCCATGCAGCATGCGATTACTTGAGGAACAGCCAGGAGGTTGTGGAACTAGTTGACGATGGTACCATATTCTTGACCAATTTCAATGGAACAGCGTCCGCCGTTTCAAGGGATTACCGCTTGGAGGGATCTTTTATCGTACAATTCGACTACGAAACGATAACGATCGGCAACAGGAATTACACCAGCTATTCATCAACCCATTTGATGCAGTGCTGACCAAAATAACGGCCACTGGATACAAGCTTTCGTTGGAATATGTCCATGATTTTAGCCTGGAAAATTTGCAAACGGGGTATTACTCTCTTTCTTCACAGAAGTGACCATAGCTTTGGTCATCATGGCCACTTCATCTGCAGGAAAATAACTTCAATGAAAGAATTCCCGAAATTTCGAGACCCCACCTTGGATTTAGAATCGCAGGTCATCAACGAGCTTGCAACCAAGACCTAATGATCTGTGGGACACAGATCTTTTGATGGGGAAGATTTAACACCGGCTGGCGCTCCCCTCCCACTCACTTCTCCGCGCCAGCCACAAACGACGGCATGACAACAACAACGACATAGCAGCAGCAACGAAACAACAACAACAGCCGAGGCAAGCCATTGACCGCCGCTAGCCATCTCAGCTTGGCTGCGCACATGTTTCACCCCGCTCCCTTGCCACGCTGAGCATAAGCAAAACTGCAGCGTTTAAGGTTTGGTGCGGCGACAAAGTCGCGCCAAGTAAACCACTGCAGGGAGAGTCACAATATCCGTTGTGGCACTATTGGAATGTGCTGACGCCGGGATTTGTGCTCGAGCGATCGGTCAGCCAAACGCGCTTGAAGCGATCTATATTTAATTATATTTAGTAGCTGATACATTCAGGTCAGATTCTCGATATTCATTAAATAAACTGTAAACGTCATCTACACGTTTGCCTTTCATTTATTAACATTCAAATCGTACCAAAAAATAAGGTCGCATACACTAAGTCGACATACTAACCAATAATCGAACCTCGACGTATTTAAGAATTCCGCGCAAGGAGAGAACCCTCGAAGGTTATCTCTTCTGACCATGACTGGTCAAAGCTTGTATGTACACTAATACATATATACAGAAAATATAAAGAATAATGTGTGCAGATAATCAGCAAACTTTGGATGAAGCACTAAGCAAGGATTGTGGTTGTTGTGGTGCTAGGCCAAGACTCCGTTATTTTTGATATGATCTATATTTTGTTGTTGTTGTTATACTCTTTTCGAAGAAAATAGTACATTAAGTTTATACTGAAGTTTGTAACGTATAGAAGGAAGCGTCTGAGACCCCCAAAAGTTACTGCCAGTATGCTTAGAAAAACAAAACAAATTGATCTAGCCATGTCCATCTGTCTGTCTGTCTGTATGTATGCAAACGAGTCCCTCAGTTTTTGAGCTATCGCGAAGCAACTTTGCACAGACACTTATTATTCAAGGGGACAGCACATTGGTCGGAGCCGACCGAATCGGACCACTACATCTTATAACTGCCATTCAACTTGAAGTCGTATTTGGTCATAAATCCCATGTTTTCAAAGCTATCGCGATAAAACTTTGTACAGATACTTATTATTCAAACAAACAGCACTTTGGTCGGAGCCGGCTGGAACGGACACCTATATCTTATAGCTGACATACAACTCGAAGTCGGTTTTGGCCATATATCCCATGTTTTAAGATCTATAGCAATGAAACTATGCACAGATACTTATTATTCAAAGAGGTAGAACATTGGGAGGACCCTGCGTGATCGGTCCACTATATCTTATAGCTGCCATACAACTGGAAGTCGGTTTTGGCCATATATTCGATTTTTCAAAGCTATCGCCTTGAATTTCCTTGTACACTTTAACATCCTTATAACTCATCAATGTTTAAAATTTCAAATCGATTCAGCTATAATTAGCAAAGATATGCGTCATTAAATATTTCGGAGCTGCAGTTGGCAGTGTGACAATTGTCTTAAGGTTCGAAAGAGTACAAAATCTCGGCACGCCGAAGATAATCCTTTCCCACTTGTTTCTAAATATTTTTTTCAAATATATATCAAATAGCTATAAATAATTTAAAAGAAAAATTTAAATTTATATGATACCAATTCTTAAAGCAAAACAAGTGGGAAAGAATTATCTTCGGCGTGCCGAAGATTCTATACTCTTTTCGAACCTTTGGGCAATTTTCACTCTGCCAACTACACCACTGAAATTTCAAAAGTAGTAATAAATCGTTTTATCGCGTGGCATTTATTTTTTATACACTGAACCCATTAAAAATGGGTAAAAAGGGTATAATGAAGTTGTGAAAAAGTATGTAACAGGCATAAGGAAGCATCTCCGACCATATAAAGTATATATATTATTGATCAGTATCAACAGCCGAGTCGATCTAGCCATGTCCGTCTGTCAGTCTGTCTTTCTGTCTGTCTGTATGAACACACAGATACCAGAGACTACAAGAGCTAGAGACTTTATATTTGGAACATAGTTCTCCTAATCCCGGGACAGATCAAGTTTATTTCATTTTATCGATAACTTGTACCGTTTAAAAGTTATCGATAAATTTCGATTTCAGACTAGAGTTTTTGGGACATAACTTCAAAGTTATAAGAGCTAGAGGCCGCAAATTTGGCATGTGTAATCTCGAATAGCATACACATGTAACAAATTTTTCACTTTTCTGATACCACCCCCCATCCCCCCAAAAGTTCAATAAACTCATTTTTGAAGGTATGACCTTGCAATTTGGTTTGGTAACACATTTTATAGCCAATGTTATGTCCTACAAATTTTAGAAAGATCGGATAATAAACACAGAAGTTATTTAAGATTTTACTTTCCATTGTGTGGGGCTCAGTGAAAATGCAAGCTAACTGCTTAAACCGCTTGCACAGCTTGCAGTATGTGTGTGCTTGTATGTATGAACACAATTAGGCAAGTATGAATGGAAGTCAGAACTGGGTTCAGGGTATCTCCTAGTCGGGCACTCCCGACTAGAGCACTCTCTACTTGTTTCGCGTGGCATTGTTTTTATACTTCTGAACCCATTAAAAATGGGTAAAAAGGGTATTATGGTTTTGTGCAAAAGTATGTAACAGGCATCAGGAAGCATCTCCGACCATATAAAGTATATATATTCTTGATCAGTATCAACAGTCGAGTCGATTTAGCCATGTCCGTCTGTCTGTCTGTCCGTCCGTCCGTCCGTCCGTCTGTCTGTATGAACACGCGGATATCAGAGACTACAAGAGCTAGAGACTTCATATTTGGAATATAAGTTCTCGTAATCCCGGGACAGATCAAGTTTATTAAAATTTATCGATAACTGGTCCCGCTCAAAAGTTATCGATAAATTTATATTTCAGACCAGCGTTTTTGGGCTATAACTTACAAGTTATAAGAGCTAGAGGCCCCTAATTTGGCATGTATAATCTCGAATAGCATACACATGTAACAAATTTTTCACTTTTTTGATACCACCCCCAATCCCCCCAAAAATTCAAAAAATTTTGAAGGTATGACCTTGCAATTTGGTTTGGTCACACATTTTATAGCCAATGTTATGTCTTACAAATTTCAAAAAGATCGGACAATAAACACAGAAGTTATTTAAGATTTAACTTTCCATTGTGTGGGGCTCAGTGAAAACTTAAACCGTTTTCACAGCTTGCGGTAATGTGTGGTGTGTTTCTATGTATGCACACTATTAGGCAAGTATGAATGGATGTCAGAACTGGGTTCAGGGTATCTCCTAGTCGGGCAGTCCCGACTAGAGCACTCTCACTTGTTGTTCTAAGACATTGGTAGCAAATGAATTTGATTACAGTTATTTTACATTTGAAAAGCAGAATAAGAAACAAGTAAGAGTGCTCTAGTCGGGAGTGCCCGACTACGAGATACCCTGAACCCAGTCCTTACAATCATTCGTACTAATCTAAGCACACACATGCTGCAGTACAAGCAGTGCAAGCTGTCTAAGCAGTAAGCTTGCTTTTTCGCTGAGCCCCACACAATGGAAAGTTGAATCTTAAATAACTTCTGTGTTTATTGTCCGATCTTATTGAAATTTTTGGGGCAAGCAATTGTCAATAATATGTGTGACCAAACCAAATTGCAAGGTCGTACCATCAAGGTCGTAAATGCATTTTTTGAACTTTCGGGGGGTTTGGGGGTGGTATCCAAAAAGTGAAATATTTGTTACATGTGTATGCTATTCGAGATTATACATGAAAAATTTGGGGCCTCTAGCTCTTATAACTTTAAAGTTATGTCCCAAAAACGCTAGTGTGAAATCTAAATTTATCGATAACTTTTAAACGGTATGAGTTATCGATAAAATGAAATAACCTTGATCTGTCCCGGGCTTACGAGAACTTATATTCCAAATATGAAGTCTCTAGCTCTTGTAGTCTCAGATATCCGCGTGTTCATACAGACGGACGGACGGACGGACGGACAGACAGACGGACATTGCTAAATCGACTCGACTGTTGATACTGATAAAGAATACATATACTTTATACTGTCGGAGATGCTTCCTTATGCCTGTTACATACTTTTGCACAAAACCAAAATACCCTTTTTAACCATTTTTAATGGGTTCAGGGTATAAAAATGAAAATAATTATTGGTCGCCGCTAGGAATTGAACCAGCACCTTTCGTTTGCTAGGGCGCCACTTTATCCCTTACGCCACAAGCAGTTTTGATGATCGGTGAGAAAATCCCTTGAAGAGCATATTGTCAAAAGCTTTCTTGCGCTTGGGTTTGCTTGCTCATATGCACCTGTTTTTTCAAAATATTTAATGACGCATTTCTTCGCTTTTTATGACTCAATCGTTTTGCAATTTAACCCATTAATGAGTTATAAGGATGTTCAAGTGTACAAGGAAATTTAAAGCAATTGCTTTGAAACCATCGGATTTATGGCCGAAACCGACTTAGAGTTGTGCTGTTTTTTTGAATAATAAGTATCTGTACTAGGTTTAATCGCGATAGCTTTTAAAACATGGGATTTATGACCACAACCGACTTCAAGTTGTATGGCAGCTATAGGATATAGTGGTCCGATCCGGCCGGCTCCGACCAATGTGCTGCCCCCTTGAATAATAACTGTCTGTGCAAAGTTGCATCGCGATAGCTCAAAAACTGAGGAACTAGTTTGCATACATACAGACAGACAGACGGACATGGCTAGATCAATTTGTTTTGTTTTTCTAAGCATACTGGCAGTAACTTTTGGGGTCTCAGACGCTTCCTTATATGCGTTACAAACTTCAGCACAAACTTAATATACTATTTTCGTCGAAAAGAGTATAAACAAAACCAAATCTGCCACAACTCAGGCCAATGTAATTCAATGTAATTTTGGATTGCGTTACTTTGATAAAATTACCACATATTATCTTTCTTATTAAAAATAAAATTAAATAAATTAAAAGTGATTTTAGAAAACGTACTATACGGCAATTTTCACTCTGCCAACTGCACCACTGAAATTTCATAAGCTGTACAAAATCGTTTTGTTGCGTAAAATTTTTTTTCTTTTGTTCTAAGAATATTCAATTCGTTGCCAGTTGTATAGCAGCTACAAGATATAGTGATCCGATCCGCCGGCTCCAACCAATGTGATGTCTCTTTGAATAATAAGTATCAGTGCAAAGTTTCATCGCGATAGATTCAAAAACATGGGATATATGGCCAAAACCGACTTAAAGATGTATGGCAGCTATAAGATATAGTGGTCCGATACGGCCGGCTCCGACCAATGTGCTGTCCCCTAGAATAATAAGTGTCTGTGCAAAGTTTTATCGCGATAGCTCTAAAACTGAGGGACTAGTTTGCATACATACAGACAGACAGACAGACAGACAGACGGACATGGCTAGATCAATTTGTATTGTCATTCTAAGCATACTGGCAGTAACTTTGGGGGGTCTCCGACGCTTCCTTTACAAACTTCAGGACAAACTTAATATACTATTTTCTTCGAAAAGAGTATAAAAATAAGGCAATTTTATTTCATAACCGAACTTTATTGTGCTAGATATTCCTACTGAGCATCAAATGAAGTTTGATTTATTGAACTTAAGATATTGTCTAAATGTAAGAATTTGCGAATGATTATATTTTAGGTTCTAGTTTCGTTTATACTTAAATATATAATAGCCACATAATTAGCCAGCCCCCACTTCACAAGCAACATCAGTTTTAATTATCGTCTTCAGCCGAAGAGTACAATAAACAAGTAAGAGTGCTCTAGTCGGGATTGCTCGACTAGGAGATACCCTGAACCCAGTCCTTAAATGGTTTCATTCTAACCTATCAGTGTACATGACTGCAAGCACACACATGCTGCAAGCAGTTTTAGCAGTTAGATTGCTTCTTCACTGAGCCCCACATTATAGAACGTTAAGTCTTAAACAACTTCTGTGTTTAAAGTGCGATCCTATTGAAATTTGGGAATAATATTGGCGATAAAATATGTGATCAAACCAAATTGCAAGGTCATACCTTCGAAAATGCGTTTTTTGAAATTTTGGGGGTATGGCGGGTGGTATCCAAAAGGTTAAATATTTGTTACTAGTGCATGCTATTTGAGATTATACATGCCAAATTTGGGGCCTCTAGCTCATAAACCTTTGAAGTTATGTCCTAAAAGCGCTTGTCTGAAATCGAAATTTATCGATAACTTTTGAACGGGACGAGTTATCGATAATGTGAAACAAACTTGATCTGTCCCGGGCTTACAACAACTTATATTCCAAATATGAAATATCTTGGTCTTTTAGTCTCTGATATCTGCGTGTTCATACAGACAGACAGACGGACGGACAGACAGACGGACATGGATAAATTGACTCGGCTGTTGATACTGATCAAGAATATATATACTTTATAAGGTCGGAGATGCTTCCTTATGCCTTTTACATACTTTTGCACAAAACCATAATACCCTTTTTACTCATTTTTAATGGGTTCAGGGTATAAAAAACGCTGTCGTATAATCGTGTGTGCATTTCGATTTTATTTAAAACATTTAAAAATCAATTAATGGCGCAGCCGGTCCAGGATTTAGTGCAAATAATTCTTCAAGATAAACTTTATTCTGCGTGACGAAGCAAGCTGCAGGGATTCGTCAACAATATTATCTTATCTTAGTATTTCACATCATTCACGTCTCTGAAGCTTAGGATTATTAGTAGTGAATACATATAAAACTACAAACGTGAAATCGATATCCAACTGGTGATTTTAATCGCTCGATCTCTGAAACGTGAGTATTAAATTCTGAACAATTAAAAAAACAAACAAGGGGGAAATTATTATCTTCGGCGTGCCGATGATTTTATACTCTTTTCGAACCTTTAGGCAACTTTCACTCTGCCAACTGCATCACTGAAATTTTTTTTTTGCTTTAAGAATTGGTATCATATGAATTGAAATTTTTCTTTTCAAATATTTAATTCATTGCCAGTTGTATGCCAGCTATGAAATATAGTGAACCGATCCGGCCTGCTCGGACCAATGTGATGTCTCTTTGAACAATAAGTATATGTGCAAAGTTTCATAGCGATAGCTTTAAAAACATGGGATATATGGTCAAAACCGACGTCGAGTTGTATGGAGCCTATAAGATATAGTGGTCCGATCCGGCCGGCTCCGACCAATGTGCTGTCCCTTTGAATAATATCTTTAAGACTGAGGGACTAGTTTGCATACATACCGACAGACAGATAGACAGACAGACGGACATGGCTGGATCAATTTGTTTTGTCATTCTGTGCATACTGGCAGCAACTTTTGGGGATCTCAGACGCTTCCTTCTATACGTTACACACTTTAGCACAAACTTAATATACCTACTATTTTCTTCGAAAAGAGTATATTATGTGGAAAGTATTATCTTCGGAGTTCCGAAGATTTTATACTGTTTTCGAATATTTAGGCAATTTTCCCTTTGCCAACTGCATCTCTGAAATTTCATATGCAGTAAAAAATCGTTTTTTCGCGTAACATTTTTTTTATACCCTGAACCCATTAAAAATGGGTAAAAAGGGTATTATGGTTTTGTGCAAAAGTACAAGTTATAAGAGCTAGAGAGATCATACACATATTACAAATATTTCACTTTTTGGATACCACCCCCCAATCCCCCCAAAAGTTGACACGCATTTTTGAAGTTATGACGTTGCAATTTGGTTTGGTCACACACTTTACAGCCAATGTTATGTTCTAAAAATTTTTAAAAGGTCGAACAATAAACACAGAAGTTATTAATGATTTTACTTTCCATTACATGTATGTATACCTACTGATAGATTAGTATGAATGTAAGGACTGGGTTCAGGGTATCTCCTAGTCGGGCATTCCCAACTAGAGCACTCTTACTTTTTATAGCCTGAACCCTTTAAAAATGGGTAATAAGATTATAATGGTTGTGTGCAAAAGTATGTAACAGACATAAGATGGCATTTCCGATCATATAAAGAATATATATTCTTAGTCAGTATCAACAGCCGAGTTGATCTAGCCAAGTCCGTCTGTCTGTCCGTCCTTCCGTCTGTTTTTTTATTGTCAATTTTATTGCCAATTTTATGCCAAACAAATTTCAATACGATCAGACAATAAACACCGAAGTTGTTTACGATATAACTTTCCATAGTGTGGGGCTTGGTGAAGAATAAGCTAACTGCTTACCCTGCTTGCACAGCTTGCAGCATGTGTGTGTTTGAATGTATGTACACTGATAGGTTGGTATTGAACTGAGTAGTGTAGTTGGGTAGTGAAAATAGTTCACTACCACGTATTCCAAGTTGTC
Organism: Drosophila flavopinicola; assembly: GCA_035042425.1. Taxonomy (NCBI): domain Eukaryota; kingdom Metazoa; phylum Arthropoda; class Insecta; order Diptera; family Drosophilidae; genus Drosophila; species Drosophila flavopinicola. The sequence goes on along the minus strand of JAWNLL010000196.1, from coordinate 75,818 downwards.
CAACGGATCAACGTTAATCCGAAATATTTACCTTGTAGGTTTCATAGACCTGGGATATAATATCCTTTAATTGAACACACACAGTACTGTCTTGTATTTGAAATAAACTTTGTCCTGGAACTTAATTGATCTTTAGCGGTCAAAACAGCACTTGCACGTTCGCACGTATTGTTCTATAGCGGCTCTGTATTAGGAATTATATTATATTAATATAGAAAAATAAGGCAATTTTATTTCATAACCGAACTTTATTGTGCTAGATATTCCTACTGAGCATCAAATGAAGTTTGATTTATTGAACTTAAGATATTGTCTAAATGTGAGAATTTGCGAATGATTATATTTTAGGTTCTAGTTTCGTTTATACTTAAATATATAATAGCCACATAATTAGCCAGCCCCCACTTCACAAGCAACATCAGTTTTAATTATCGTCTTCAGCCGAAGAGTACAATAAACAAGTAAGAGTGCTCTAGTCGGGATTGCTCGACTAGGAGATACCCTGAACCCAGTCCTTAAATGGTTTCATTCTAACCTATCAGTGTACATGACTGCAAGCACACACATGCTGCAAGCAGTTTTAGCAGTTAGATTGCTTCTTCACTGAGCCCCACATTATAGAACGTTAAGTCTTAAACAACTTCTGTGTTTAAAGTGCGATCCTATTGAAATTTGGGAATAATATTGGCGATAAAATATGTGATCAAACCAAATTGCAAGGTCATACCTTCGAAAATGCGTTTTTTGAAATTTTGGGGGTATGGCGGGTGGTATCCAAAAGGTTAAATATTTGTTACTAGTGCATGCTATTTGAGATTATACATGCCAAATTTGGGGCCTCTAGCTCATAAACCTTTGAAGTTATGTCCTAAAAACGCTTGTCTGAAATCGAAATTTATCGATAACTTTTGAACGGGACGAGTTATCGATAATGTGAAACAAACTTGATCTGTCCCGGGCTTACAACAACTTATATTCCAAATATGAAATATCTTGGTCTTTTAGTCTCTGATATCTGCGTGTTCATACAGACAGACAGACGGACGGACAGACAGACGGACATGGATAAATTGACTCGGCTGTTGATACTGATCAAGAATATATATACTTTATAAGGTCGGAGATGCTTCCTTATGCCTTTTACATACTTTTGCACAAAACCATAATACCCTTTTTACTCATTTTTAATGGGTTCAGGGTATAAAAAACGCTGTCGTATAATCGTGTGTGCATTTCGATTTTATTTAAAACATTTAAAAATCAATTAATGGCGCAGCCGGTCCAGGATTTAGTGCAAATAATTCTTCTAGATAAACTTTATTCTGCGTGACGAAGCAAGCTGCAGGGATTCGTCAACAATATTATCTTATCTTAGTATTTCACATCATTCACGTCTCTGAAGCTTAGGATTATTAGTAGTGAATACATATAAAACTACAAACGTGAAATCGATATCCAACTGGTGATTTTAATCGCTCGATCTCTGAAACGTGAGTATTAAATTCTGAACAATTAAAAAAACAAACAAGGGGGAAATTATTATCTTCGGCGTGCCGATGATTTTATACTCTTTTCGAACCTTTAGGCAACTTTCACTCTGCCAACTGCATCACTGAAATTTTTTTTTTTGCTTTAAGAATTGGTATCATATGAATTGAAATTTTTCTTTTCAAATATTTAATTCATTGCCAGTTGTATGCCAGCTATGAAATATAGTGAACCGATCCGGCCTGCTCGGACCAATGTGATGTCTCTTTGAACAATAAGTATATGTGCAAAGTTTCATAGCGATAGCTTTAAAAACATGGGATATATGGTCAAAACCGACGTCGAGTTGTATGGAGCCTATAAGATATAGTGGTCCGATCCGGCCGGCTCCGACCAATGTGCTGTCCCTTTGAATAATATCTTTAAGACTGAGGGACTAGTTTGCATACATACCGACAGACAGATAGACAGACAGACGGACATGGCTGGATCAATTTGTTTTGTCATTCTGTGCATACTGGCAGCAACTTTTGGGGATCTCAGACGCTTCCTTCTATACGTTACACACTTTAGCACAAACTTAATATACCTACTATTTTCTTCGAAAAGAGTATATTATGTGGAAAGTATTATCTTCGGAGTTCCGAAGATTTTATACTGTTTTCGAATATTTAGGCAATTTTCCCTTTGCCAACTGCATCTCTGAAATTTCATATGCAGTAAAAAATCGTTTTTTCGCGTAACATTTTTTTTATACCCTGAACCCATTAAAAATGGGTAAAAAGGGTATTATGGTTTTGTGCAAAAGTACAAGTTATAAGAGCTAGAGAGATCATACACATATTACAAATATTTCACTTTTTGGATACCACCCCCCAATCCCCCCAAAAGTTGACACGCATTTTTGAAGTTATGACGTTGCAATTTGGTTTGGTCACACACTTTACAGCCAATGTTATGTTCTAAAAATTTTTAAAAGGTCGAACAATAAACACAGAAGTTATTAATGATTTTACTTTCCATTACATGTATGTATACCTACTGATAGATTAGTATGAATGTAAGGACTGGGTTCAGGGTATCTCCTAGTCGGGCATTCCCAACTAGAGCACTCTTACTTTTTATAGCCTGAACCCTTTAAAAATGGGTAATAAGATTATAATGGTTGTGTGCAAAAGTATGTAACAGACATAAGATGGCATTTCCGATCATATAAAGAATATATATTCTTAGTCAGTATCAACAGCCGAGTTGATCTAGCCAAGTCCGTCTGTCTGTCCGTCCTTCCGTCTGTTTTTTTATTGTCAATTTTATTGCCAATTTTATGCCAAACAAATTTCAATACGATCAGACAATAAACACCGAAGTTGTTTACGATATAACTTTCCATAGTGTGGGGCTTGGTGAAGAATAAGCTAACTGCTTACCCTGCTTGCACAGCTTGCAGCATGTGTGTGTTTGAATGTATGTACACTGATAGGTTGGTATTGAACTGAGTAGTGTAGTTGGGTAGTGAAAATAGTTCACTACCACGTATTCCAAGTTGTCCAACGGATCAACGTTAATCCGAAATATTTACCTTGTAGGTTTCATAGACCTGGGATATAATATCCTTTAATTGAACACACACAGTACTGTCTTGTATTTGAAATAAACTTTGTCCTGGAACTTAATTGATCTTTAGCGGTCAAAACAGCACTTGCACGTTCGCACGTATTGTTCTATAGCGGCTCTGTATTAGGAATTATATTATATTAATATAGAAAAATAAGGCAATTTTATTTCATAACCGAACTTTATTGTGCTAGATATTCCTACTGAGCATCAAATGAAGTTTGATTTATTGAACTTAAGATATTGTCTAAATGTGAGAATTTGCGAATGATTATATTTTAGGTTCTAGTTTCGTTTATACTTAAATATATAATAGCCACATAATTAGCCAGCCCCCACTTCACAAGCAACATCAGTTTTAATTATCGTCTTCAGCCGAAGAGTACAATAAACAAGTAAGAGTGCTCTAGTCGGGATTGCTCGACTAGGAGATACCCTGAACCCAGTCCTTAAATGGTTGCATTCTAACCTATCAGTGTACATGACTGCAAGCACACACATGCTGCAAGCAGTTTTAGCAGTTAGATTGCTTCTTCACTGAGCCCCACATTATAGAACGTTAAGTCTTAAACAACTTCTGTGTTTAAAGTGCGATCCTATTGAAATTTGGGAATAATATTGGCGATAAAATATGTGATCAAACCAAATTGCAAGGTCATACCTTCGAAAATGCGTTTTTTGAAATTTTGGGGGTATGGCGGGTGGTATCCAAAAGGTTAAATATTTGTTACTAGTGCATGCTATTTGAGATTATACATGCCAAATTTGGGGCCTCTAGCTCATAAACCTTTGAAGTTATGTCCTAAAAACGCTTGTCTGAAATCGAAATTTATCGATAACTTTTGAACGGGACGAGTTATCGATAATGTGAAACAAACTTGATCTGTCCCGGGCTTACAACAACTTATATTCCAAATATGAAATATCTTGGTCTTTTAGTCTCTGATATCTGCGTGTTCATACAGACAGACAGACGGACGGACAGACAGACGGACATGGATAAATTGACTCGGCTGTTGATACTGATCAAGAATATATATACTTTATAAGGTCGGAGATGCTTCCTTATGCCTTTTACATACTTTTGCACAAAACCATAATACCCTTTTTACTCATTTTTAATGGGTTCAGGGTATAAAAAACGCTGTCGTATAATCGTGTGTGCATTTCGATTTTATTTAAAACATTTAAAAATCAATTAATGGCGCAGCCGGTCCAGGATTTAGTGCAAATAATTCTTCTAGATAAACTTTATTCTGCGTGACGAAGCAAGCTGCAGGGATTCGTCAACAATATTATCTTATCTTAGTATTTCACATCATTCACGTCTCTGAAGCTTAGGATTATTAGTAGTGAATACATATAAAACTACAAACGTGAAATCGATATCCAACTGGTGATTTTAATCGCTCGATCTCTGAAACGTGAGTATTAAATTCTGAACAATTAAAAAAACAAACAAGGGGGAAATTATTATCTTCGGCGTGCCGATGATTTTATACTCTTTTCGAACCTTTAGGCAACTTTCACTCTGCCAACTGCATCACTGAAATTTTTTTTTTGCTTTAAGAATTGGTATCATATGAATTGAAATTTTTCTTTTCAAATATTTAATTCATTGCCAGTTGTATGGCAGCTATGAAATATAGTGAACCGATCCGGCCTGCTCGGACCAATGTGATGTCTCTTTGAACAATAAGTATATGTGCAAAGTTTCATAGCGATAGCTTTAAAAACATGGGGTATATGGTCAAAACCGACGTCGAGTTGTATGGAGCCTATAAGATATAGTGGTCCGATCCGGCCGGCTCCGACCAATGTGCTGTCCCTTTGAATAATATCTTTAAGACTGAGGGACTAGTTTGCATACATACCGACAGACAGATAGACAGACAGACGGACATGGCTGGATCAATTTGTTTTGTCATTCTGTGCATACTGGCAGCAACTTTTGGGGATCTCAGACGCTTCCTTCTATACGTTACACACTTTAGCACAAACTTAATATACCTACTATTTTCTTCGAAAAGAGTATATTATGTGGAAAGGATTATCTTCGGAGTTCCGAAGATTTTATACTGTTTTCGAATATTTAGGCAATTTTCCCTTTGCCAACTGCATCTCTGAAATTTCATATGCAGTAAAAAATCGTTTTTTCGCGTAACATTTTTTTTATACCCTGAACCCATTAAAAATGGGTAAAAAGGGTATTATGGTTTTGTGCAAAAGTACAAGTTATAAGAGCTAGAGAGATCATACACATATTACAAATATTTCACTTTTTGGATACCACCCCCCAATCCCCCCAAAAGTTGACACGCATTTTTGAAGTTATGACGTTGCAATTTGGTTTGGTCACACACTTTACAGCCAATGTTATGTTCTAAAAATTTTTAAAAGGTCGAACAATAAACACAGAAGTTATTAATGATTTTACTTTCCATTACATGTATGTATACCTACTGATAGATTAGTATGAATGTAAGGACTGGGTTCAGGGTATCTCCTAGTCGGGCATTCCCAACTAGAGCACTCTTACTTTTTATACCCTGAACCCATTAAAAATGGGTAAAAAGGGTATTATGGCTTTGTGCAAAAGTATGTAACAGGCATTAGGAAGCATCTCCGACCATATAAAGTATATATATTCTTGATCAGTATCAACAGTCGAGTCGATTTAGCCATGTCCGTCTGTCTGTCTGTCTGTCCGTCCGTCCGTCCGTCCGTCCGTCCGTCCGTCCGTCCGTCCGTCCGTCCGTCCGTCTGTCTGTATGAACACGCGGATATCAGAGACTACAAGAGCTAGAGACTTCATATTTGGAATATAAGTTCTCGTAATCCCGGGACAGATCAAGTTTATTTCATTTGATCGATAACTCGTCCCGTTTAAATGTTATCGATAAATTTCGATTTCAGACTAGCGTTTTTGGGCCTTAACTTAAAAGTTATAAGAGCTAGAGGACCCAAATTTGGGATGTATAATCTCGAATAGCATACACATGTAACAAATATTTCACTTTTTGGATACCACCCCCCAATCCCCCCAAAAGTTCAAAAAACTCATTTTTGAAGGTACGACCTTAGAATTTGGTTTGGTCACACATTTTATAGCCAATGTTATGTCCTACAAATCTTAGAAAAATCGGACAGTAAACACAGAAGTTATTTAAGATTTTACTTTCCATTGTGTGGGGCTCAGTGAAAAAGCAAGATAACTGCTTAAACCGTTTTCACAGCTTGCAGTAATGTGTGGTGTGTTTGTTTGTATACACACTATTAGGCAAGTATGAATGGATGTCAGAACTGGGTTCAGGGTATCTCCTAGTCGGGCAGTCCCGACTAGAGCACTCTTACTTGTTATAGCCTGAACCCTTTAAAAATGGGTAATAAGATAATAATGGTTGTGTGCAAAAGTATGTAACAGACATAAGATGGCATTTCCGATCATATAAAGAATATATATTCTTAGTCAGTATCAACAGCCGAGTTGATCTAGCCAAGTCCGTCTGTCTGTCCGTCCTTCCGTCTGTTTTTTTATTGTCAATTTTATTGCCAATTTTATGCCAAACAAATTTCAATACGATCAGACAATAAACACCGAAGTTGTTTACGATATAACTTTCCATAGTGTGGGGCTTGGTGAAGAATAAGCTAACTGCTTACCCTGCTTGCACAGCTTGCAGCATGTGTGTGTTTGAATGTATGTACACTGATAGGTTGGTATTGAACTGAGTAGTGTAGTTGGGTAGTGAAAATAGTTCACTACCACGTATTCCAAGTTGTCCAACGGATCAACGTTAATCCGAAATATTTACCTTGTAGGTTTCATAGACCTGGGATATAATATCCTTTAATTGAACACACACAGTACTGTCTTGTATTTGAAATAAACTTTGTCCTGGAACTTAATTGATCTTTAGCGGTCAAAACAGCACTTGCACGTTCGCACGTATTGTTCTATAGCGGCTCTGTATTAGGAATTATATTATATTAATATAGAACAAGTAAGAGTGCTGTAGTCGGGAGTGCCCGACTACGAGATACCCTGAACCCAGTCCTTACAATCATTCATACTAATCTAAGCACACACATGCTGCAGTATAAGCAGTGCAAGCGGTTTAAGCAGTTAGCTTGCTTTTTCGCTGAGCCCCACACAATGGAAAGTTAAATCTTAAATAACTTCTATGTTTATTGTCCGATCTCATTGAAATTTTTGGGGCAAGCAATTGTCGATAATATGTGTTACCAAACCAAATTACAAGGTCGTACCTTCAAAAATGCGTTTTTTGAACTTTTGGGGGGTTTGGGGGTGGTATCCAAAAAGTGAAATATTTGTTACATGTGTATGCTATTCGAGATTATACATGCCAAGTTTGGAGCCTCTATCTTTTATAACTTTGAAGTTATGTCCCAAAAACGCAAGTCTGAAATCGAAATTTATCGATAACTTTTAAACGGTATGAGTTATCGATAAAATGAAATAAACTTGATCTGTCCCGGGATTAGGAGAACTTATGTTCCAAATATGAAGTCTCTAGCTCTTGTAGTCTCTGATATCTGTGTGTTCATACAGACAGACAGACGGACAGACGGACAGACGGACAGACGGACAGACGGTCAGACGGACAGACGGACAGACGGACAGACAGACGGACATGGCTAAATCGACTCGGCTGTTGATACTGATCAAGAATATATATACTTTATATGGTCGGAGATGCTTCCTTATGCCTGTTACATACTTTTGCACAAAACCATAATACCCTTTTTACCCATTTTTAATGGGTTCAGGGTATAAAAATAAGGCAATTTTATTTCATAACCGAACTTTATTGTGCTAGATATTCCTACTGAGCATCAAATGAAGTTTGATTTATTGAACTTAAGATATTGTCTAAATGTGAGAATTTGCGAATGATTATATTTTAGGTTCTAGTTTCGTTTATACTTAAATATATAATAGCCACATAATTAGCCAGCCCCCACTTCACAAGCAACATCAGTTTTAATTATCGTCTTCAGCCGAAGAGTACAATAAACAAGTAAGAGTGCTCTAGTCGGGATTGCTCGACTAGGAGATACCCTGAACCCAGTCCTTAAATGGTTTCATTCTAACCTATCAGTGTACATGACTGCAAGCACACACATGCTGCAAGCAGTTTTAGCAGTTAGATTGCTTCTTCACTGAGCCCCACATTATAGAACGTTAAGTCTTAAACAACTTCTGTGTTTAAAGTGCGATCCTATTGAAATTTGGGAATAATATTGGCGATAAAATATGTGATCAAACCAAATTGCAAGGTCATACCTTCGAAAATGCGTTTTTTGAAATTTTGGGGGTATGGCGGGTGGTATCCAAAAGGTTAAATATTTGTTACTAGTGCATGCTATTTGAGATTATACATGCCAAATTTGGGGCCTCTAGCTCATAAACCTTTGAAGTTATGTCCTAAAAACGCTTGTCTGAAATCGAAATTTATCGATAACTTTTGAACGGGACGAGTTATCGATAATGTGAAACAAACTTGATCTGTCCCGGGCTTACAACAACTTATATTCCAAATATGAAATATCTTGGTCTTTTAGTCTCTGATATCTGCGTGTTCATACAGACAGACAGACGGACGGACAGACAGACGGACATGGATAAATTGACTCGGCTGTTGATACTGATCAAGAATATATATACTTTATAAGGTCGGAGATGCTTCCTTATGCCTTTTACATACTTTTGCACAAAACCATAATACCCTTTTTACTCATTTTTAATGGGTTCAGGGTATAAAAAACGCTGTCGTATAATCGTGTGTGCATTTCGATTTTATTTAAAACATTTAAAAATCAATTAATGGCGCAGCCGGTCCAGGATTTAGTGCAAATAATTCTTCTAGATAAACTTTATTCTGCGTGACGAAGCAAGCTGCAGGGATTCGTCAACAATATTATCTTATCTTAGTATTTCACATCATTCACGTCTCTGAAGCTTAGGATTATTAGTAGTGAATACATATAAAACTACAAACGTGAAATCGATATCCAACTGGTGATTTTAATCGCTCGATCTCTGAAACGTGAGTATTAAATTCTGAACAATTAAAAAAACAAACAAGGGGGAAATTATTATCTTCGGCGTGCCGATGATTTTATACTCTTTTCGAACCTTTAGGCAACTTTCACTCTGCCAACTGCATCACTGAAATTTTTTTTTTGCTTTAAGAATTGGTATCATATGAATTGAAATTTTTCTTTTCAAATATTTAATTCATTGCCAGTTGTATGGCAGCTATGAAATATAGTGAACCGATCCGGCCTGCTCGGACCAATGTGATGTCTCTTTGAACAATAAGTATATGTGCAAAGTTTCATAGCGATAGCTTTAAAAACATGGGATATATGGTCAAAACCGACGTCGAGTTGTATGGAGCCTATAAGATATAGTGGTCCGATCCGGCCGGCTCCGACCAATGTGCTGTCCCTTTGAATAATATCTTTAAGACTGAGGGACTAGTTTGCATACATACCGACAGACAGATAGACAGACAGACGGACATGGCTGGATCAATTTGTTTTGTCATTCTGTGCATACTGGCAGCAACTTTTGGGGATCTCAGACGCTTCCTTCTATACGTTACACACTTTAGCACAAACTTAATATACCTACTATTTTCTTCGAAAAGAGTATATTATGTGGAAAGTATTATCTTCGGAGTTCCGAAGATTTTATACTGTTTTCGAATATTTAGGCAATTTTCCCTTTGCCAACTGCATCTCTGAAATTTCATATGCAGTAAAAAATCGTTTTTTCGCGTAACATTTTTTTTATACCCTGAACCCATTAAAAATGGGTAAAAAGGGTATTATGGTTTTGTGCAAAAGTACAAGTTATAAGAGCTAGAGAGATCATACACATATTACAAATATTTCACTTTTTGGATACCACCCCCCAATCCCCCCAAAAGTTGACACGCATTTTTGAAGTTATGACGTTGCAATTTGGTTTGGTCACACACTTTACAGCCAATGTTATGTTCTAAAAATTTTTAAAAGGTCGAACAATAAACACAGAAGTTATTAATGATTTTACTTTCCATTACATGTATGTATACCTACTGATAGATTAGTATGAATGTAAGGACTGGGTTCAGGGTATCTCCTAGTCGGGCATTCCCAACTAGAGCACTCTTACTTTTTATAGCCTGAACCCTTTAAAAATGGGTAATAAGATTATAATGGTTGTGTGCAAAAGTATGTAACAGACATAAGATGGCATTTCCGATCATATAAAGAATATATATTCTTAGTCAGTATCAACAGCCGAGTTGATCTAGCCAAGTCCGTCTGTCTGTCCGTCCTTCCGTCTGTTTTTTTATTGTCAATTTTATTGCCAATTTTATGCCAAACAAATTTCAATACGATCAGACAATAAACACCGAAGTTGTTTACGATATAACTTTCCATAGTGTGGGGCTTGGTGAAGAATAAGCTAACTGCTTACCCTGCTTGCACAGCTTGCAGCATGTGTGTGTTTGAATGTATGTACACTGATAGGTTGGTATTGAACTGAGTAGTGTAGTTGGGTAGTGAAAATAGTTCACTACCACGTATTCCAAGTTGTCCAACGGATCAACGTTAATCCGAAATATTTACCTTGTAGGTTTCATAGACCTGGGATATAATATCCTTTAATTGAACACACACAGTACTGTCTTGTATTTGAAATAAACTTTGTCCTGGAACTTAATTGATCTTTAGCGGTCAAAACAGCACTTGCACGTTCGCACGTATTGTTCTATAGCGGCTCTGTATTAGGAATTATATTATATTAATATAGAAAAATAAGGCAATTTTATTTCATAACCGAACTTTATTGTGCTAGATATTCCTACTGAGCATCAAATGAAGTTTGATTTATTGAACTTAAGATATTGTCTAAATGTGAGAATTTGCGAATGATTATATTTTAGGTTCTAGTTTCGTTTATACTTAAATATATAATAGCCACATAATTAGCCAGCCCCCACTTCACAAGCAACATCAGTTTTAATTATCGTCTTCAGCCGAAGAGTACAATAAACAAGTAAGAGTGCTCTAGTCGGGATTGCTCGACTAGGAGATACCCTGAACCCAGTCCTTACATTCATACTAATCTATCAGTAGGTATACATACATGTAATGGAAAGTAAAATCATTAATAACTTCTGTGTTTATTGTTCGACCTTTTAAAAATTTTTAGAACATAACATTGGCTGTAAAGTGTGTGACCAAACCAAATTGCAACGTCATAACTTCAAAAATGCGTGTCAACTTTTGGGGGGATTGGGGGGTGGTATCCAAAAAGTGAAATATTTGTAATATGTGTATGATCTCTCTAGCTCTTATAACTTGTACTTTTGCACAAAACCATAATACCCTTTTTACCCATTTTTAATGGGTTCAGGGTATAAAAAAAATGTTACGCGAAAAAACGATTTTTTACTGCATATGAAATTTCAGAGATGCAGTTGGCAAAGGGAAAATTGCCTAAATATTCGAAAACAGTATAAAATCTTCGGAACTCCGAAGATAATCCTTTCCACATAATATACTCTTTTCGAAGAAAATAGTAGGTATATTAAGTTTGTGCTAAAGTGTGTAACGTATAGAAGGAAGCGTCTGAGATCCCCAAAAGTTGCTGCCAGTATGCACAGAATGACAAAACAAATTGATCCAGCCATGTCCGTCTGTCTGTCTATCTGTCTGTCGGTATGTATGCAAACTAGTCCCTCAGTCTTAAAGATATTATTCAAAGGGACAGCACATTGGTCGGAGCCGGCCGGATCGGACCACTATATCTTATAGGCTCCATACAACTCGACGTCGGTTTTGACCATATATCCCATGTTTTTAAAGCTATCGCTATGAAACTTTGCACATATACTTATTGTTCAAAGAGACATCACATTGGTCCGAGCAGGCCGGATCGGTTCACTATATTTCATAGCTGCCATACAACTGGCAATGAATTAAATATTTGAAAAGAAAAATTTCAATTCATATGATACCAATTCTTAAAGCAAAAAAAAAATTTCAGTGATGCAGTTGGCAGAGTGAAAGTTGCCTAAAGGTTCGAAAAGAGTATAAAATCATCGGCACGCCGAAGATAATAATTTCCCCCTTGTTTGTTTTTTTAATTGTTCAGAATTTAATACTTACGTTTCAGAGATCGAGCGATTAAAATCACCAGTTGGATATCGATTTCACGTTTGTAGTTTTATATGTATTCACTACTAATAATCCTAAGCTTCAGAGACGTGAATGATGTGAAATACTAAGATAAGATAATATTGTTGACGAATCCCTGCAGCTTGCTTCGTCACGCAGAATAAAGTTTATCTAGAAGAATTATTTGCACTAAATCCTGGACCGGCTGCGCCATTAATTGATTTTTAAATGTTTTAAATAAAATCGAAATGCACACACGATTATACGACAGCGTTTTTTATACCCTGAACCCATTAAAAATGAGTAAAAAGGGTATTATGGTTTTGTGCAAAAGTATGTAAAAGGCATAAGGAAGCATCTCCGACCTTATAAAGTATATATATTCTTGATCAGTATCAACAGCCGAGTCAATTTATCCATGTCCGTCTGTCTGTCCGTCCGTCTGTCTGTCTGTATGAACACGCAGATATCAGAGACTAAAAGACCAAGATATTTCATATTTGGAATATAAGTTGTTGTAAGCCCGGGACACATCAAGTTTGTTTCACATTATCGATAACTCGTCCCGTTCAAAAGTTATCGATAAATTTCGATTTCAGACAAGCGTTTTTAGGACATAACTTCAAAGGTTTATGAGCTAGAGGCCCCAAATTTGGCATGTATAATCTCAAATAGCATGCACTAGTAACAAATATTTAACCTTTTGGATACCACCCGCCATACCCCCAAAATTTCAAAAAACGCATTTTCGAAGGTATGACCTTGCAATTTGGTTTGATCACATATTTTATCGCCAATATTATTCCCAAATTTCAATAGGATCGCACTTTAAACACAGAAGTTGTTTAAGACTTAACGTTCTATAATGTGGGGCTCAGTGAAGAAGCAATCTAACTGCTAAAACTGCTTGCAGCATGTGTGTGCTTGCAGTCATGTACACTGATAGGTTAGAATGAAACCATTTAAGGACTGGGTTCAGGGTATCTCCTAGTCGAGCAATCCCGACTAGAGCACTCTTACTTGTTTATTGTACTCTTCGGCTGAAGACGATAATTAAAACTGATGTTGCTTGTGAAGTGGGGGCTGGCTAATTATGTGGCTATTATATATTTAAGTATAAACGAAACTAGAACCTAAAATATAATCATTCGCAAATTCTCACATTTAGACAATATCTTAAGTTCAATAAATCAAACTTCATTTGATGCTCAGTAGGAATATCTAGCACAATAAAGTTCGGTTATGAAATAAAATTGCCTTATTTTTCTATATTAATATAATATAATTCCTAATACAGAGCCGCTATAGAACAATACGTGCGAACGTGCAAGTGCTGTTTTGACCGCTAAAGATCAATTAAGTTCCAGGACAAAGTTTATTTCAAATACAAGACAGTACTGTGTGTGTTCAATTAAAGGATATTATATCCCAGGTCTATGAAACCTACAAGGTAAATATTTCGGATTAACGTTGATCCGTTGGACAACTTGGAATACGTGGTAGTGAACTATTTTCACTACCCAACTACACTACTCAGTTCAATACCAACCTATCAGTGTACATGCATTCAAACACACACATGCTGCAAGCTGTGCAAGCAGGGTAAGCAGTTAGCTTATTCTTCACCAAGCCCCACACTATGGAAAGTTATATCGTAAACAACTTCGGTGTTTATTGTCTGATCGTATTGAAATTTGTTTGGCATAAAATTGGCAATAAAATTGACAATAAAACAAGTGGAGAAGGATTATCTTCGGCGTGCCGAAGATTAAATACTCTTTTCGAACCTTAAAGCAATGTTTACTATTTTTCCGTGGCTGCTTATTAAATTCGCAGATATTAATGTCGCATACATATACCCCTACATATAAAATAAAATATATAAAGGTATTCATGTAATCAGGAAAGTTTCACTATCTGCAGCTCGTGGACGCGTCCCTTAGCATTCATAAGTGCTACCGAATTGAACAATAAACAAGTTTCAGTTTTTCCAAAAAGTCAAAACTACACTACATATGTATACTACAATATACATACCAAATTGTGTGCCTGTTGCTCTTATACCTTTCAAGGCCGCTGTCGGAAATTGAATTGTCATAAAACTTAATCTGAACATACGAGAGCTTATATTCAGAATTTGAGATCCATATTTTTTTTCGCGTGGCATTGGTTTTGCCAATGAATTTAAATTTTTCTTTTGAATTATTCTATAAAAGCTACTTTATGTATGAAAAAAAAAATTAGAAACAATTTAGGAAATTTAAAATAAATGTATTTGATTACAGCTATTATATATTTGAAAAGAAGAATAAGAAAAAATTAAAATAATTGACCAGTCGCCGCTGGCACTTGAACCCAGGACCTTTCGTTCGCCAGTTCGCAACTTTACCCCTTACGCCACAAGCCGTTTTGATGATCGCTGACAAAATCCCTTGAAGAGCAGACTGTCAAAAGCTTTCTTGTTTTGCTTTTTACTGCTTACACCAAGCAGTTCTAAAATTCGCTGACAAACTCGATTTATACAGAGCTTTTTTTTCGCGTGGCATTGTTTTTGTTCTAAGCCATTGAAAGCAAATGAATTTGATTACAGTTATTATATATTTGAAAAGAAGAATAAGAAAAAATGAAAATAATTGACCAGTCGCCGCTGGCACTTGAACCCAGGACCTTTCGCTCACCAGTTCGCAACTTTACCCCTTACGCCACAAGCCGTTTTGATGATCGCTGACAAAATTGCTTGAAGAGCCGACTGTTACAAATTTCCATGTTTTGTTTTCCTGCAACCTGCAACTCGCGTTTGTCAGCATTTGTTTTTTCGCGTGGCATTGTTTTTGTTCTAAGCCATTGGAAGCAAGTTAATTTGATTACAGTTATATATTTGAAAGAAAGATAAAGAAAACAAGTAAGAGTGCTCTAGTCGGGACTGCCCGACTAGGAGATACCCTGAACCCAGTTCTGACATCCATTCATACTTGCCTAATAGTGTGCATACATACAAACACACACATACTGCAAGCAGTGCCTGCGGTTTAAGCAGTTATCTTGCTTTTCACTGAGCCCCACACAATGAAAAGTAAAATCTTAAATAACTTCTGTGTTTATTGTCCGATCTTTTTAAAATTTGTAGGACATAACATTGGCTATAAAATGTGTGACCAAACCAAATTGCAAGGTCATACCTTCAAAAATGAGTTTTTTGAATTTTTGGGGGGATTGGGGGGTGGTATCCAAAAAGTGAAAATTTGTTACATGTGTATGCTATTCGAGATTATACATGCCAAATTAGGGGCCTCTAGCTCTTATAACTTGTAAGTTATAGCCCAAAAACGCTAGTCTGAAATCGAAATTTATCGATAACTTTTGAATGGGTCGAGTTATCGATAAAATGAAATAAACTTGATCTGTCCCGGCACTACGAGAACTTATATTCCAAATATGAAGTCTCTAGCTCTTGTAGTCTCTGATATCCGCGTGTTCATACAGACAGACGGACGGACGGACGGACGGACGGACAGACAGACAGACGGACATGGCTAAATCGACTTGGCTGTTGATACTGATCAAGAATATATATACTTTATATGGTCGGAGATGCTTCCTTATGCCTGTTACATACTTTTGCACAAAACCATAATACCCTTTTTACCCATTTTTAATGGGTTCAGGGTATAACAAGTAAGAGTGCTCTAGTCGGGAGTGCCCGACTACGAGATACCCTGAACCCAGTCCTTACAATCATTCGTACTACGCTAAACTCACACATGCTGCAGTACAAGCAGTACAAGCAGTGCCAGCGGTTTAAGCAGTTAGCTTGCTCTTTCGCTGAGCCCCACACAATGGAAAGTTAAATCTTAAATAGCTTCTGTGTTTATTGTCCGATCATATTGAAATTTTTGGGGCAAACAATTGTCGATAATATGTGTTACCAAACCAAATTGCAAGGTCGTACCTTTAAAAATGGGTTTTTTTAACTTTTGGGGGGTTTGGGGGTGGTATCCAAAAAGTGAAATATTTGTTACATGTGTATGCTATTCGAGATTATACATGTCAAATTAGGGGCTTCTAGCTCTTATAACTTGTAAGTTATATCCAAAAAACGCTGGTCTGAAATCGAAATTTATCGATAACTTTTGAACGGGACGAGCTATCGATAAATTTTAATAAACTTGATCTGTCCCGGGATTAGGAGAACTTATGTTCCAAATATGAAGTCTCTAGCTCTTGTAGTCTCTGATATCTCGGTGTTCATACAGACGGACAGACAGACGGACATGGCTAGATCGACTCGGCTGTTGATACTGATCAATAATATATATACTTTATATGGTCGGAGATGCTTCCTTATGCCTGTTACATACATTTGCACAAAACCATTATACCCTTTTTACCCATTTTTAATGGGTTCAGGGTATAAAAAGTATTAAATTAACAATCAGTCGCCGCCGAGGCTCGAACTTGCGAAACCTGCGTTCGCGTTCGTTAGCGCGGCTCTTTACGCCTTACGCCACAAACCGTTTTGATGATCGATGACAAAATACCTTGAAGAGCAGACTATCAAAAGCTTTCTTGCGCTTGACTTTGTTTGCTCATATGCACCTGTTTTTTCAAAATATTTAATGACGCATATCTTCGCTGTTTATGACTCAATCGATTTGCGATTTTACCCATTGATGAGTTATAAGGATGTTCAAGTGTACAAGGAAATTTAAGGCAATTGCTTTGAAAACATCGGATTTATGGCCAAAACCGACTTTGAGGTGTATGGCAGCTATAAGATATAGTGGTCCGATCCGGCCGGCTCCGACCAATGTGCTGTCCCCTTGAATAATAAGTGTCTGTGCAAACTTGCATCGCGATAGCTCAAAAACTGAGGGACTAGTTTGCATACATACAGACAGACAGACAGACAGACAGACAGACAGACAGACAGACAGACAGACAGACAGACAGACAGACAGACAGACGGACATGGCTAGATCAATGTGTTTTGTTTTTATAAGCATATTGGCAGTAACTTTTGGGGGTCTCAAACGCTTCCTTCTATGCGTTACAAACTTCAGGACAAACTTAATATACTATTTTCTTCGAAAAGAGTATAAATATTACAAACTCAGGCTCACAAACCACAAAAAACTGAGAAAAATAAAAAATACGTAATAAATAAAAAAAGAAAGATAAATAATTAAATAAATAGAATGTTTTTTCTGAAGTAATAAGAAGGGAATATAAAAAAAAATTTGGTTTGTCTTTGGAACAGAAATCGTTACAAACATGGAAGAAATTAAAGAGACATTAAATATATTCAACACTAGCCTAACAACTCTAGTAGCCCAAATAGAGGGGTTAAAAGAGGAGGCTAAGAAAGTTGGCACTAGGGTCACTACCTTAGAGTCGGATTAGAAACGTAATCTGGTAGTTGATCGGCCATCCCCCTTAGTTCGCCCACCGGGTATGATCTGAGGGAAGCCTCAGTTTTGCCGGATTGCGTCAAGGAGCTTCAGGTATTTGGGAGACAGTCCGAAACGTACGTTTCTTGGGTCAATAGGGCACAGTCAATTTTGAATGACTATCAGGTCATTAAAGACAAGCCACTATACAGATCAATTGTCGTGCATATTTGGCAGAAAATCAGGGGCACCGCCGATTTAGCACTAATTTCGTATAATGTGCAGGACGACGATTGGCCAGAGGTCAAGCGCGTTTTGGCATTACATTATGCCGACAAAAGGGATGTGCGTACCTTGGAATATCAACTTAGCCAGATAACCCAAGGGGGCAAGAAATTGGAAGGCTTCTACAAAGAAGTCAACAACCATTTCTCTCTTATTTTGAACAGTTTGAAAAACGGAGGTCACCCCGCATATGTGATCAGCGCCTTGATTGAAACTTATCGAGACAAGGCTTTAGATGTTTTCATTAGGGGACTCGGCGCCGACACGTCTAGGTTGTTTCAGATCCGTAGACCTAAGACTTGCTGGAAGCGTACTCTATCTGCTTGGAATTACAACCCGAGCGCGTCTTCCACTCTAAATCCCTTCCGCAAGGCTCAGAGATTATATCATCTGAAACCGGTTCCATCCCCTTCGGGCCTTGATTCAAACGAATACCCTCAGGAGCCTTCTCATGAGTTATACTATAGGGAGTCAGGCCATGAAGATTTGAGTGAAGAACAAGAGCCCCAATCGCAAGAAACAAATGTTGATTCTTCCTTTGAAGAAAGTGTTTGCGTAAGCGATGGAGAGGGAAATTTTATAACCAACGCCTCTCTAGCGTACCATACATAGAATATGGTACCAAGGATGGGGCTAGGTTACAGTATTTCATAGACACTGGCGCGAATTAAAATTTTATTAGTCCTAAGAACGCCGCCGGTTGTACTATATTACCCACTCCTTTCCTTATTCAGTCCGCTGCGGGCAGCGTTAAACCCACGCACCGCCTCGTAGGCCAATTTTTCATACCAATAGGGAACGACACGGTTCTCACCTTTTTTTGTTCTCCCCGGACTAAACTCTTTGGACGGTATCATAGGCGATAATACCCTCAAACAATTAAAAGCTTTAATTGATCCAAAAAATGACTTCTTGGTGATAACACCTGGGGTCAAATTGCCTCTCTTAGCGAGGCGATCATCGAATGTACATCCATTGTTGGATGTTGAACACCCGAATTTTGTAAAACAAGCAGTAAACGCGCTCATTAAAGAATATTCTAAAATTGTTGACCCACTTTCGCCCGGAGAGGCTGTGGACACAAGTGTAAGGGCAGAAATTCGCACAAGCACTTCTGACCCTATCTACACAAAAAGCTACCCTTAGCCTACTAACATGAGGGGAGAAGGGGACAGACAGATCGAGGAGCTTTTGCTCGAAGGCATAATCAGACCATCTAAGAGCCCGTATAATTCCCCGGCTTGGGTGGTTCCTAAAAAACCTAAACCTAACGGAGAAAAACAATATCGCATGGTAATTGATTTCAAATGTTTGGATACCGTTACGATATCTGACACCTACCCAATACCAGATATTACTTCCATTTTGTCTAGCCTTGGCAAAGCAAAATACTTTACTACTCTTGACTTGACGTCGGGATTCCATCAATTTTACATGAAAGAGTCCGATACTCCGAAAACCGCGTTTTCAACATTAAATGGAAAATACGAGTTTCTTCGCCTTCCATTTGGTTTAAAAATCGCCCCAGCAGTTTTCCAGCGCATGATTGACGATGTGTTAAGGAATACATCGGTAAAATTTGCTATGTTTACATTGACGACATAATTTTTTTTAGTGAAGATTATGATAGTCACTGGAAGAATCTCCGCGCCATCTTTGATAACTTAAAAAATGCGAAACTTCAGGTAAACTTGGAAAAAACTCAATTGTTATCAACACACGTTGAATTCTTGGGTTATGTGGTAACCGCAGATGGTATTAAAGCAGACGAGAAAATGTAGATGCGGTAGCCAAGATGAAGCCCCTTTCTAACGTAAAGGAATTGAAGAGTTTCCTGGGTATGACCTCATATTACAGGAAATTCATCAAAGACTATGCCAAGGTGGCAAAACCATTGACGAACATGACTCGAGGCGAATTCGCTAGAGTTAAATCATCACAATCAAAAAAAGTCCCCATTGAACTCGACGATAAGGCTTTAAAAGCCTTCGATGATTTAGAAATCATCCTTTCTTCGTCGGAAGTACTAGCATTTCCCGATTTTTCCAAACCTTTTCACTTGACCACCGATGCGTCAAACTACGCTATTGGAACACCCGATTGCTTACATATCGCGATCATTGAGTAGGGCAGAAGAAAGTTATGCCTAAGTTATGCGTTGGAAGTCTCGTATTGAAGAATACAATTGTGAGTTAATTTACAAGCCAGGCAAATCCAATATCGTTGCCGATGCTCTTTCACGCATCACAACGTATGTGAATCACTTGGGTTCAGACACAGATTCCGTAGCAACTGTACATAGTGCTCTCGAAGACGCTTCACATTTAAATCCTCATGTTGAAGTCGCTATCAATGTTTTCCGAAATCAATTGATATTTGACCCTAATCAATTACAATTTTCATGCGAACAATTTTAAAAAATTACTTGAAGCCATAATAAACGGAGCTAAAATGCCAGACACTTATCTACAATTCTTTCAAACTTGTTGTCTTCAGAATTTCAAGTCTTACAAAATTCGTTTAACACAACGCTTGGTGTCGGATTTATCAGACGAAGAGCGTATTTGCGAAGTAATAGAAAACAAACATCGCCGAGCTCATAGAGGTCCGAGAGAAATGCGTATTCAGGTTTTAGAGAAATTTTATTTTCGAAAATTTTCTAAACTCGCTAAACTTTTCCCGTTGCAATCTAAAGCATCGGTCCATTTGCGTGAAAAGTTGTTGGAGGCTCTTCATTATTTTACGGTACCAAAGATAATGGTCTCGGATAATGAAAGAGGTCTCTTATGACCAACAGTTCTAAACTATTTACAAACCTTGGGCATCGAATTATATTATACCCCAACTCAAAAGAGTGAAGTCAACGGTCAAATAGAGAAATTCAATTCCACGTTTTTGGAGATTAATAGGTGCTTAAAGCCCGAATATCTGACTTTTAAAAACACGGAGTTAGTTTCAATTGCCGTAGACAGGTATAACAATTCCGTCCACTTGGTAACTAACAAAAAGCCAGTGGACATTTTCTTTGATCGCGTATCACGAATAACTTATCAGGGGCTGGCAAATTTTAAACAACATACTGTAGAAGATATACGAGGCTTAATCAAACACAAACACCAGACGGAAGAGGAATAGAAACGACCCTATTTCCTATAGCCAAGACGGCACGGTATATGTCGCCAACAAGCAGATCAAAACCAAAGAGAAACCACGATTTAAGGCTGAAGAGGTCCTAGAAGACCGAAAAGTCACTATAAAAACGAATTCAGGGAAAATTTTTCACAAGTCTCATCTAAAAATTTGATTCTTGTAACATTCGTTTTATGCCATCTTTTCTTATTCTTGTTTTGCTAACAAAATGAATTTTTTTTAGATTTTGCAAGAAAACATTTATTTTCTCAAGTTACATTTTTTAGAAAAATTAATTTTTAAAATCACAAGATTGCAAAGGAAGAAAGAGGAAGTATCAGGCGTTTCACGAACTTTTCTTTGTTTGAACAAAGCAAACGGAACCAAGCATTTAAATAATAATTTTTCTATAACATAAGAACCAACATTTTTACGAAACACTTAACAGAAACAATTTTTTATAGCATAAGAAAAAGCATTTTTATCAAACACTTAACTTAAGAAATTGTATAACCTAAGAACAAATATTTTTATCAAACACCTTACACAAAAAATTGTATAACCTAAGAACAAACATTTTTATCAAACACGTTACAAAAAAATTGTATAACCTAAGAACAAATATTCTTATCAAACACCTTACCCAAAAAATTGTATAACCCAAGAACAAACATTTCAAACACTTTACATAAAAAATTGTATAACCTACGGAAAATATTTTTTAATCAAACACTAAACTCAAATTTTGTATAATCTAACACACGAATTAAAAATAAGTACATATAAAACGACATAACACAAAAAAAAGAAAAATCATATTCGAAATCTAACAATAGTGGTAAATCTCGTTTTAAGCACACTTAGAATTAATTTAATTTAATTAATACTCTTTTCGAAGAAAAAAGCACATTAAGTTTATGCTGAAGTTTGTAACGCATAGAAGGAACGTCTGAGACCCCCAAAAGTTACTGCCAGTATGCTTAGAAAAACAAAACAAAATGATCTAGCCATGTCCGTCCGTCTGTCTGTATGTATGCAAACTAGTCCCTCAGTTTTTGAGCTATCGCGATGATTGCTTATTATTATTATTACTTATTGTTCAAAGTGCCAGAACATTGGGAGGACCCTGCGTGATCGGTCCACTATATCTTATAGCTGCCATACAACTGGAATTCGGTTTTGGCCATATATCCTATCTTTTCAAAGCTATCGTCTTGAACTTCCTTGTACACTTTAACATATTTTTAAGTCATCAATGTTCAAAATTTCAAATCGATTCAGTTATAATTAGCAAAGATATGCGTCATTAAATATTTCGGAGCTGCAGTTGGCAGTGTGAAAATTGACTTAAGGTTCGAAAAGAGTACAAAATCTTCGGCACGCCGAAGATAATCCTTTCCCACTTGTTTCTAAATATTTTTTTCAAATATATATCAAATAGCTTGAATTCAATATTTTTAAAAGAAAAATTTAAAATCATATGATACCAATTCTTAAAGCAAAACAAGTGGGAAAGGATTATCTTCGGCGTGCCAAGATTCTATACTTTTTCGAACCTTTAATCAATTTTCACTCTGCTAACTGCACCACTGAAATTTCAAAAGTAGTAAAAAATCGTTTTATCGCGTGGCATTTATTTTTTTGCTCTAAGAATAAGTATCAAATGAATTTAAATATTTCTATTTAAATTATTGAACTCAAGCTATTTGATATATATAAGAAAAAAATAATTAGAAAAAAATAAAAAGCATTAAGTCGCGGCGGGGATTTGAACCATGCCCTCCCGTTTTTCAGCGCAGCACTCTAATACCTACGCCACCAAGCAGTTTTGAAATGCGCTGACAAACTCGATTATACTGATCTTTTCTTTTGCGTTGTATGTGTAATGACCAGCCGCCGCTGAGTTTCGTACCCGCGAGCTTTCGTTTGATAGCGCTACTTTACCCCTTACGACACAAGCAGTTTTGATGATCTATGACAAAAGCCCTTGAAGAGCAGACTGTCAAAAGCTAACTTGTTTTGTTTTCTTTGCAACCTGCAACTCGCGTTTGTCAGCTTACACCAAGCAGTTTTAAAAATCGCTGACAAACTCGATTATACTGAGCATTTGTTTTTATACCCTGAACCCATTAAAAATGGGTAAAGAAGGTATTATGGTTTTGTGCAGAAGTATGTAACAGGCATAAGGAAGCATCTCCGACCATATAGAGTATATATATTATTGATCAGTATCAACAGCCGAGTCGATCTAGCCATGTCCGTCTGTCCGTTTCAAAGTTTCAAAGTTATCGATCAATTTCAATTTCAGACCAGTGTTTTTTGGCCATAACTTGAAAGTTATACGAGCTAGATTTCCCAAATTTGGCATGTATAATCTCGAATAGCATACACATGTAACAAATATTTCATTTTTTGGATACCACCCCCCATCCTCCCAAAATTTCAAAAAACTCATTTTTGAAGGTATGACCTTGCTTTCTTGCGCTTGGGTTTGTTTGCTCATATGCACCTGTTTTTTCAAAATATTTAATGACGCATATCTTCACTATTTATGACTCAATCGTTTTGCAATTTTACCCATTGATGAGCTATAAGGATGTTCAAGTGTACAAGGAAATTTAAAGCAACTGTTTTGAAACCATCGGACTTATGGCCGAGTAAGAGTTATGTGGCAGCTATAAGATATAGTGGTCTGATACGGCCGGCCCCGACCAATGTGCTGTTTTTTTTGAATAATAAGTATCTGTACAAGGTTTAATCGCGATAGCTTTAAAAACATGGGATTTATGACCAAAACCGACTTCAAGTTGTATGGCAGCTATAAGATATAGTGGTCTGATCCGGCCGGCTCCGACCAATATGCTGTCCCCTTGAATAATAAGTGTCTGTGTAAAGTTGCATCGCGATAGCTCAAAAACTGAGGGACTAGTTTGCATACATACAGACTGACAGACAGACAGACGGACATGGCTAGATCAATTTGTTTTGTTTTTCTAAGCATACTGGCAGTAACTTTTGGGGGTCTCAGACGCTTCCTTCTATGCGTTACAAACTTCAGCACAAACTGAATATACTATTTTCTTCGAAAAGAGTATAAACATTGCACCTGATCATGTTTTGGAATTTGAGTGATTGTTGTATAGAAAAATAAGTACTTGTTTTATAAAAATGAATTTAAATGAAGAAAGTCAAATATCTAAATAGTGTTGCTGGCTATAATGCCAAATAATTTGTATAACAAAATGTTTATAACAATGAATTGCTAAAGTCTTTTTGTTCCTGGGGACATGGTAACATAATAAAGTAGAAGACCGTTTGTTTTGGGACTTTCATTAAAATTTTGCGCTGAAGATCATGGTTGGGAGGGTAAAGAGCGCGAGTGTCAAAAATCACCACAGACCTCGCCATAATGAGTGGAACCATTAAAAATTACAGCTACCAGAATTTTAAGTTTAGCCCCTGTTAAAAGTGAATTATTGATTGAGATTTTTGGAGTATAGCTCCTGTTTAGATTCTGTGGGGATCCTAAAAAATAAAATTGTGTAAGCAGGTCGAGACATGAGAAGAGAACGCCCCACATTGGTCGGAGCCGGCCGGATCGGCCCACTATATCTTATAGCTGCCAGACAACTCGAAGTCGGTTTTTTTTCCATAAATCCGATGATTTCAAAGCAATTGCCTTAAAATTTCTTGTACACTTGAACATCCTTATAACTCATCAATGGGTAAAATTGCAAAACGATTGAGTCACAAATAGCGAAGAATGCGTCATTAAATATTTTGAAAGAACAGGTGCATATGAGCAAACAAAGTCAAGCGCCAGTAAGCTTTTGACAGTCTGCTCTTCAAGGGATTTTGTCATCGATCATCAAAACTGCTTGTGGCGTAAGGGATAAAGTGGCGCCCTGGCAAACGAAAAGTGGTGGTTCAATTCCTAGCGGCGGCCAATAATTATTTTCATTTTTTCTTATTTTGCTTTTCAAATATAAAACAAGTGGGAAAGGATTATCTTCGGCGTGCCGAAGATTTTATACTCTTTTCGAACCTTTAGACAATTTTCACTCTGCTAACTGCAGCACTTTCATCTGTAAAAATTTATATCATATGATATCAATTTGAATTGAAATATTAAATTTATTTGCAGTTGTATGGCAGTTTTAAGATATAGTGGTCCGATCCGGCCGGTTCCGACCAATGTGCTGTCCCTTTAAATAATAAGTCCCTGTGCAAAGTTTTACAGCGATAGCTCAAAAACTGAGGGACTGTATGCAAACACATACAGACAGACTGACAGACAGACAGACAGACAGACGGACATAGCTAGATCAATATGTTTTGTCATTCTAAGCATACTGGCAGTAACTTTTGGGGGTCTCAGACGCTTCCTTCTATGAGTTACAAACTTCAGCACAAACTTAATATACTATTTTCTTCGAAAAGAGTATAATAACTGTAATCAAATTCATTTGCTGCCAATGCTTGCTTGGTGTAAGCTGACAAACGCGAGTTGCAGGTTGCAGGAAAACAAAACAAGTTATCTTTTGACAGGGATTTTGTCATAGATCATCAAAACTGCTTGTATCGTAAGGAGTAAAGTGGCGCAAATCCCCGCCGCGACTTAATGCTTTTTATTTTTTTCTAATTATTTTTTTCAAATATATATCAAATAGCTTGAATTCAATAATTTAAAAGAAATATTTAAATTCAATTGATACCAATTCTTAGAGCAAAGAAAAAAATGCCATAACTAGTATTTACAACTATTGAAATTTCAGTGGTGTAGTTGGCATAGTGAAAATTGACTAATGGTTTGAAAAGAGTATAAAATTTTAGGCACGCCGAAGATAATCCTTTTCCACTTGTTTTTCAATGATTTTTCATAATCATAGATAATTTTTGTATTGTCTATTGAAACAAAAACAGAAAGTTGCTTGCAAAATTAAGCTACTTAATTAAGTCAGCATTGTTCGGCAACGATACGCAGCCAAGTTCCAGACAACAATTCTAACTAAATCTTATAGTATCATAAATACTAACAATTAAGTCCTAACCTTAACGGACTCACTAAAACACAATTCACCTAATAAGAAAAGATGAGCTATCCCAGTGACAATCAGTACACCCGGTTTAATTTCCTGGTTGGGAATTAAAATGTTTTCTTCTGCTGAAGACAACTCTATTTTGCGTATTACTTGGGATCTTTCTGGTAGAAGTGTTGAATTAGTACTAGAACTAAATGTTATTGGAACATATATAGGATACGTTAGGTTTTGCGGTCTAATTATAAACCAATCCTCGGCACTATTGTAATCTATTTGGCAATTAAATTTTTTTATGAAATCTAATCCTATTATTCCATCGCAAGGGATTGCGAAATCTGGATGAAATAGATGAAATTTGTATGGAATAATGTATTTGTCTGTTTGGAGTTCAATTGAGGCTAGTCCTTTGGAGTTTATTACTCCTTCTCCTATGCCTCGAATGTCTATAATTCTATTGATTTGGATGTCATGAAAGACATCAGAATTTTCTTTTATAATTGAAATATCTGCACCTGTATCAATCAAACATGTTATCTTTTTATTTGTTGCAACATTTTTGAATGATACGAAATTGTTGAGACTTAAGTTAACAGTATATATTTTATTATTTAACCTTGAGTATCTGGAGGTGTCTGGGAGTTTCCCGAAGCATTTTGGGCAACTCGAACATTATTGTTATTGTTATAATTGTTTCTATTTTGGTAGTTGCCTCGGTTGGAACTATACCTACTTCGGTTATAACATCGTCAACCTCTATTGTTGTATCTGTTATTGTTGTAATTATTATTATTGTTATATTTGTTATTGTTATTATTATTGCCTCTACCTCTTTGCGGTTGGTAACTACCTCCTCTATTGTTGCGGCCCCGCTGGAATAATATTGTACTAGAACTTCCAGTCATTTCTGTGCTGCAATGGATGTATTTACCCATTACATCATTGAAAGTAACGAAGTTACCTGCTTCCAATATCATTTCCAGTTTTTCATGCTCGCAATTTCGTGTCATTGCAGTTATTGATTCTTTTGTGGAGAATTTGTCTGCATTTTCTGGGTCTAAGCCATCATCAATATAGGATACTTCCAATTGCTTTCGCAAATTGTCCATTTCCATTGTATATTGTGATGCTGTTTTGCCCTTTTGTTTAGTATTTGCTAATTTAGCTTTAAGTACGTCAGAAGATTCTCCTTTTACGTTACTTTTCAGCTTGTAATGATTCCGGATATAGTAGTTTCATTTTGCACTTTGTTCAAAATTGTGCCGGTTATTTTTGATTTAATAACCTCAACTGCTATATCTTCTTGGCTGCCTTTGGTTCTTTCCACAAGGCGCAAAGCAGTTAGGAATCTGTTTAGTAATAGTTTTTTACCATCAAATTCAGGGACTGAAGAGGAAACCTGCTTCACATATTCCCTATCTAAGGCTAATTGGTTAGCCATTGTAATTTCTATATTTTCCTGGAGCATTTCAATGTCAATTTCACTATCTGAATTGATTATTGGTTTAGACTCATCTAAGTCTTGCAACTGGCTCTCGTTGAATTCAGCTAGCAGATTTGGATTTTCTGGGATTGTTATTACAATACTCCGTCTAAAACCAATATTGTGTAATCTTATTTTTAAAGATTTTATAATTTTCTGACATTGATTTTTATGCTCCTGTGTCAATTTAGCATTGACTTGGTTTATTGTTGATACTATATTATTGTATTGAGCTGCTAGTATTTGCGCGTGATGTATCAACGTATCTGATTTTATTGTTTTGTCAGAATTTATAATTTTTGTATGATTTTTCGAACTTGTCTTTATAATCATTTATTTTTCTCGCTAATGCATTCCATTCCATTGTTTGATGGATACTAGAGCTTTTAGCGGTGTAAGCGCAGCATCAATATGGCTTCGGTACCTAGTATTGCATGTGTTTCACTGATTATTTTGATCATTACGTAAGGTAATGTACTCAATACAATACCCTTTTCAGATTTTGAACAATTGATTAATGGGCTTGCGATTCTTTGAAAAGTATCTATATATTCATTCTCGGATTCAACTATTTTGATGAATTCGCGATGTTTTTGCAATATTCTTAGTGCATTTACTCTAAAATTTGGTTCTTTATTATAAATTTCATTTATTTTGCTTATCATTTTAAATCATACCTAAATTAACTGCTCTACTTGTATATTTTTTCTTTATGCACTTATTGTGCAACTTATAAAGCTTAGTCAGTGTATTTACTAGCAACAAAACAACAATTATTATTAGCATAACTGTAATTACTTTTAAGTCGACTGAGACAGTTTCGACATTGTTAATTACGTTTGCGGTTGATTCCGCTACTTTAGACTCGTGGTCCAACATCTTTCCTACTTCTGATATATTATCCCCTTTTGGGATAGACCTTGAACGCATTAAATTTTAATTACTGATTACTTTTTTTAAAAAAAAAAGAATCTATATATATATTGTGCCAAATTTATAAATTTTTTTTTTAAAAAAAATTTTTTTTTATGCAGTTTGTATTAGTAATTACTTATAATAGTTTTTTTTTTCATTTTATAATAGATTGTTCCTATTCGATCAACGCAGTGATCTCCTGTCTAATGTTTTGTATGGCTTCACAGGCCATACTCTATTACGAGCAACGTTATTATCGCTCAGTATTACAAGAATTATTTTACATTTCATTTATTTTTGTTTTTGTTTGTTTTTTTATACCCTGAACCCATTAAAAATGGGTAAAAAAGGGTATTATGGTTTTGTGCAAAAGTATGTAACAGGCATAAGGAAGCATCTCCGACCATATAAAGTATATATATTCTTGATCAGTATCAACAGTCGAGTCGATTTAGCCATGTCCGTCTGTCTGTCTGTCCGTCCGTCCGTCTGTCTGTATGAACACGCGGATATCAGAGACTACAAGAGCTAGAGACTTCATATTTGGAATATAAGTTCTCGTAATCCCGGGACAGATCAAGTTTATTTCATTTTATCGATAACTCGTCCCGTTTAAATGTTATCGATAAATTTCGATTTCAGACTAGCGCTTTTGGGCCTTAACTTAAAAGTTATAAGAGCTAGAGACCCCAAATTTGGCATGTATAATCTCGAATAGCATTCGCATGTAACAAATATTTCATTTTTTGGATACCACCCCCCAATCCCCCCAAAAGTGCAAAAAACTCATTTTTGAAGGTATGACCTTGCAATTTGGTTTGGTCACACATTTTATAGCCAATGTTATGTCCTACAAATTTTAGAAAGATCGGACAGTAAACACAGAAGTTATTTAAGATTTTACTTTCCATTGTGTGGGGCTCAGTGAAAAAGCCAGCTAACTGCTTAAACCGCTTGCACAGCTTGCAGTATGTGTGTGTCTGTATGTATGCACACTATTAGGCAAGTATGAATGGATGTCAGAACTGGGTTCGGGGTATCTCCTAGTCGGGCACTCCCGACTAGAGCACTCTTACTTTTTTTTTTTATACTCTTTTCGAAGAAAATAGTATATTAAGTTTGTCCTGAAGTTTGTAAGGAAGCGTTTGAGACCCCCAAAAGTTACTGCCAATATGCTTATAAAAACAAAACACATTGATCTAGCCATGTCCGTCTGTCTGTCTGTCTGTCTGTCTGTCTGTCTGTCTGTATGTATGCAAACTAGTCCCTCAGTTTTTGAGCTATCGCGATGCAAGTTTGCACAGACACTTATTATTCAAGGGGACAGCACATTGGTCGGAGCCGGCCGGATCGGACCACTATATCTTATAGCTGCCATACACCTCAAAGTCGGTTTTGGCCATAAATCCGATGTTTTCAAAGCAATTGCCTTAAATTTCCTTGTACACTTGAACATCCTTATAACTCATCAATGGGTAAAATCGCAAATCGATTGAGTCATAAACAGCGAAGATATGCGTCATTAAATAATTTGAGAAAACAGGTGCATATGAGCAAACAAAGTCAAGCGCAAGAAAGCTTTTGATAGTCTGCTCTTCAAGGTATTTTGTCATCGATCATCAAAACGGTTTGTGGCGTAAGGCGTAAAGAGCCGCGCTAACGAACGCGAACGCAGGTTTCGCAAGTTCGAGCCTCGGCGGCGACTGATTGTTAATTTAATACTTTTTATACCCTGAACCCATTAAAAATGGGTAAAAAGGGTATAATGGTTTTGTGCAAATGTATGTAACAGGCATAAGGAAGCATCTCCGACCATATAAAGTATATATATTATTGATCAGTATCAACAGCCGAGTCGATCTAGCCATGTCCGTCTGTCTGTCCGTCTGTCCGTCTGTATGAACACCGAGATATCAGAGACTACAAGAGCTAGAGACTTCATATTTGGAACATAAGTTCTCCTAATCCCGGGACAGATCAAGTTTATTAAAATTTATCGATAGCTCGTCCCGTTCAAAAGTTATCGATAAATTTCGATTTCAGACCAGCGTTTTTTGGATATAACTTACAAGTTATAAGAGCTAGAGGCCCCTAATTTGACATGTATAATCTCGAATAGCATACACATGTAACAAATATTTCACTTTTTGGATACCACCCCCCAAACCCCCCAAAAGTTAAAAAACCCATTTTTGAAGGTACGACCTTGCAATTTGGTTTGGTAACACATATTATCGACAAATGTTTGCCCCAAAAATTTCAATATGATCGGACAATAAACACAGAAGTTATTTAAGATTTAACTTTCCATTGTGTGGGGCTCAGCGAAAGAGCAAGCTAACTGCTTAAACCGCTGGCACTGCTTGTACTGCTTGTACTGCAGCATGTGTGAGTTTAGAGTAGTACGAATGATTGTAAGGACTGGGTTCAGGGTATCTCGTAGTCGGGCACTCCCGACTAGAGCACTCTTACTTGTTTTCTTTATCTTTCTTTCAAATATATAACTGTAATCAAATTAATTTGCTTCCAATGGCTTAGAACAAAAACAATGCCACGCGAAAAAACAAATGCTGACAAACGCGAGTTGCAGGTTGCAGGAAAACAAAACATGGAAATTTGTAACAGTCGGCTCTTCAAGCAATTTTGTCAGCGATCATCAAAACGGCTTGTGGCGTAAGGGGTAAAGTTGCGAACTGGTGAGCGAAAGGTCCTGGGTTCAAGTGCCAGCGGCGACTGGTCAATTATTTTCATTTTTATACCCTGAACCCATTAAAAATGGGTAAAAAGGGTATTATGGTTTTGTGCAAAAGTATGTAACAGGCATAAGGAAGCATCTCCGACCATATAAAGTATATATATTCTTGATCAGTATCAACAGTCGAGTCGATTTAGCCATGTCCGTCTGTCTGTCTGTCCGTCCGTCCGTCCGTCCGTCCGTCCGTCCGTCCGTCCGTCCGTCCGTCTGTCTGTATGAACACGCGGATATCAGAGACTACAAGAGCTAGAGACTTCATATTTGGAATATAAGTTCTCGTAGTCCCGGGACAGATTAAGTTTATTAAAATTTATCGATAACTCCTCCCATTCAAAAGTTATCGATAAATTTCGATTTCAGACCATCGTTTTTGGGCTATAACTTACAAGTTATGAGAGCTAGAGGCCCCTATTTTGGCATGTATAATCTCGAATAGCATACACATGTAACGAATTTTTCACTTTTTGGATACCACCCCCCAATTCGCCCAAAAATTCAAAAAACTCATTTTTGAAGGTATGACCTTGCAATTTGGTTTGGTCACACATTTTATAGCCAATGTTATGTCCTACAAATTTTAAAAAGATCGGACAATAAACACAGAAGTTATTTAAGATTTTACTTTTCATTGTGTGGGGCTCAGTGAAAAAGCAAGATAACTGCTTAAACCGCAGGCACTGCTTGCAGTATGTGTGTGTTTGTATGTATGCACACTATTAGGCAAGTATGAATGGATGTCAGAACTGGGTTCAGGGTATCTCCTAGTCGGGCAGTCCCGACTAGAGCACTCTTACTTGTTTCTTATTCTTCTTTTCAAATATATAATAACTGTAATCAAATTCATTTGCTTTCAATGGCTTAGAACAAAAACAATGCCACGCGAAAAAAAAGCTCTGTATAAATCGAGTTTGTCAGCGAATTTTAGAACTGCTTGGTGTAAGCAGTAAAAAGCAAAACAAGAAAGCTTTTGACAGTCTGCTCTTCAAGGGATTTTGTCAGCGATCATCAAAACGGCTTGTGGCGTAAGGGGTAAAGTTGCGAACTGGCGAACGAAAGGTCCTGGGTTCAAGTGCCAGCGGCGACTGGTCAATTATTTTCATTTTTTCTTATTCTTCTTTTCAAATATATAATAGCTGTAATCAAATACATTTATTTTAAATTTCCTAAATTGTTTCTAATTTTTTTTTTCATACATAAAGTAGCTTTTATAGAATAATTCAAAAGAAAAATTTAAATTCATTGGCAAAACCAATGCCACGCGAAAAAAAATATGGATCTCAAATTCTGAATATAAGCTCTCGTATGTTCAGATTAAGTTTTATGACAATTCAATTTCCGACAGCGGCCTTGAAAGGTATAAGAGCAACAGGCACACAATTTGGTATGTATATTGTAGTATACATATGTAGTGTAGTTTTGACTTTTTGGAAAAACTGAAACTTGTTTATTGTTCAATTCGGTAGCACTTATGAATGCTAAGGGACGCGTCCACGAGCTGCAGATAGTGAAACTTTCCTGATTACATGAATACCTTTATATATTTTATTTTATATGTAGGGGTATATGTATGCGACATTAATATCTGCGAATTAAATAAGCAGTCACAGAAAAATAGTAAAACTTGATTTAAGGTTCGAAAAGAGTGTTTAATCTTCGGCACGACGAAGATAATCCTTCTCCACTTGTTTTAATTTAAATTA
The DNA here is from genome assembly GCA_035042425.1 of Drosophila flavopinicola. NCBI lineage: Eukaryota > Metazoa > Arthropoda > Insecta > Diptera > Drosophilidae > Drosophila > Drosophila flavopinicola. The sequence continues at coordinate 42,822 of JAWNLL010000196.1, read as the reverse complement.
ATTGAAGTTGCGCTCTTTGTAGCGCTGTCGGTCCCTGAAGATCCCGTTGGTCTAACTTGGAACGTTAGATGGTGCCGGTGCTGGTCTTCTCACAGGCTGTTGGGGCGCCGGTGCTGGTCTTCCTGCAGCATGTATATTTGCAGTGTGCCGACTCCAGTGGTCCAGGGCAGTCCGCTGGGCATCTTGGTTCCGGTTTAGTTATGAGATGTTTTTTCTGCGTCGCTGATTGGGATACGTTTGAGTTAATTTATTATATATTTTTATTTAAAATTTCAGTTGTAGAGATTGAGCTTTTTATACTCTGATACCGAAGGTACTCATAGTATATTGGTTTTGTCGGATGTCCGTCAGGCCGTCCGTCTGTCCGTCTGTCTGTCTGGATGAACGCACGTATTTCCGAAACTATATTAGATAGACTCTTGAAATCTTTTGTGTTATGATTATAGCTATCTGCTTCAGATCAAGTTTATTTCAAATTTATGCCACGCCCACTGGGAGGCTGGCAAATCGATAACATGTCGATACACCTCAAAGCACAAATCGATTAAACGTGAATATCTCCCACAATTTTAAGGCTAGAGTAATCAAATTTGGTAGGCATATTGCTGGTGACCTCCCAAAAAAATTGAATGCTAGGCTTATTGGCTACGCCCATTATTACGCCCACCAGCCCCCCTCCAAAATTAATTTGAAATGCTTATATCTCCCGCAGTTTTTGAGCTGAGGTCACCATATTTGGAATATATATTACTGGTTACGTCCTCTACAGATCACAGAAAAAATTCGACCACGCCCACTCCCGCCCCCGTAATCGCGAACATCGATTTACATGAATGCACAATTTGATAACACGTGTATATTTCCCGCAATTTTGAAGCTAGAGTCCCCAAATTTGGAATTTAGACTAGGGCTGACCACCCCAAAAGATTCCGTCTTGAATTTTCCGACCACGCCCACTAGAACGCCCCCAAGCCACCCCGCCCCAACGAAACACGGAAGCTTATATCTCGCACAGTTTAAGAGCTAGGGCTACCAAACTTTGAGGGTAGACTTCTGGCCAAGTCCTCTAAACATCGGTCAGAAAATTTTGGGGCCCCGCCCCCTCCCGCCCCCAAAAATCGCGAAAACTTATATCTTCCGAGTCACCAAATTTGTAAGATAGACTTCTTGTCACCCCTCTAAAGATCGGCCAAAATTTTTGTAAATTGTATACACTACAATACTGTGAGCATATGCTTGTTTGACATACAACATACTACATGGTATCTTTTACAAATACTCATTATTCTGGAATTGTATCGAATAGTATCTTTAATCAAAAGCAAATATAGACTTAAGTGTACAAAAATCATAAGAAAGCACAACAAGAAAATGTGTGTATGGGACAGATTGTATAGCGGATGTATATTTTACATTGGTATACATTCTTAATACAACTTAACAAATTCTCAGCATCGTAGTCCTAGTTACCAATTTGCATAAAGCAGTATCTGCGCACGCGGAATAAGTATATAATTGAACCTTCCATCAATAATTTTATCAAGTACCCATTCTTCTGGGCGGCAAGACTTATGCGGATTATAATAAGCAATCTCGAGCCAACCGCTTTTGGGACTAGCCAAAATGTATGTATGCCTCAAGTTCGTAAAACATAACATAACATGTAGAACATAACCTGAAGTCATGCCCCGGCCCTACGTTGGGCGCCAAAAATTTATGCCGCGTTGCTTGTAAATCGAGCCCCACGTTGGGCGCCAAAAATGTATGTAGCGTACATGTTGGGAGTATCAGCAGGCGCGGTATTTTACAACTTTCAAATTCCGAAGAATACACTGCGATTTCTCATAGGCTTGTCATTGCAGTTATTGATTCTTTTGTGGAGAATTTTTCTGCATTTTCTGGATCTAAGCCATCATCAATATAGGATACTTCCAATTGCTTTCGCAAATTGTCCATTTCCATTGTATATTGTGATGCTGTTTTGCCCTTTTGTTTAGTATTTGCTAATTTAGCTTTAAGTACGTCAGAAGATTCTCCTTTTACGTTACTTTTCAGCTTGTAATGATTCCGGATATTGTAGTTTCATTTTGCACTTTGTACAAAATTGTGCCGGTTATTTTTGATTTAATAACCTCAACTGCTATATCTTCTTGGCTGCCTTTGGTTCTTTCCACAAGGCGCAAAGCAGTTAGGAATCTGTTTAGTAATAGTTTTTTTACCATCAAATTCAGGGACTGAAGAGGAAACCTGCTTCACATATTCCCTATCTAAGGCTACTTGGTTAGCCATTGTAATTTCTATATTTTCCTGGACCATTTCAATATCAATTTCACTATCTGAATTGATTATTGGTTTAGACTCATCTAAGTCTTGCATCTGGTTCTCGTTGAATTCAGCTAGCAGATTTGGATTTTCTGGGATTGTTATTACAATACTCCGTCTAAAACCAATATTGTGTAATCTTATTTTTAAAGATTTTATAATTTTCTGACATTGATTTTTATGCTCCTGTGTCAATTTAGCATTGACTTGGTTTATTGTTGATACTATATTATTGTATTGAGCTGCTAGTATTTGCGCGTGATGTATCAACGTATCTGATTTTATTGTTTTGTCAGAATTTATAATTTTTGTATGATTTTTCGAACTTGTCTTTATAATCATTTATTTTTCTCGCTAATGCATTCCATTCCATTGTTTGATGGATACTAGAGCTTTTAGCGGTGTAAGCGCAGCATCAATATGGCTTCGGTACCTAGTATTGCATGTGTTTCACTGATTATTTTGATCATTACGTAAGGTAATGTACTCAATACAATACCCTTTTCAGATTTTGAACAATTGATTAATGGGCTTGCGATTCTTTGAAAAGTATCTATATATTCATTCTCGGATTCAACTATTTTGATGAATTCGCGATGTTTTTGCAATATTCTTAATGCATTTACTCTAAAATTTGGTTCTTTATTATAAATTTCATTTATTTTGCTTATCATTTTAAATCATATCTAACTTAACTGCTCTACTTGTATATTTTTTCTTTATGCACTTATTGTGCAACTTATAAAGCTTAGTCAGTGTATTTACTAGCAACAAAACAACAATTATTATTAGCATAACTGTAATTACTATTAAGTCGACTGAGACAGTTTCGACATTGTTAATTACGTTTGCGGTTGATTCCGCTACTTTAGACTCGTGGTCCAACATCTTTCCTACTTCTGATATATTATCCCCTTTTGGGATAGACCTTGAACGCATTAAATTTTAATTACTGATTACTTTTTTTAAAAAAAAAAGAATCTATATATATATTGTGCCAAATTTATAAATTTTTTTTTTAAAAAAAATTTTTTTTTTGCAGTTTGTATTAGTAATTACTTATAATAGTTTTTTTTTCATTTTATAATAGATTGTTCCTATTCGATCAACGCAGTGATCTCCTGTCTAATGTTTTGTATGGCTTCACAGGCCATACTCTATTACGAGCAACGTTATTATCGCTCAGTATTACAAGAATTCTTTTACATTTCATTTATTTTTGTTTTTGTTTGTTTTTTTTTTTTTAATTTAAATTAATTGAAGTTGCGCTCTTTGTAGCGCTGTCGGTCCCTGAAGATCCCGTTGGTCTAACTTGGAACGTTAGATGGTGCCGGTGCTGGTCTTCTCACAGGCTGTTGGGGCGCCGGTGCTGGTCTTCCTGCAGCATGTATATTTGCAGTGTGCCGACTCCAGTGGTCCAGGGCAGTCCGCTGGGCATCTTGGTTCCGGTTTAGTTATGAGATGTTTTTTCTGCGTCGCTGATTGGGATACGTTTGAGTTAATTTATTATATATTTTTATTTAAAATTTCAGTTGTAGAGATTGAGCTTTTTATACTCTGATACCGAAGGTACTCATAGTATATTGGTTTTGTCGGATGTCCGTCAGGCCGTCCGTCTGTCCGTCTGTCTGTCTGGATGAACGCACGTATTTCCGAAACTATATTAGATAGACTCTTGAAATCTTTTGTGTTATGATTATAGCTATCTGCTTCAGATCAAGTTTATTTCAAATTTATGCCACGCCCACTGGGAGGCTGGCAAATCGATAACATGTCGATACACCTCAAATCACAAATCGATTAAACGTGAATATCTCCCACAATTTTAAGGCTAGAGTAATCAAATTTGGTAGGCATTTTGCTGGTGACCTCCCAAAAAAATTGAATGCTAGGCTTATCGGCTACGCCCATTATTACGCCCACCAGCCCCCCTCCAAAATTAATTTGAAATGCTTATATCTCCCGCAGTTTTTGAGCTGAGGTCACCATATTTGGAATATATATTACTGGTTACGTCCTCTACAGATCACAGAAAAAATTCGACCACGCCCACTCCCGCCCCCGTAATCGCGAACATCGATTTACATGAATGCACAATTTGATAACACGTGTATATTTCCCGCAATTTTGAAGCTAGAGTCCCCAAATTTGGAATTTAGACTAGGGCTGACCACCCCAAAAGATTCCGTCTTGAATTTTCCGACCACGCCCACTAGAACGCCCCCAAGCCACCCCGACCCAACGAAACACGGAAGCTTATATCTCGCACAGTTTAAGAGCTAGGGCTACCAAACTTTGAGGGTAGACTTTTGGCCAAGTCCAGAAGTCACAATACTGTGAGCATATGCTTGTTTGACATACAACATACTACATGGTATCTTTTACAAATACTCATTATTCTGGAATTGTATCGAATAGTATCTTTAATCAAAAGCAAATATAGATTTAAGTGTACAAAAATCATAAGAAAGCACAACAAGAAAATGTGTGTATGGGACAGATTGTATAGCGGATGTATATTTTACATTGGAATACATTCTTAATACAACTTAACAAATTCTCAGCATCGTAGTCCTAGTTACCAATTTGCATAAAGCAGTATCTGCGCACGCGGAATAAGTATATAATTGAACCTTCCATCAATAATTTTATCAAGTACCCATTCTTCTGGGCGGCAAGACTTATGCGGATTATAATAAGCAATCTCGAGCCAACCGCTTTTGGGACTAGCCAAAATGTATGTATGCCTCAAGTTCGTAAAACATAACATAACATGTAGAACATAACCTGAAGTCATGCCCCGGCCCTACGTTGGGCGCCAAAAATTTATGCCGCGTTGCTTGTAAATCGAGCTCCACGTTGGGCGCCAAAAATGTATGTAGCGTACATGTTGGGAGTATCAGCAGGCGCGGTATTTTACAACTTTAAAATTCCGAAGAATACACTGCGATTTCTCATAGGCGAGTTTCATGGACAGGCGGGATCCTCTGTTTCCGTAGGTCTTTCGGGTGGGGGGTTCTTTTGGCATGTCTCGACCTGCATACACAATTTTGTTTTTTGGGATCCCTACAGAATCAAAATATTAGCTATACTCCAAAAATCTCAATCAATAATTCACTTTTAACAAGGGGCTAAACTTAAAATTCGGGCGGATGCAAATTATTTGGCATTATAGCCAGCAACATTAGCAACATTTAGATATTTAACTTTCTTCATTAAAATTTATTTTTACAAAACAAGTACTTATTTTTCTATATGACAATCATTCAAATTCCAAAACTTGACCATGTGCAATATTTTACAGTTCAATTATACAAACCTTTTAAACCAGGCTTCGTTTACTAAAATGTTGTATGTTTCATCTTTTGATTTCTTTGTACTACGGCAAGTTTGGGTAACAACAAGTTTAATTCTTTCCTTATTTTCTTTTGTTTTTCAACAGTTTGATTAATAATTAAATTGTTGTCTTTTGTTTTCTATATGGAACTGGGCAGCTATGCAAAGACCTTAGTTCAACACAGTAGTTTCACCAGAGACGGTTAGTACAGGGCGGCTTATACTATAGGCCAACAAAGCTTTTTTTCCCGACTAGGGCGATGTTAGCTGCACTGCCAACGTGGCGCAAGCGTAATATCGCAGCATCCAATTTATTGGCTGTCGATAGCAAGCCTTTTAAAAAGCTGGCAGCTATTTTTATACCCTGAACCCATTAAAAATGGGTAAAAATGGTATAATGAAGTTGTGCAGAAGTATGTAACAGGCATAAGGAAGCATCTCCGACCATATAAAGTATATAAATTATTGATCAGTATCAACAGCCGAGTCTATCCAGTCATATCCGTCTGTCTGTCTGTCTGTCCGTCTGTTCGTTTGACCGTCTGTCCGTCCGTCTGTATGAGCACGCGGATATCAGAGCCTACAAAAGCTAGAGCCTTCATATTTGGAATATACGTTCTCGTAATCACGGAACATATCAAGCTTATTTTATTTTATCGATAGCTCGTACCGTTTAAAAGTTATCGATCAATTTCGATTTCAGACTAGCGTTTTTGGGACATAACTTCAAAGTTCTAAAAGCTAGAAGCCCCACATTTTGCATGTATAATCTGGAAAAGCATACACATGTAACAAATGTTTAACTTTTTGGATACCACCCCCCAATCCCCACAAAAGTTCAACAAACGCATTTTTGAAGGTACGACCTTGCACTTTGGTTTGGTCACACATTTTATAGCCAATGTTATGTCCTAAAAATTTCAGAAACATCGGACAATAACACACAGAAGCTTTTTAAAATTTTACTTTCCATTGTGTGGGGCTCGGTGAAAAACAAGCTAACTGCTTAAACCGCTTGCACTGCTTGAACTGCAGCATGTGTGTGTTAAGATTAGTATGCATGATTGTAAGGACTTGGTTCAGGGTATCTCCTAGTCGGGCACTCCCGACTAGAGCTCTCTTACTTGTGATACCCTGAACCCACTAAAAATGAGTAAAATGGGTATAATGATTTGTGTAAAAGTATGTAACAGGCATAAGGAAGCATCTCCGACCATATAAAGTATATATATTCTTGACCAGTATCAACAGACAAGTCGATTTAGCCATGTCAGTCTGTCTGTCTGTCCGTCCGTCCGTCCGTCTGTATGAACACGCGGATATCAGAGAATACAATAGCTAGAGACTTCATATTGAGAATATAAGTTCTCGAAGTGCCGGGACAGACCAAGTTTATTTCATTGTATCGATAACTGGTCCGGTTTAAAAGTTATCGATAAATTTAGATTTCAGACTAGCGTTTTTATACCTGAACCCATTAAAAATGGGTAAAAAGGGTATTATGGTTTTGTGCAAATGTATGTAACAGGCATAAGGAAGCATCTCCGACCATATAAAGTATATATATTATTGATCAGTATCAATAGCCGAGTCGATTTAGCCATGTCCGTCTGTCTGTCTGTCCGTCCGTCTGTATGAACACGCGGATATCAGAGACTACAAGAGCTAGAAACTTCATATTTGGAATATAAGTTCTCCTAATCCCGGGACAGATCAAGTTTATTAAAATTTATCGATAGCTCGTCCCTTTCAAAAGTTATCGATAAATTTCGATTTCATACCAGCGTTTTTGGATATAACTTACAAGTTATAAGAGCTAGAGGCCCCTAATTTGACATGTATAATCTCGAATAGCATACACATGTAACAAATATTTCACTTTTTGGATACCAGCCCCCAAACCCCCAAAAGTAAAAAAAACCCATTTTTGAAGGTACGACCTTGCAATTTGGTTTGGTAACACATATTATCGACAATTGCTTGCCCCAAAAATTTCAATATGATCGGACAATAAACACAGAAGTTATTTAAGATTTAAATTTCCATTGTGTGGGGCTCAGCGAAAGAGCAAGCTAACTGCTTAAACCGCTTGCACTGTTTGTACTGCTTGTACTGCAGCATGTGTGAGTTAAGAGTAGTACGAATGATTGTAAGGACTGGGTTCAGGGTATCTCCTAGTCGGGCACTCCCGACTAGAGCACTCTTACTTGTTTTCTTTATCTTTCTTTCAAATATATAACTGTAATCAAATTAATTTGCTTCCAATGGCTTAGAACAAAAACAATGCCACGCGAAAAAACAAATGCTGACAAACGCGAGTTGCAGGTTGCAGGAAAACAAAACATGGAAATTTGTAACAGTCGGCTCTTCAAGCAATTTTGTCAGCGATCATAAACGGCTTGTGGCGTAAGGGGTAAAGTTGCGAACTGGTGAGCGAAAGGTCCTGGGTTCAAGTGCCAGCGGCGACTGGTCAATTATTTTCATTTTTATACCCTGAACCCATTAAAAATGGGTAAAAAGGGTATTATGGTTTTTGTGCAAAAGTATGTAACAGGCATAGTGAAGCATCTCCGACCATATAAAGTATATATATTCTTGATCAGTATCAACAGTCGAGTCGATTTAGCCATGTCCGTCTGTCTGTCTGTCCGTCCGTCCGTCCGTCCGTCCGTCCGTCCGTCCGTCCGTCCGTCCGTCGATATGAGACACGCGGATATCAGAGGACTACAAGAGCTAGAGACTTCATATTTGGAATATAAGTTCTCGTAGTCCCGGGACAGATCAAGTTTATTAAAATTTATACGATAACTCCCTCCCATTCAAAAGTTATCGATAAATTTCGAATTCAGACCATCGTTTTTGGGCTATAACTTACAAGTTATGAGAGCTAGAGGCCCCTATTTTGGCATGTATAATCTCGAATAGCATACACATGTAACTTATATTTCACTTTTTGGATACCAGCCCCCACTCCCCCCAAAATTTCAAAAGTTATGACATTGCAATTGGGTTTGGTCACACATTTTATTGCCCAGTTTGTGCCCAAAAAATTGCAATAAGATCGGTCAATAAACACAGATGTTATTAAGGATTCAACTTTCCATTGTGTGGGGCTCAGATAAAAAGCAAGCTAACTGCTTAGACTGCTTGCACTGCTCGCACTGCTTGTAGCATGAGTATGTTTGTATGTACGTACACGGACTGGTTAGTATGAATGAATGTAAGGACGTGGTTCAGGGTAACTCCTAGTCGGGCACTCCCGACTAGAGCACTTTTACTTGTTTATACTCTTTTCGAAGAAAATAGTATATTAAGTTTGTGCTAAAGTTTGTAACGCATAGAAGGAAGCGTCTGAGACCCCCAAAAGTTACTGCAAGTATGCTTAGAAAAACAAAACAAATTGATCTAGCCATGTCCGTCTGTCTGTTTGTCTGTCTGTCTGTATGTATGCAAGCTAGTCCCTCAGTTTTTGAGCTATCGCGATGCAACTTTGCTTAGACACTTATTGTTCAAGGGGACAGCACATTGGTCGGAGCCGACCGGATCGGACCACTATATCGTATAACAGCCACACAACTTGAAGTCGGTTTTGGTCATAAATCCCATGTTTTCAAAGCTATCGCGAAAAAACAGCACATTGGTCGGTGCCGGCCGGATCGGACCACTATATCTTATAGCTGCCATACAACTCAAAGTCGGTTTTGGCCATAAATCCGATGTTTTCCCAGCAATTGCTTTAAATTTCCCTGTACACTTGAAAATCCTTATAGCTCATCAATGGGTAAAATTGCAAAACGATTGAGTCATAAATAGTGAAGATATGCGTCATTAAATATTTTGAAAAAACAGGTGCATATGAGCAAACAAACCCAAGGGCAAGAAAGCTTTTGACAGTCTGCTCATCAAAAGCGTAAGGCGTAAGGGATAAAGTGGCGCCCTGGCAAACGAAAGGTGCTGGTTCAATTCCTAGCGGCGACCAATAATTATTTTCATATTTTCTTATTCTGCTTCTCAAATATAAAATAACTGTAATCAAATTCATTTGCTACCAATGTCTTAGAACAACAAACAATGCCACGCGAAAAATCAAATGTTCAGTATAATTCAGTTTGTCAGCGATTTTAAAAACTGCTTGGTGTAAGCTGACAAACGCGAGTTGCAGGTTGCAAAGAAAACAAAACAAGTTAGCTTTTGACAGTCTGCTCTTCAAGGGATTTTGTCATAGATCATCAAAACTGCTTGTGGCGTAAGGGGTAAAGTGGCGCTATCAAACGAAAGCTCGGGGGTACGAAACTCAGCGGCGACTGGTCATTACACATACAACGCAAAAGAAAAGATCAGTATAATCGAGTTTGTCAGCGCATTTCAAAACTGCTTGGTGGCATAAGTATTAGAGTGCTGCGCTGAAAATCGGGAGAATAAGGTTCAAATCCCAGCAGCAAATTGTTGCTTTTTATTTTGTATCAAAAGCCGAGTCGATCTAGAAATGTCCGTCTGTCTGTCCGTCTGTATGAACACACGGATATCAGACACTACAAGACCTAGAGACTTTATATTTGGAATATAAAATCTCCTAGTCCCGGGACAGATCATGTTTATTTCATTTTATCGATAACTCGATTTCAGACTAGCGTTTTTGGGACATAGCTTCAAAGTTATAAGAGCTAGAGGCCTCAAATTTGGCATTTATAATATCGAATAGCATACACACGTAACAAACATTTCACTTTTTGGATCCCACCCCCAATCCCCCCAAAAGTTCAAAAGTTTGAAGGTACGACCTTGCAATTTGGTTTGTTCACACATATTATTGACAATTGTTTGCCCCAACAATTTCAATAAGATCGGACAATAAACACAGAAGTTATTTAAGATTTAACTTTCCATTCTGTGGGGCTCAGCGAAAAAGCAAGCTAACTGCTTTAACTGCTTGTACTGCAGCATGTGTGTGTTTAGACTAGTATGAATGATGTAAGGACGGGGTTCAGGGTATCTCGTAGTCGGGCACTCCCGACTAGAGCTCTCTTACCTGCTTCCAATTATTTTTTTCAAATATATATAAAATAGCTTGAATTCAATAATTTAAAAAAAATATTTAAATTCATTTGATACCAATTCTTAGAGCAAAAAAATAAATAAAATAAACGATTTTTTACAACTTTTGAAATTTCAGTGGTGCAGTTGGCAGAGTGAAAATTGCCTAAAGGTTCGAAAAGAGTATAAAATCTTCGGCACGCCGAAGATAATCCGTTCCCACTTGTTTTATACTAACCTATCAGTGTACATACATGCAATCACACACATGCTGCAAGCAGTACAAGCAGTTTAAGCAGTAGGCTTGTCTCTACACTGAGCCCCACATTATGAGTCTTTATTGTCCGATCTTATTGAACTACTGAATTAATTTTGAGCACACAATTAGCAATAAAATGTGTGACCAAAACAAATTGCGAGTCGTACCTTTAAAAATTCGTTTTTATACCCTGAACCCATTAAAAATGGGTAAAAAGGGTATTATGGTTTTGTGCAAATGTATGTAACAGGCATAAGGAAGCATCTCCGACCATATAAAGTATATATATTATTGATCAGTATCAACAGCCGAGTCGATCTAGCCATGTCCGTCTGTCTGTCCGTCTGTCCGTCTGTCTGTCTGTATGAACACACAGATATCAGAGACTACAAGAGCTAGAGACTTCATATTTGGAACATAAGTTCTCCTAATCCCGGGACAGATCAAGTTTATTTCATTTGATCGATAACTCATCGCATTCAAAAGTTATCGATAAATTTTGATTTTAGACTAGCGTTTTTGGGACATAACTTCAAAGTTATAAAAGCTAGAGACCCCAAAATTGGCATGTATAATCTCGAATAGCATACACATGTAACAAATATTTCACTTTTTGGATACCACCCCCCAAACCCCCCAAAAGTTAAAAAAACGCATTTTTGAAGGTACGACCTTGCAATTTGGTTTGGTAACACATATTATCGACAATTACTTGCCCCAAAAATTTCAATAAGATCGGACAATAAACACAGAAGTTATTTAAGATTTAACTTTCCATTGTGTGGGGCTCAGCGAAAAGCAAGCTAACTGCTTAAACCGCTTGCACTGCTCGCACTGCTTGTAGCATGAGTATGTTTGTATGTACGTACACGGACTGGTTAGTATGAATGAATGTAAGGACGTGGTTCAGGGTAACTCCTAGTCGGGCACTCCCGACTAGAGCACTTTTACTTGTTTATACTCTTTTCGAAGAAAATAGTATATTAAGTTTGTGCTAAAGTTTGTAACGCATAGAAGGAAGCGTCTGAGACCCCCAAAAGTTACTGCAAGTATGCTTAGAAAAACAAAACAAATTGATCTAGCCATGTCCGTCTGTCTGTTTGTCTGTCTGTCTGTATGTATGCAAGCTAGTCCCTCAGTTTTTGAGCTATCGCGATGCAACTTTGCTTAGACACTTATTGTTCAAGGGGACAGCACATTGGTCGGAGCCGACCGGATCGGACCACTATATCGTATAACAGCCACACAACTTGAAGTCGGTTTTGGTCATAAATCCCATGTTTTCAAAGCTATCGCGAAAAAACAGCACATTGGTCGGTGCCGGCCGGATCGGACCACTATATCTTATAGCTGACATACAACTTAAAGTCGGTTTTGGCCATAAATCCGATGTTTTCCCAGCAATTGCTTTAAATTTCCCTGTACACTTGAAAATCCTTATAACTCATCAATGGGTAAAATTGCAAAACGATTGAGTCATAAATAGTGAAGATATGCGTCATTAAATATTTTGAAAAAACAGGTGCATATGAGCAAACAAACCCAAGGGCAAGAAAGCTTTTGACAGTCTGCTCATCAAAAGCGTAAGGCGTAAGGGATAAAGTGGCGCCCTGGCAAACGAAAGGTGCTGGTTCAATTCCTAGCGGCGACCAATAATTATTTTCATATTTTCTTATTCTGCTTTTCAAATATAAAATAACTGTAATCAAATTCATTTGCTACCAATGTCTTAGAACAACAAAAATGCCACGCGAAAAATCAAATGTTCAGTATAATTCAGTTTGTCAGCGATTTTAAAAACTGCTTGGTGTAAGCTGACAAACGCGAGTTGCAGGTTGCAAAGAAAACAAAACAAGTTAGCTTTTGACAGTCTGCTCTTCAAGGGATTTTGTCATAGATCATCAAAACTGCTTGTGGCGTAAGGGGTAAAGTGGCGCTATCAAACGAAAGCTCGAGGGTACGAAACTCAGCGGCGACTGGTCATTATACATACAACGCAAAAGAAAAGATCAGTATAATCGAGTTTGTCAGCGCATTTCAAAACTGCTTGGTGGCATAAGTATTAGAGTGCTGCGCTGAAAATCGGGAGAATAAGGTTCAAATCCCAGCAGCAAATTGTTGCTTTTTATTTTGTATCAAAAGCCGAGTCGATCTAGAAATGTCCGTCTGTCTGTCCGTCTGTATGAACACACGGATATCAGACACTACAAGACCTAGAGACTTTATATTTGGAATATAAAATCTCCTAGTCCCGGGACAGATCATGTTTATTTCATTTTATCGATAACTCGATTTCAGACTAGCGTTTTTGGGACATAGCTTCAAAGTTATAAGAGCTAGAGGCCTCAAATTTGGCATTTATAATATCGAATAGCATACACACGTAACAAACATTTCACTTTTTGGATCCCACCCCCAATCCCCCCAAAAGTTCAAAAGTTTGAAGGTACGACCTTGCAATTTGGTTTGTTCACACATATTATTGACAATTGTTTGCCCCAACAATTTCAATAAGATCGGACAATAAACACAGAAGTTATTTAAGATTTAACTTTCCATTCTGTGGGGCTCAGCGAAAAAGCAAGCTAACTGCTTTAACTGCTTGTACTGCAGCATGTGTGTGTTTAGACTAGTATGAATGATGTAAGGACGGGGTTCAGGGTATCTCGTAGTCGGGCACTCCCGACTAGAGCTCTCTTACCTGCTTCCAATTATTTTTTTCAAATATATATAAAATAGCTTGAATTCAATAATTTAAAAAAAATATTTAAATTCATTTGATACCAATTCTTAGAGCAAAAAAATAAATAAAATAAACGATTTTTTACAACTTTTGCAATTTCAGTGGTGCAGTTGGCAGAGTGAAAATTGCCTAAAGGTTCGAAAAGAGTATAAAATCTTCGGCACGCCGAAGATAATCCGTTCCCACTTGTTTTATACTAACCTATCAGTGTACATACATGCAATCACACACATGCTGCAAGCAGTACAAGCAGTTTAAGCAGTAGGCTTGTCTCTACACTGAGCCCCACATTATGAGTCTTTATTGTCCGATCTTATTGAACTACTGAATTAATTTTGAGCACACAATTAGCAATAAAATGTGTGACCAAAACAAATTGCGAGTCGTACCTTTAAAAATTCGTTTTTATACCCTGAACCCATTAAAAATGGGTAAAAAGGGTATTATGGTTTTGTGCAAATGTATGTAACAGGCATAAGGAAGCATCTCCGACCATATAAAGTATATATATTATTGATCAGTATCAACAGCCGAGTCGATCTAGCCATGTCCGTCTGTCTGTCCGTCTGTCCGTCTGTCTGTCTGTATGAACACACAGATATCAGAGACTACAAGAGCTAGAGACTTCATATTTGGAACATAAGTTCTCCTAATCCCGGGACAGATCAAGTTTATGTCATTTGATCGATAACTCATCGCATTCAAAAGTTATCGATAAATTTTGATTTTAGACTAGCGTTTTTGGGACATAACTTCAAAGTTATAAAAGCTAGAGACCCCAAATTTGGCATGTATAATCTCGAATAGCATACACATGTAACAAATATTTCACTTTTTGGATACCACCCCCCAAACCCCCCAAAAGTTAAAAAAACGCATTTTTGAAGGTACGACCTTGCAATTTGGTTTGGTAACACATATTATCGACAATTACTTGCCCCAAAAATTTCAATAAGATCGGACAATAAACACAGAAGTTATTTAAGATTTAACTTTCCATTGTGTGGGGCTCAGCGAAAAGCAAGCTAACTGCTTAAACCGCTTGCACTGCTTGTACTGCAGCATGTGTGTGTTTAGATTCGTATGAATGATTGTAAGGACTGGGTTCAGGGTATCTCGTAGTCGGGCACTCCCGACTAGAGCACTCTTACTTGTTTTTTTTTGGGTGATTGGGGGGTGGTATCCAAAAAAGTGGAATATTTTTTACATGTGTATGCTATTCGAGATTATACTTGCCAAATTTGGGGCCTCCAGCTTTCCGAACTTCGAAGTTCTATCCCAAAAATGCTAGTCTGAAATCAAAAGTTATTGCTAACTTTTGAACGGGACGAGTCATCGATAAAATGAAATAAACTGCAATCTGTCCCGGCACTACGAGAACTTATATTCCAAATATAAAGTCTCTAGCTTTTGTAGTCTCTGATATCAGCGTGTTCAGACAGCAAGACAGACAGACAGACAGACAGACAGACGGACATGGGTAGATCGACTCGGCTATTGATACTGTTCAAGAATATATATGCTTTATGTGGTCGGAGATGCTTCGTTATGCCTGTTACATACTTTTCCACAACTTCATCATACCCTTTTTAGTCATTTTTGGGTTCAGGGTATACAAAATAAATGCCATGCGATTAAAAGAATTTTTACAGCATGAAAGTGCTGCAGTTGGCATAGTGAAAATTGTCTAAACGTTCGAAAAGAGTATAAAATCTTCGGCACGCCGAAGATAATCCTTTCCCACTTGTTTTTTTTTTTTGTTTACAATGCGATGAACTAACCTTGTCAACGGTAAATATTCAACTCGTGATCCTCAAGCGTTGATTGTTAAGTTTAATAGAGACTCTCACATCGATTGGTCCTGTTTTTACTGACTTATTCTGATAAGATAGATCGATGACCACTATCGGCGCTATTTCCTTTAATTCTGTAGGTGTTAACAACGCTTTAGACTCTTTCAAACAAAACGTTGATTTTAAATTTGCATACATATATATATATAGTAAAATATGTATTGCACCCAATTCCCATTTTATATGTTCGCATTCACGTATGTATTATGTACTCGCACTCAAATTATGTTATCATGTAATAAGATACCAATGGGGAAAATAACAATTCAAGCTCTCCCACTTTCACATACTCATTGTAAACACGCGCTTGAATCGCTATTTCCACCAAAGGGTCAATTCTGTCGACGTGGCATAAATCCAGACTGATGCAACCCACTCTCAATTTTTCGTTATTAAAATAAGGAGAGAGATCCATCAGATCTCTGTTTACATAAGAGCAGAAAGCTCAGTCTCTTAAAAGTCCAATCTTTCAAAAGCTCATCAGCCAAAGATTTATTAAGCGCCCAACAGTACTTTATTCTTTAGTCGAGATCAACAACCTAAGCTTCGATGTTCAATTATACGAGGTTATACTAAAAATTAAATATATTTCTTATAACAATCTTGTTTTGAATACGTAATTGGCGCAGCCGGTAGGATGTGCTAAAGTGAAAACATTTAGAAACACAAATTGACACATCCGCTAAGGAACGTTCGTGAATAAGTAACTTAATTGACACCTCCGCTAACGAAAGTGCGTGCATAAGTGATATTCAACCGTAAAAGGATAAATTAATTCCTGGGTTAAGTGGAAAACCTTATCAAACGACAAAGAACTTTTTGTAACAACTAAAGAAAATATTCTGGGCCGAAAAACAACTATTATCTCAGTTGCATCTCAAACAAGCCCTGGACCAAATAAAGCAAGTGCGCGTCTTCGATGGAGAAACGGAACAACTAACAGCATTCGTCAGAATGTTGGATTATATAATGCAGTTATATCCAACCACTGTTATCAGACAACACAGCGTACTCTTTGGATCAATTGAACTACAGAAGACTGGAGCACAACTAACAGCTACAGGCTCTTCCATAAATTTAATGAAATAAAATTTTCTGGACAAATGAAAGTTCAAACAATAAATGGAAATATTTGTTTAAACCAATGTATTTCCTTAGGCAGGGATTATCTTGAAGCTTGCCAATCGGCAATAAATTATAAAGAAGGAATCGTAACATTAAGTGAATACCCGATTATCGTGAGATACAATCATGAAAACTTTATGAAGGATAATGCCGCAATTGATTATTGCCTTGATCCACCCCGTAAAATAGACACAGATATTGACTGCCTTGATTACCCGACTATCGTGTGATACAATCATGAAAACTTTATGAAGGACAATGCCGCAATTGATTATTGCCTTGATCCACCCCGTAAAATAGTCACAGATATTGACTGCCTTGACCCACCTTTTACTGAAAATAGTCCTTTTAACTTTGCAATCGAAAACGAGCTTCAAGATAACACAGATAATCAATTTCGATTCAGAACATCTTAACGATGAAGAAAGGAACAAATTAACTAAAATCCTATTTGAGTTTAGTGATATACAGTACAGAGAAAGTGAAAATTTGACTTTTACAAGTACAATTAAACATGTCACACAAACTAAGCACGAGGATGCAATTTATAAACGACCTTAAGAATATCCACAAGCATATGACAAAGAGGTTGAAACACAAATAAAAGAAATGGTAAAACAAGGAATAATCCGAAAATCAGAGTCTCCTCACTGCTCACCAATTTGGATCGTACCAAAGAAAAGTGACGCATCAGGAAAACAAAAATTCAGAATAGTCATTGACTATCGAAACTTAAATGAAATCACAATAGATGATAAATACCCTATCCCAATAATGGATGATATATTAGACAAACTTGGAAAATGTCAATATTTCACTACCAATGGATTCTGATTCAATCCCAAAGACCGCTTTTTCGACGAAAAATGGCCTTTCGGACTCAAAAACGCTCCTGCAACTTTTCAACGTTGTATCAATATCCTTTTAGAAGAATTAATCAATAAGGATTGTCTGGTCTACATGGATGACATAATAGTGTATTCCACTTCATTGGAAGAAAACATATTGTCACTAAAAAGAGTTTTCATGACACTCAGGGAAGCCAATTTAAAATTACAGTTGGATAAATGTGAGTTTATGAAAAAGGAAACTAAATTCCTTGGTGACATGTAACAACTGAGGGTATCAAACCAATTCCGCTGAAAGTAAGCGCAATAAAAAATTTCCCAATACCAAAAACGAAGAAATCAAGTCATTCTTAGGACTTTGCGGTAACTATAGAAAATTCATACCAAGCTTCGCTCACATTGTGAAGCCAATGACACTAAAACTCAAAAAGAATGCAACTATTGGCATAAAAAACAAAGATTATATCGCAGCATTTGAGAAGTTAAAATTGAAATCATTACATCTGATCCGATATTAATCTATCCCAATGTCGAAAACCCATTTTGACTAACTACTGATGCTAGTAATATTGCTATAGGTGCAGTACTATCACAAAATCATAAGCCAATATGCTGTGCAAGTAAAACATTAATCAATTACGAAATAAATTATTCCGCAATAGAAAAGGAACTGTTAGGGTATTGTATTGTATTATTGTATGGGCCACCAAATACTTCAGGTCCTATCTTTTTGGAAGAAAATTTGAATGCCTTAGTGATCATAAGCCCCTCGTTTGGCTTAACAATGTCAAAGAACCAAACATGAAGTTGCAAAGATGGAGAATCAAATTAAATGAATTTGAATTTAAATGAATTTGATTACCACATCAAATTTGTACCCGGTAAAGAAAATCATGTGGCAGATGCTTTGTCACGAATTAAACTAGATGAAATTTTTTTAAGAGAAACTCCGAATAGTACAGCAGCAGACTGGGACCTTTCGTTTGCTAGGGCGTCACTTAAACCCTTACGCCACAAGCAGTTTTGATGATCGATGACACAATCGCTTGAAGAGTAGACTGTCAAAAGCTTTCTTGCGCTTGGGTTTGTTTGCTCATATGCACCTGTTTTTCAAAATAAACATCGGATTTATGGCCAAGCCCGACTTAGTGTTGTATGGCAGCTATAAGATATAGTGGTCCGATCCGGCCTGTTCCGACCAATGTGCTGTTCTTTTGAATAATAACTGTCTGTGCAAAGTTGCATTTAAAGCTTGAGTCATCAAAGTTAGTAGGTATGTTGCCGGTAACCTCCATACAAAATTTGAGCCTGGCCATTATCCAAAAATATTTGGAAATGCTTATATTTCCCGCAGTTCTGGAGCTATAGTCAGCATTTTTATACCCTGAACCCATTAAGAATGGGTAAAAAGGGTATTATGGTTTTATGCCAAGTATGTAACAGGCATAAGGTAGCATCTCCGACCATATAAAGTATATATATTCTTGATCAGTATCAACAGCCGAGTCGATCTAGCCATGTCCGTCTGTCTGTGTGTCCGTCTGTCTATCCGTCTGTATGCAGATATATGCAGATATCAGAGACTATGAAAGCTAGAGACTTCAAATTTCGAATATAAGTTTTCGTAGTCCCGGGACAGTACAAGTTTGTTTCATTTTATCGATAACTTGTCCCGTTCAAAAGATATCAATAAATTTCGACTTCAGATCCGTGTTTTTTTGCCATAACTTGAAAGTTATAAGAGCTAGAGGCCCCAAATTGGGCATGTATAATCTTGAATATCATACACATATTACAATTATTTCACTTTTTGGATACCACTCCCCAATCCCCCAAAAAGTTGAAAAAACGCATTTTTGAAGTTATGACTTTGTAATTTGGTTTGGTCACACATTTTATGTTAATGTTATATCCTACAAATTTCAGAAAGATCGGACAATAAACACAGAAGTTATTTAAGATTTTACTTTCCATTACACGTATGTATACACACTGATAGATTAGTTTGAATGTAAGGACTGGGTTCAGGGTATCTCCTAGTCGGGCACTTCCGACTAGAGCACTCTTACTTGTTTTTTTTTAATGTTTATTGGGCAAGCATAGGGTGTGCACCCTATTTCCAGGCCGGTATGATTTTAAACTTTAAAAACCCATCTCAGTGGGGAGATGACGCTGTTGTTAGTACGGGTATGGATAGTACTTATAATTTGCTAAAGTAGCCGGCCATTCCCCGACCTGCCAAGAATCCAGAGGTCCGAGGGGTGCTTGTCTAGCCGGGCGGTTAGTGTGGTCTAACAAACGTGCGTGATATCGGTTGGAGGTACTGTTTATGGCCTCACACACCGTTGGTATTGAAGGTCGTTGAGGATGGTCTCATTTTTGTCGTAATGTTGCCACTGAATATTGGTCGTGCGACGCAACGACTTTGCAATGGTAGCTTGAACTCTTCTTAGGGTGGTGTCACATGCAGTCCCCCAGCAAGTAAAACCCCAATTTAGCGTTGGCAGTATAATGGCCTTAAGTACCGTCACCTTGGCTCACTCCCTGGTCTGAGGAGCCAGTCCAATTTCCCCAGTTTTTCGCTCACTGTTCCACAGACTTTTTCAGATGGCTGCTCCACGTGAGGCGCCTGTCCAGGGTCCCTCACAAATAATTGATGTTTTCAGTGTGTGCAATCCTCTGACCATCTAGATAAAGCCGACGTGAGCGACCAGGCCGGAAAGCAAACGTGGCGTGTTGGGTTTTTTCAATATTGGGCTCTATATTCCATCGCGAGGCCCAGCAGGAATCCTTGGACACGTCTGGAGGCGGTCGTTAAGTAACTGCTAGAAGCAAGAAAAGCTGTGTCGTCAGCATATGTTGCCATCAAAGATCCACGTGTATTGAGGATGGGAAGATCTGCCGTAAATACAGTTCATTGGATTGGTCCAAGAATACTACCCTTATGTACACCAGCCCAAATAGGACGCATTCCGGACCGGGCTACTCTGTATTCGACAGCAAATGCTCTGCCTTCCAGGCGAGGGAGTTGTTCAAAACTAACGGACGCTGTCAGCGTTTTAAAAGCACACACACTTAAAGAAATTTTGATGATTATTTATTGTGTAAAAGTAAAACAACAAAAACAAGTGGGAAAGGATTATCTTCGGCGTGCCAAAGATTCTATACTCTTTTCGAACCTTTAGGCAATTTTCAATCTGCCAACTGCACCACTGAAATTTCAAAAGTATTAAGAAATCGTTTTATCGCGTGGCATTTATTTTTTTGCTCTAAGAATTGGTATCAAATGAATTTAAATATTTCTTTTAAATTATTATATATATATAAATTTATTAAATATATATTTGATAAAAATAATTAGAAAAAAATAAGAAGCAATAAGTCGCGGCTGGGATTTGAACCATGCTCTCCCGTTTTTCAGCGCAGCACTCTAATACCTACGCCACCAACCAATTTTTAAATGTGCTGACAAACTCGATTATATCGATCTTTTTTCGCGTTTTATAGTTTTTGTCTTAAGACATTGGTAGCAAATGAATTTGATTACGGCTATTTTATATTTGAAAAGAAGAATAAGAAAAAAGTTAAAATAAATGACCAGTCGCCGCTGAGTATCGTACCCGCGACCTTTCGTT
This sequence comes from Drosophila flavopinicola, assembly GCA_035042425.1. NCBI lineage: Eukaryota > Metazoa > Arthropoda > Insecta > Diptera > Drosophilidae > Drosophila > Drosophila flavopinicola. The sequence goes on along the minus strand of JAWNLL010000196.1, from coordinate 21,667 downwards.
TGTTAGCGCGACACTTTACCCCTTACGCCACAAGCAGTTTTGATGATCGATGACAAAATCCCTTGAAGAGCAGACTGTCAAAAGCTTACCTGGTTTGTTTTTATGCAACCTGCAACTCGCGTTTGTCAGCACACCATTCTACTACTTACACCAAGCAGTTTTAAAAATCGCTGACAAACTCGATTATACTGAGCATATATTTTTTTCGCGTGGCATTGTTTTTGTTCTAATACGTTGGAAGCATATTAATTTGATTACAGGTATTTTATATTTGAAAGGAAGCTTCAGAAACAAGTTAAAGTGCTCTAGTTGGGAGTGCCCGACTACGGGATGCCCTGGACCCAGTCCTTACAATCATTCATACTAATCTAAATACACACATGCTGCAGTACAAGCATTATTAGCAGTGCAAGCGGTTATTAATTAACTTCTGAGTTTATTGTCCGATCTTAATGAAATTTTTGGGGTAAACAAATGTCAATAATATGTGTAAAAAACCATACCTTCAAAAATTCGTGTTTTTAACTTTTGGGGGGATTGGGGGTGGTATCAAAAAAGTGAAATATTTGTTACATGTGTATGCTATTCGAGATTATGCATGCCAAATTTGGGTCCTCTAGCTCTTAAAACTTTGAAGTTATGTCCCAAAAACGGAAGTCTGAAATCTAAATTTATCGATAACTTTTTAACGGTACGAGCTATTGATCAAATGTAATAAACTTGACTTTGTTTGCTCATATGCACCTGTTCTTTCAAAATATTTAAAGACGCATATCTTCGCTGTCTATCACTCAATCGATTTGCGATTTTACCCATTGATGAGTTATAAGAATGTTCAAGTGTAGAAGGTAACTGTAAGCAATTGCTTTGAAAACATCGGATTTATGGCCAAAACCGACTTATAGTTGTATGGCAGCTATAAGATATAGTGGTCGGATCTCAGTTTCTCAGCTGATCACTGCGGCGCACCACCTTTCTTTCACACTGCAAGAGACGGCGGTGGCATGATTTACGCCTCCCAGATGTAATCTATCGAAAAAACATAAAAACTTTTAGCTTACATTGTCGCAAAATTCAAAAATATTGCGTACGTCACATACCTTTTGCAAGTGCAAAGCAAAAGTTGCTTAACACTTTTTGCTGCTGTGGCTGATGCTTTAAGATTAAGGTGATCTTGGCCTTTGCAAAGTAGCACGTGGTGGTCTTTTAAGCCACGCTTCGTTTATGAAAATGTTGTATGTTGGATCTTTTGTTTTCTGTGTACTACGGCACGTTAGGGTAACAACAAGTTTAATTCTTTCTTTATTTTCTTTTGTTTTTCATATTTCTGAATATCTTTCCTTAACAATGACAATTGGTCAGATCGCAAAATTGCAATTATAGGATTTTCCAACAAGGACACTTCGTGCAAGAGCTTATAATTGCTACCATGAGTGATCATATCCAACACAAAAAGAGCTCGATATGAAGAACACCCTAAAGATTGGTGCAGGGCCGACCTTACCTCACAGGAAATACCTGTAAGATATTGAGCCCATCAGGTCTGATCCTGCTTTAAATACGTTCGAATGGCAGCTAGCAGCGAACGATTAACACGTTCAGTAGCATTGCTCTGCGGTGAGTATAATGCAGTGTATAGATGTTTAATACCTAGTTCTGTTAAAAACGCCTTTATCTCTTTAGCTTTAAACTGTGTTCCATTGTCACTTATGATAGTTTCTGGCACCTCGCAGCAATGAAAGACTTGTTCAAGCAGAAATTTGTGTATTGCAGCCGACGTAAATTTCCTCAAAGGCTGCAACCAATGATAAAGTCATCTAGTACTATCAATAAACCTACATGACCGTTTTTGCTTCTAGGATATGGCCCAAGCAGGTCAATATATAGACGGTGAAACGGTCTACAAGTTGGGCTGTGAGCACCTATAGGGGGCCGAAGAGTATAATTTGGGGCTTTGGTCTCCTTACAAGTGTCACAGTGCCTAATATAATCGCGAGCATATTTAGCCAAGCCCGGCCAGAACAGATTTCGACGAATTTTTTCTAGCGTTTTTTGCATGTCAGAGTGAAATGAAGTCAGACTCTTATGGACCTGCTTAAGCACATCGGCTTTAAGGTGATCAGGCACCCATAGATTCCATGAAAGATTTTCTTAGGCTGGGTCTCCATTCGAATGCTCTGTGCGTACATACAAAAATTTGTCAACACACTTTACACCTAGGAACTTTAATTGGTTCTGTGCAATCTTACTCTTAAGTTCAACATAACTTACGTCTAAAAATGCATCAGAATCCATGTCTACCATTGGACCCATATTCAAGACTGCAATTTCCTTCTCTGGCAATCTGAATAAAGCGTCAGGTACAACGTGATATTTGCCCTTTCGATGAGGGATGGAAAATTTAAATTGCTGCAGACTAAAAATCCAGCGAGCCAATCTACCCGAGACATTTTGTTGGCGCATAAGCCAAAGCAGACTAGAATGATCTGTCACCACATCAAATTCTTGAAGTTCCAAGTAACACCTGCATTTTTTTATGTCTAAAATACTTGTTAGACATTCACGTTCGGTCACACTATAGTTCCACTGCGAGCGACTCAATTTTTGATTTTTTTGACATATACAAGTTTTCTTCATTATCTTCTGACATTTGTACTAACACAGCACCTATGCCAAAATCACTGGCATCGCAATGTTAGAACAGGCGAGGACGTTAATACAGTTTTCAATTGGTCCATCGCAGTCTGCGCTTCTGGGATCCAAACAAACTTTTTCTTTGTCGATAACACATCCGTTATACCACCCACATACACCTAAGAAGCCTCTAACCTGTTGCAGATTTCTAGGCGGCGGCCAAGTTAATATACAGTTAATCCACTTCCTACAATATAACCAAGATAATTGATGTTTGCTACACAAAATTTACTTTTTTCATTATTTAAAGTCAGATTCGCTTTCTTAAATTGTTCAGCGATACGAACTTATACAGCTCGATGCGAAGAGAACTTTAAATTGATATAGTGGTCTTCCGGGGACAGTAAAGGCAGTGAGGGACTTCGATTGTTGCGAAAGTTCAATTTGCCAATATGCATCTTCTTAATCTAAGTTTGAAATTATATTTGCCTTAGGCAGTCGCGAGAATATCGCATCGATACTAGGCAATGGATAAGCATCATTTATTGTGGCGTCATTTAGCCTTCTAGCATCCAAACAAAGTCTTACTTTGTTGGGTCTTAGAACGAGTCGCATAGGCGAGCTCCAGGCACTTACAGACGGTTCAATAACTAAAAGTTGCAGCCTGCGATCAATTTCTGCATATAACAATTTTTTGACTGTTGTTTCACTGGTCTGGCATCTCCTACATCAATATGATGTTAAGTCAGAGAGGTGTGACCTAATCTAACGAGCTTATTATATTTGGTGCGAGGACAAAAGCTCTCCAAAAATCTAGACCTAAAATTAAGCTTTGCTTTATAGACTGGATTACTTACAGTTTCATAGTTTGTGTATCCGATTTGTACTTAATAACGACTTCTAGCACTCCAATTACGCTGTGACAATTTCCATCGGCGGTTCTGACATGTGATTTTATAGGCTTAAACTCAGGCAACGCCGCAAAATCTATTGTTGCAAGTGAATAACCTATGCAGCTGATATTTGCACCTGTGTCTAACAGACCAAGCTCAGTATACGTTACAAATGACACTTCGGCATAACTGCGCATATCTTTGGGATCACAAAAAACTGTCGAAACGATATACTTAATTTTTTGTTTCATATTCGCATAGTTAAGAAATCTCTTGCTCTTGTTGGTTCCAGATTTCATTTTTAATTTTTAAATAACAATCTAAGCGTTCTTGATACTGTACGAATCATAATTTATTTCTATATTTATCTATCTCTACTAACTGCTGCTGTATAATCTGAGTAGGGACGTTAACATTGTTATCGTGCACAGCGTATACATCCGAATTTATACTACTAGGCTGTTGGGGGAATACGACTGGTATTGGATGCGCCCTTTTGGCGGTCTTCCGAGGCTCTACGGATACAATTTTGACATTGAGGCTTATAAACATTGAGAGTTCCACATCCATAGCATCCATATTCGTCATTTAGAAAGACAATTTTCCCAAATGTGGCCTTGCCCTTCACAATTCCAACACTTGAGTTTGGCATGCGTACTGCAAATGGCTGCAATATCAACCTCATTATCACCGGTGTCTTTTACCGGGCTAGCCATACACTTGACGACGAGGAACTATTGGACGAGATTTCGTCAAAGTTTCAGTGCGACAACTGAGTACCCGAACTAAATTCTTATTCATCTGAACTAATCTACGTACATATATTTTCAACAGAACTAATCGGCTGATTTAGTAGCTTATGTCTAGTTTCCGGTAGCAGGTTGTTTTCCAAAATTTCAATTAGCTCTTCTTCTTCAAACTTCACACCAAGTTTATCAATTAGCGAATCGACGGAGTCATGAAAATCAATTCCTTATAGTTTTTATATTGTTGAGGAAGTGAAGCACAAAATTCGGACCAGACAATGTAATCCACTTGCTTATGGTATCGCCAGTACCAGTCACGTGCACTCCCCGCAAACAGAACATGCAAATGCTTACAGAGTCCCATAAAATCGCTGTCTAGAGTTTCATCAGTCAGAACTTTAACTCTATGTATCAATTCCTTCGTCCCTAATCCTTATATGCGTAATATCGTAGCATCCAATTTATTGGCTGTCGATAGCAAAAAGCTGGCAGCTATGACTGGTTAATTTTTCTAAATTTAAATGGTGCGCCAACGCGATTGTTACAAACTTTCCTGCTTTCCCTTTGAATAATAAGTATCTGTGCAAAGTTTCATCATGGTAGCTTTGAAAACATGGGATGTATGGACATATGGATGTATTCAAAATATGAAGTCTCTAGCTCTTATAATTTGCTCAAGATCATAATGACATACAGACAGACAGACATAGTTAGATATACTAAGCTGTTGATACTGTTTTATAGTATATGAATATACTTCTTGTAGTACAGAGTATTTATGAGTACAGAGTATTAAAATGCAAACATATGTGTACATATAAATACATATATCTGCACATATGCAGACAGATGTGTATATCATGCATATATCTATTCGGTGTGGGGAACCGCCTTCGTGCCCAAGTTCTTATACCCTGAACCCATTAAAAATGAGTAAAAAGGGTATAATGGTTTGTGCAAAAGTATGTAACAGGCATAAGGAAGCATCTCCGACCATATAAAGTACATATATTCTTGATCAGTATCAACAGCCGAGTCGATCTAGCCAGCCGTCTGTCCGTCCGTCCATCCGTCCGTCTTTCCGTCTGTCCGTCTGTATGGACACGCAGATATCAGAGACTACAAGAGCTAGAGACTTCATATTTGGAATATAAGTTCTCGTAGTGCCGGGACAGATCAAGTTTATTTCATTTTATTGATAACTCGTCCCGTACAAAAGTTATCGATAAATATAGATTTCAGACTAGCGTTTTTGGGCCATAACTTACAAGTTATGAGAGCTTGAGGCCCCAATAGCATACACATGTAACAATTCTACCACTTTTTGGATACCACCCCCAATCCCCCAAAAGTTGTAAAAACATTTTCTGAAGGTATGACCTTGCAATTTGGTTTGATGCCAATTCTATGCCCAAAAAATTTCAATAAGATCGGACTATAAACACAGAAGTTGTTTAAGATTTAACTTTCCATTGTGTGGGGCTCAGTGAAGAAGCAATCTAACTGCTTATACTGCTTGCAGAATGTATGTGCTTTCATGTATGTACACTGGTAGGTTAGTATGAATGAATGAATGAAAGGACTGGGTTCACAGTATCTCCTAGTCGGGCAATCCCGACTAGAGCACTCTAGCTTGTTATAATTATTATTCGCAGCTGCGACCAGACCAGGGAACTTTTCACCAAATGCTAGCTCCCTGTATCCAATGTTATACTCTTGCTCGCACTTTCGCTGACGCCGTGAAGTTGTGCTCGGAAATTTCCCAAATGCGATACCTCTGGCTATTCGCAAGAGCTTTCTCGCATGCGATAAAACTGTCGTTCGAGTCGTCGGACTTGCCGGTAAATTGACGACGATGATTCCGTCGCTGTGAGAAAAGCAAAGCGCTCTGCAGTCGACGACACCGTCACTGGGTCTGTTTGTGTTGTGGCTCCGTTTCTGGCGAAGTGATTTCAGTTTCTAGTTTTCTTTCAACGTTGCCGACGGCACAACGTGTTTGATCTTGTCTGTGAGGGGTGCGGGCGCCAAATCAGCAGCAGCCAGTTTTAATAGCTTGTCTTTGATTGCAACACAACGACAGCGATAATCAACAACAAAACCAAGCTAAGCTAAATCAAAATAAAGCTGCAAACATTTTATTTATATGTATGTTCTTTAGTGTTCCAAATATCTGTGCATCTTTTTATATCTGGTGTACGAAGCTACTATTTAAATGATTGGAAAAAAGTCTTAAGAATCATATACAGTGACTCACTTAAGTATTCGTTGCTAAGCATATGGAGCATAAGCCCAAGTATTTCACCATCTTTGCAAATACTTTTTATACACCGAACACATTAAAAATGGGTAAAAAGGGTATTATGGTTTTGTGCAAAAGTATGTAACAGGCATAAGAAAACATCTCCGACTATATAAAGTATATACAGTGAATCACTAAAATATTCATTGCTAAGCATATGGAGCATAAACCCAAGTATTTTACCATCTTAGCAACTACTTTTTTATATTTTTATACTCTTTTCGAAGAAAATAGTATATTAAGTTTGTCCTGAAGTTTGTAACGCATAGAAGGAAGCGTCTGAGACCCCCAAAAGTTACTGCCAGTATGCTTAGAAAAACAAAACAAATTGATCTAGCCATGTCCGTCTGTCTGTCTGTCTGTCTGTCTGTCTGTCTGTCTGTCTGTCTGTATGTATGCAAACTAGTCCCTCAGTTTTTGAGCTATCGCGATGCAACTTTGCACAGACACTTATTATTCAAGGGGACAGCACATTGGTCGGAGCCGGCCGGATCGGGCCACTATATCTTATAGCTGCCATACACCTCAAAGTCGGTTTTGGCCATAAATCCGATGTTTTCAAAGCAATTGCCTTAAATTTCCTTGTACACTTGAACATTCTTATAACTCATCAATGGGTGAAATCGCAAATCGATTGAGTCATAAACAGCGAAGATATGCGTCATTAAATATTTTGAAAAAACAGGTGCATATGAGCAAACAAAGTCAAGCGCAAGAAAGCTTTTGATAGTCTGCTCTTCAAGGTATTTTGTCACCGATCATCAAAACGGTTTGTGGCGTAAGGCGTAAAGAGCCGCGCTAACGAACGCAAGTATCGCAAGTTCGAGCCTCGGCGGCGACTGATTATTAATATAATACTTTTTTCTTTTTCTTCCTTCCAAATATATAACTGTAATCAAATTAATTTGCTTCCAATAGCTTAGAACAAAAACAATGCCACGCGAAAAAACAAATGCTGACAAACGCGAGTTGCAGGTTGCAGGAAAACAAAACAAGGAAATTTGTAACAGTCGGCTCTTCAAGCAATTTTGTCAGCGATCATCAAAACGGCTTGTGGCGTAGTGGGTAAAGTTGCGAACTGTTGAGCGAAAGGTCCTGGGTTCAAGACCAGCGGCGACCGGTCATTTATTTTCATTTTTTCTTATTCTTCTCTTCAAATATATAATAGCTGTAGTCAAATTCAATTATTTTCAATTTCCTAAATTGTTTCTAATTTTTTTTTTCATACATAAAGTAGCTTTAACAGAATAATTCAAAAGAAAAATTTAAATTCATTGGCAAAACCAATGCCACGCGAAAAAAAATATGGATCTCAAATTCTGAATATAAGCTCTCGTATGTTCAGATTAAGTTTTATGACAATTCAATTTCCGACAGCGGCCTTGAAAGGTATAAGAGCAACAGGCACAAAATTTGGTATGTATATTGTAGTATACATATGTAATGTAGTTTTGACTTTTTTGAAAAACTGAAACTTGTATATTGTTCAATTCGGTAGCACTTATGAATGCTAAGGGACGCGTCCACGAGCTGCGGATAGTGAAACGTCCCTGTTTACATGAATACCTTTGTATATTTTATTTTATATGTAGGGGTATATGTATGCGACATTAATATCTGCGAATTAAATAAGCAGTCACGGAAAAATAGTGAAAATTGCTTAAAGGTTCGAAAAGAGCATTTAATCTTCGGCACGCCGAAGATAATCCTTCTCCACTTGTTTTTTACTGCATTCGTAGAATGATGTTTACGAAAGGCAATGCAAAAGAAACAAGTGAGAACGTTGCAGTCGGGCGAAGCCGACTGCGTAATACTCTGATACCATTTTAAGAACAGCCGAAATCGGTTTTCCAAGTTTTTGGGGACTGGAGGGGCGTGGTCGATCTTAAGAGTCTATTTATAAGTCTATTTTCCAAATTTGGTGATTTTAGCTCTAAAACTGTGGAAGATATACATTTTCTCGATTTTTGGGGGCGGGACGGGGCGTGGCCCCAAAATTTTTTCCAATCTTTAGAGGGGGTGACAAGAAATCTGTCTTCCAATTTTGGTGACTCTAGCTCTAAAACTGTGGAAGATATAAGCTTTCGCGATTTGTGGGGACGGGAGGGGGCGTGGCCCCAAAAATTTTATCCGATCTTAAGAGGGAGTGACAAGAAGTCTATCTTCCAATTTTGGTGACTCTAGCTCTAAAACTGTGGAAGATATACATTTTCGCGATTTTTGGGGGCGGGAGGGGGCGTGGCCCCAAAAATTTTGACAGGTCTTTAGAGGGGGTGACAAGGAGTCTATCTTACTAATTTGGTGACTCTAGCTCTAAAACTGTGGAAGATATACTAATGAAGATATAATAATGGGCGTGGCCAATAAACCTAGCATCCAATCTTGAGGTCATCAGCAAAATACCTACCAAATTTGATTACTCTAGCTTCAAAATTGTGGGAGATATTCACGTTTAATCGATTTGTGATTTGAGGTGTATCGACATGTTATCGATTTGCCAGCCTCCCAGTGGGCGTGGCATAAATTTGGAACAGACTTGATCTGAAGCAGATACCTATAATCATAACACAAAAGATTTCAAGAGTCAATCTAATATCGTTTCGGAAATACGTGCGTTCATCCAGACAGACAGACGGACGGCCTGACGGACATCCGACAAAACCAATATACTATGAGTACCTTCGGTATCAGGTATATATATTATAAGGTATATATATTCTTGATCAGTATAAACAGCCGAGTCGAACTAGCCAGCCGTCTGTCTGTCCGTCTGTATGAACACTCGGATATCAGAGACTATAAGAGCTAGAGACTTCATATGTTTAATATAAGTTCTCGTAGTGCCGGGACAGATCAAGTTTATTTCATTTTATTGATAACTCGTCCCGTACAAAAGTAATCGATAAATATAGATTTCAGACTAGCGTTTTTGGGCCATAACTTACAAGTTATAAGAGCTTGAGGCCCCAATAGCATACACATGTAACAATTCTATCACTTTTTGGATACCACCCCCAATCCCCCAAGAGTTGTAAAAACATTTTCTGAAGGTATGACCTTGCAATTTGGTTTGATGCCAATTCTATGCCCAAAAAATTTCAATAAGATCGGACTATAAACACAGAAGTTGTTTAAGATTTAACTTTCCATTGTGTGGGGCTCAGTGAAGAAGCAATCTAACTGCTTATACTGCTTGCAGAATGTATGTGCTTTCAGGTATGTACACTGGTAGGTTAGTATGAATGAATGAATGAAAGGACTGGGCTCACAGTATCTCCTAGTCGGGCAATCCCGACTAAAGCACTCTTGCTTGTTATAATTATTATTCGCACCAAATGCTAGCTCCCTGTATCCAATGTTATACTCTTGCTCGCACTTTCGCTGACGCCGTGAAGTTGTGCTCGGAAATTTCCCAAATGCGATGCCTCTGGCTATTCGCAAGAGCTTTCTCGCATGCGATAAAACTGTCGTTCGAGTCGTCGGACTTGCCGGTAAATTGACGACGATGATTCCGTCGCTGTGGGAAAAGACAAGCGCTCTGCAGTCGACGACACCGTCACTGGGTCTGTTTGTGTTGTGGCTCCGTTTCTGGCGAAGTGATTTCAGTTTCTAGTTTTCTTTCAACGTTGCCGACGGCACAACGTGTTTGATCTTGTCTGTGAGGGGTGCGGGCGCCAAATCAGCAGCAGCCAGTTTTAATAGCTTGTCTTTGATTGCAACACAACGACAGCGATAATCAACAACAAAACCAAGCTAAGCAAAATCAAAATAAAGCTGCAAACATTTTATTTATATGTATGTTCTTTAGTGTTCCAAATATCTGTGCATCTTTTTATGGCTGGTGTACGAAGCTCTATTTAAATGATTGGAAAAAAGTCTTAAGAATCATATACAGTGACTCACTTAAGTATTCGTTGCTAAGCATATGGAGCATAAGCCCAAGTATTTCACCATCTTTGCAAATACTTTTTATACCCCGAACCCATTAAAAATGGGTAAAAAGGGTATTGTGGTTTTGTGCAAAAGTATGTAACAGGCATAAGAAAACATCTCCGACTATATAAAGTATATACAGTGAATCACTAAAATATTCATTGCTAAGCATATGGAGCATAAACCCAAGTATTTTACCATCTTAGCAACTACTTTTTTATATTTTTATACTCTTTTCGAAGAAAATAGTATATTAAGTTTGTCCTGAAGTTTGTAACGCATAGAAGGAAGCGTCTGAGACCCCCAAAAGTTACTGCCAGTATGCTTAGAAAAACAAAACAAATTGATCTAGCCATGTCCGTCTGTCTGTCTGTCTGTCTGTCTGTCTGTCTGTCTGTCTGTCTGTATGTATGCAAACTAGTCCCTCAGTTTTTGAGCTATCGCGATGCAACTTTGCACAGACACTTATTATTCAAGGGGACAGCACATTGGTCGGAGCCGGCCGGATCGGACCACTATATCTTATAGCTGCCATACACCTCAAAGTCGGTTTTGGCCATAAATCCGATGTTTTCAAAGCAATTGCCTTAAATTTCCTTGTACACTTGAACATTCTTATAACTCATCAATGGGTGAAATCGCAAATCGATTGAGTCATAAACAGCGAAGATATGCGTCATTAAATATTTTGAAAAAACAGGTGCATATGAGCAAACAAAGTCAAGCGCAAGAAAGCTTTTGATAGTCTGCTCTTCAAGGTATTTTGTCACCGATCATCAAAACGGTTTGTGGCGTAAGGCGTAAAGAGCCGCGCTAACGAACGCAAATATCGCAAGTTCGAGCCTCGGCGGCGACTGATTATTAATATAATACTTTTTTCTTTTTCTTCCTTCCAAATATATAACTGTAATCAAATTAATTTGCTTCCAATAGCTTAGAACAAAAACAATGCCACGCGAAAAAACAAATGCTGACAAACGCGGGTTGCAGGTTGCAGGAAAACAAAACAAGGAAATTTGTAACAGTCGGCTCTTCAAGCAATTTTGTCAGCGATCATCAAAACGGCTTGTGGCGTAGTGGGTAAAGTTGCGAACTGTTGAGCGAAAGGTCCTGGGTTCAAGACCAGCGGCGACCGGTCATTTATTTTCATTTTTTCTTATTCTTCTCTTCAAATATATAATAGCTGTAGTCAAATTCAATTATTTTCAATTTCCTAAATTGTTTCTAATTTTTTTTCATACATAAAGTAGCTTTAACAGAATAATTCAAAAGAAAAATTTAAATTCATTGGCAAAACCAATGCCACGCGAAAAAAAATATGGATCTCAAATTCTGAATATAAGCTCTCGTATGTTCAGATTAAGTTTTATGACAATTCAATTTCCGACAGCGGCCTTGAAAGGTATAAGAGCAACAGGCACAAAATTTGGTATGTATATTGTAGTATACATATGTAATGTAGTTTTGACTTTTTTGAAAAACTGAAACTTGTATATTGTTCAATTCGGTAGCACTTATGAATGCTAAGGGACGCGTCCACGAGCTGCGGATAGTGAAACGTCCCTGTTTACATGAATACCTTTGTATATTTTATTTTATATGTAGGGGTATATGTATGCGACATTAATATCTGCGAATTAAATAAGCAGTCACGGAAAAATAGTGAAAATTGCTTAAAGGTTCGAAAAGAGCATTTAATCTTCGGCACGCCGAAGATAATCCTTCTCCACTTGTTTTTTACTGCATTCGTAGAATGATGTTTACGAAAGGCAATGCAAAAGAAACAAGTGAGAACGTTGCAGTCGGGCGAAGCCGACTGCGTAATACTCTGATACCATTTTAAGAACAGCCGAAATCGGTTTTCCAAGTTTTTGGGGACTGGAGGGGCGTGGTCGATCTTAAGAGTCTATTTATAAGTCTATTTTCCAAATTTGGTGATTTTAGCTCTAAAACTGTGGAAGATATACATTTTCTCGATTTTTGGGGGCGGGACGGGGCGTGGCCCCAAAATTTTTTCCAATCTTTAGAGGGGGTGACAAGAAATCTGTCTTCCAATTTTGGTGACTCTAGCTCTAAAACTGTGGAAGATATAAGCTTTCGCGATTTGTGGGGACGGGAGGGGGCGTGGCCCCAAAAATTTTATCCGATCTTAAGAGGGAGTGACAAGAAGTCTATCTTCCAATTTTGGTGACTCTAGCTCTAAAACTGTGGAAGATATACATTTTCGCGATTTTTGGGGGCGGGAGGGGGCGTGGCCCCAAAAATTTTGACAGGTCTTTAGAGGGGGTGACAAGGAGTCTATCTTACTAATTTGGTGACTCTAGCTCTAAAACTGTGGAAGATATACTAATGAAGATATAATAATGGGCGTGGCCAATAAACCTAGCATCCAATCTTGAGGTCATCAGCAAAATACCTACCAAATTTGATTACTCTAGCTTCAAAATTGTGGGAGATATTCACGTTTAATCGATTTGTGATTTGAGGTGTATCGACATGTTATCGATTTGCCAGCCTCCCAGTGGGCGTGGCATAAATTTGGAACAGACTTGATCTGAAGCAGATACCTATAATCATAACACAAAAGATTTCAAGAGTCAATCTAATATCGTTTCGGAAATACGTGCGTTCATCCAGACAGACAGACGGACGGCCTGACGGACATCCGACAAAACCAATATACTATGAGTACCTTCGGTATCAGGTATATATATTATAAGGTATATATATTCTTGATCAGTATAAACAGCCGAGTCGAACTAGCCAGCCGTCTGTCTGTCCGTCTGTATGAACACTCGGATATCAGAGACTATAAGAGCTAGAGACTTCATATGTTTAATATAAGTTCTCGTAGTGCCGGGACAGATCAAGTTTATTTCATTTTATTGATAACTCGTCCCGTACAAAAGTAATCGATAAATATAGATTTCAGACTAGCGTTTTTGGGCCATAACTTACAAGTTATAAGAGCTTGAGGCCCCAATAGCATACACATGTAACAATTCTATCACTTTTTGGATACCACCCCCAATCCCCCAAGAGTTGTAAAAACATTTTCTGAAGGTATGACCTTGCAATTTGGTTTGATGCCAATTCTATGCCCAAAAAATTTCAATAAGATCGGACTATAAACACAGAAGTTGTTTAAGATTTAACTTTCCATTGTGTGGGGCTCAGTGAAGAAGCAATCTAACTGCTTATACTGCTTGCAGAATGTATGTGCTTTCAGGTATGTACACTGGTAGGTTAGTATGAATGAATGAATGAAAGGACTGGGCTCACAGTATCTCCTAGTCGGGCAATCCCGACTAAAGCACTCTTGCTTGTTATAATTATTATTCGCACCAAATGCTAGCTCCCTGTATCCAATGTTATACTCTTGCTCGCACTTTCGCTGACGCCGTGAAGTTGTGCTCGGAAATTTCCCAAATGCGATGCCTCTGGCTATTCGCAAGACCTTTCTCGCATGCGATAAAACTGTCGTTCGAGTCGTCGGACTTGCCGGTAAATTGACGACGATGATTCCGTCGCTGTGGGAAAAGACAAGCGCTCTGCAGTCGACGACACCGTCACTGGGTCTGTTTGTGTTGTGGCTCCGTTTCTGGCGAAGTGATTTCAGTTTCTAGTTTTCTTTCAACGTTGCCGACGGCACAACGTGTTTGATCTTGTCTGTGAGGGGTGCGGGCGCCAAATCAGCAGCAGCCAGTTTTAATAGCTTGTCTTTGATTGCAACACAACGACAGCGATAATCAACAACAAAACCAAGCTAAGCTAAATCAAAATAAAGCTGCAAACATTTTATTTATATGTATGTTCTTTAGTGTTCCAAATATCTGTGCATCTTTTTATATCTGGTGTACGAAGCTACTATTTAAATGATTGGAAAAAAGTCTTAAGAATCATATACAGTGACTCACTTAAGTATTCGTTGCTAAGCATATGGAGCATAAGCCCAAGTATTTCACCATCTTTGCAAATACTTTTTATACACCGAACCCATTAAAAATGGGTAAAAAGGGTATTATGGTTTTGTGCAAAAGTATGTAACAGGCATAAGAAAACATCTCCGACTATATAAAGTATATACAGTGAATCACTAAAATATTCATTGCTAAGCATATGGAGCATAAACCCAAGTATTTTACCATCTTAGCAACTACTTTTTTATATTTTTATACTCTTTTCGAAGAAAATAGTATATTAAGTTTGTCCTGAAGTTTGTAACGCATAGAAGGAAGCGTCTGAGACCCCCAAAAGTTACTGCCAGTATGCTTAGAAAAACAAAACAAATTGATCTAGCCATGTCCGTCTGTCTGTCTGTCTGTCTGTCTGTCTGTATGTATGCAAACTAGTCCCTCAGTTTTTGAGCTATCGCGATGCAACTTTGCACAGACACTTATTATTCAAAGGGACAGCACATTGGTCGGAGCCGGCCGGATCGGGCCACTATATCTTATAGCTGCCATACACCTCAAAGTCGGTTTTGGCCATAAATCCGATGTTTTCAAAGCAATTGCCTTAAATTTCCTTGTACACTTGAACATTCTTATAACTCATCAATGGGTGAAATCGCAAATCGATTGAGTCATAAACAGCGAAGATATGCGTCATTAAATATTTTGAAAAACAGGTGCATATGAGCAAACAAAGTCAAGCGCAAGAAAGCTTTTGATAGTCTGCTCTTCAAGGTATTTTGTCACCGATCATCAAAACGGTTTGTGGCGTAAGGCGTAAAGAGCCGCGCTAACGAACGCAAGTATCGCAAGTTCGAGCCTCGGCGGCGACTGATTATTAATTTAATACTTTTTTCTTTTTCTTCCTTCCAAATATATAACTGTAATCAAATTAATTTGCTTCCAATAGCTTAGAACAAAAACAATGCCACGCGAAAAAACAAATGCTGACAAACGCGAGTTGCAGGTTGCAGGAAAACAAAACAAGGAAATTTGTAACAGTCGGCTCTTCAAGCAATTTTGTCAGCGATCATCAAAACGGCTTGTGGCGTAGTGGGTAAAGTTGCGAACTGTTGAGCGAAAGATCCTGGGTTCAAGACCAGCGGCGACCGGTCATTTATTTTCATTTTTTCTTATTCTTCTCTTCAAATATATAATAGCTGTAGTCAAATTCAATTATTTTCAATTTCCTAAATTGTTTCTAATTTTTTTTTTCATACATAAAGTAGCTTTAACAGAATAATTCAAAAGAAAAATTTAAATTCATTGGCAAAACCAATGCCACGCGAAAAAAATATGGATCTCAAATTCTGAATATAAGCTCTCGTATGTTCAGATTAAGTTTTATGACAATTCAATTTCCGACAGCGGCCTTGAAAGGTATAAGAGCAACAGGCACAAAATTTGGTATGTATATTGTAGTATACATATGTAATGTAGTTTTGACTTTTTGGAAAAACTGAAACTTGTATATTGTTCAATTCGGTAGCACTTATGAATGCTAAGGGACGCGTCCACGAGCTGCGGATAGTGAAACGTCCCTGTTTACATGAATACCTTTGTATATTTTATTTTATATGTAGGGGTATATGTATGCGACATTAATATCTGCGAATTAAATAAGCAGTCACGGAAAAATAGTGAAAATTGCTTAAAGGTTCGAAAAGAGCATTTAATCTTCGGCACGCCGAAGATAATCCTTCTCCACTTGTTTTTTACTGCATTCGTAGAATGATGTTTACGAAAGGCAATGCAAAAGAAACAAGTGAGAACGTTGCAGTCGGGCGAAGCCGACTGCGTAATACTCTGATACCATTTTAAGAACAGCCGAAATCGGTTTTCCAAGTTTTTGGGGACTGGAGGGGCGTGGTCGATCTTAAGAGTCTATTTATAAGTCTATTTTCCAAATTTGGTGATTTTAGCTCTAAAACTGTGGAAGATATACATTTTCTCGATTTTTGGGGGCGGGACGGGGCGTGGCCCCAAAATTTTTTCCAATCTTTAGAGGGGGTGACAAGAAATCTGTCTTCCAATTTTGGTGACTCTAGCTCTAAAACTGTGGAAGATATAAGCTTTCGCGATTTGTGGGGACGGGAGGGGGCGTGGCCCCAAAAATTTTATCCGATCTTAAGAGGGAGTGACAAGAAGTCTATCTTCCAATTTTGGTGACTCTAGCTCTAAAACTGTGGAAGATATACATTTTCGCGATTTTTGGGGGCGGGAGGGGGCGTGGCCCCAAAAATTTTGACAGGTCTTTAGAGGGGGTGACAAGGAGTCTATCTTACTAATTTGGTGACTCTAGCTCTAAAACTGTGGAAGATATACTAATGAAGATATAATAATGGGCGTGGCCAATAAACCTAGCATCCAATCTTGAGGTCATCAGCAAAATACCTACCAAATTTGATTACTCTAGCTTCAAAATTGTGGGAGATATTCACGTTTAATCGATTTGTGATTTGAGGTGTATCGACATGTTATCGATTTGCCAGCCTCCCAGTGGGCGTGGCATAAATTTGGAACAGACTTGATCTGAAGCAGATACCTATAATCATAACACAAAAGATTTCAAGAGTCAATCTAATATCGTTTCGGAAATACGTGCGTTCATCCAGACAGACAGACGGACGGCCTGACGGACATCCGACAAAACCAATATACTATGAGTACCTTCGGTATCAGGTATATATATTATAAGGTATATATATTCTTGATCAGTATAAACAGCCGAGTCGAACTAGCCAGCCGTCTGTCTGTCCGTCTGTATGAACACTCGGATATCAGAGACTATAAGAGCTAGAGACTTCATATGTTTAATATAAGTTCTCGTAGTGCCGGGACAGATCAAGTTTATTTCATTTTATTGATAACTCGTCCCGTACAAAAGTTATCGATAAATATAGATTTCAGACTAGCGTTTTTGGGCCATAACTTACAAGTTATAAGAGCTTGAGGCCCCAATAGCATACACATGTAACAATTCTATCACTTTTTGGATACCACCCCCAATCCCCCAAGAGTTGTAAAAACATTTTCTGAAGGTATGACCTTGCAATTTGGTTTGATGCCAATTCTATGCCCAAAAAATTTCAACAAGATCGGACTATAAACACAGAAGTTGTTTAAGATTTAACTTTCCATTGTGTGGGGCTCAGTGAAGAAGCAATCTAACTGCTTATACTGCTTGCAGAATGTATGTGCTTTCAGGTATGTACACTGGTAGGTTAGTATGAATGAATGAATGAAAGGACTGGGCTCACAGTATCTCCTAGTCGGGCAATCCCGACTAAAGCACTCTTGCTTGTTATAATTATTATTCGCACCAAATGCTAGCTCCCTGTATCCAATGTTATACTCTTGCTCGCACTTTCGCTGACGCCGTGAAGTTGTGCTCGGAAATTTCCCAAATGCGATGCCTCTGGCTATTCGCAAGACCTTTCTCGCATGCGATAAAACTGTCGTTCGAGTCGTCGGACTTGCCGGTAAATTGACGACGATGATTCCGTCGCTGTGGGAAAAGACAAGCGCTCTGCAGTCGACGACACCGTCACTGGGTCTGTTTGTGTTGTGGCTCCGTTTCTGGCGAAGTGATTTCAGTTTCTAGTTTTCTTTCAACGTTGCCGACGGCACAACGTGTTTGATCTTGTCTGTGAGGGGTGCGGGCGCCAAATCAGCAGCAGCCAGTTTTAATAGCTTGTCTTTGATTGCAACACAACGACAGCGATAATCAACAACAAAACCAAGCTAAGCTAAATCAAAATAAAGCTGCAAACATTTTATTTATATGTATGTTCTTTAGTGTTCCAAATATCTGTGCATCTTTTTATATCTGGTGTACGAAGCTACTATTTAAATGATTGGAAAAAAGTCTTAAGAATCATATACAGTGACTCACTTAAGTATTCGTTGCTAAGCATATGGAGCATAAGCCCAAGTATTTCACCATCTTTGCAAATACTTTTTATACACCGAACCCATTAAAAATGGGTAAAAAGGGTATTATGGTTTTGTGCAAAAGTATGTAACAGGCATAAGAAAACATCTCCGACTATATAAAGTATATACAGTGAATCACTAAAATATTCATTGCTAAGCATATGGAGCATAAACCCAAGTATTTTACCATCTTAGCAACTACTTTTTTATATTTTTATACTCTTTTCGAAGAAAATAGTATATTAAGTTTGTCCTGAAGTTTGTAACGCATAGAAGGAAGCGTCTGAGACCCCCAAAAGTTACTGCCAGTATGCTTAGAAAAACAAAACAAATTGATCTAGCCATGTCTGTCTGTCTGTCTGTCTGTCTGTCTGTCTGTCTGTCTGTCTGTCTGTATGTATGCAAACTAGTCCCTCAGTTTTTGAGCTATCGCGATGCAACTTTGCACAGACACTTATTATTCAAGGGGACAGCACATTGGTCGGAGCCGGCCGGATCGGGCCACTATATCTTATAGCTGCCATACACCTCAAAGTCGGTTTTGGCCATAAATCCGATGTTTTCAAAGCAATTGCCTTAAATTTCCTTGTACACTTGAACATCCTTATAACTCATCAATGGGTAAAATCGCAAATCGATTGAGTCATAAACAGCGAAGATATGCGTCATTAAATATTTTGAAAAACAGGTGCATATGAGCAAACAAAGTCAAGCGCAAGAAAGCTTTTGATAGTCTGCTCTTCAAGGTATTTTGTCACCGATCATCAAAACTGTTTGTGGCGTAAGGCGTAAAGAGCCGCGCTAACGAACGCAAGTATCGCAAGTTCGAGCCTCGGCGGCGACTGATTATTAATATAATACTTTTTCTTTTTCTTCCTTCCAAATATATAACTGTAATCAAATTAATTTGCTTCCAATAGCTTAGAACAAAAACAATGCCACGCGAAAAACAAATGCTGACAAACGCGAGTTGCAGGTTGCAGGAAAACAAAACAAGGAAATGTAACAGTCGGCTCTTCAAGCAATTTTGTCAGCGATCATCAAAACGGCTTGTGGCGTAAGTGGGTAAAGTTGCGAACTGTTGAGCGAAAGGTCCTGGGTTCAAGACCAGCGGCGACCGGTCATTTATTTTCATTTTTTCTTATTCTTCTCTTCAAATATATAATAGCTGTAGTCAAATTCAATTATTTTCAATTTCCTAAATTGCTTCTAATTTTTTTTTCATACATAAAGTAGCTTTAACAGAATAATTCAAAAGAAAAATTTAAATTCATTGGCAAAACCAATGCCACGCGAAAAAAAATATGGATCTCAAATTCTGAATATAAGCTCTCGTATGTTCAGATTAAGTTTTATGACAATTCAATTTCCGACAGCGGCCTTGAAAGGTATAAGAGCAACAGGCACAAAATTTGGTATGTATATTGTAGTATACATATGTAATGTAGTTTTGACTTTTTGGAAAAACTGAAACTTGTATATTGTTCAATTCGGTAGCACTTATGAATGCTAAGGGACGCGTCCACGAGCTGCGGATAGTGAAACGTCCCTGTTTACATGAATACCTTTGTATATTTTATTTTATATGTAGGGGTATATGTATGCGACATTAATATCTGCGAATTAAATAAGCAGTCACGGAAAAATAGTGAAAATTGCTTAAAGGTTCGAAAAGAGCATTTAATCTTCGGCACGCCGAAGATAATCCTTCTCCACTTGTTTTTTACTGCATTCGTAGAATGATGTTTACGAAAGGCAATGCAAAAGAAACAAGTGAGAACGTTGCAGTCGGGCGAAGCCGACTGCGTAATACTCTGATACCATTTTAAGAACAGCCGAAATCGGTTTTCCAAGTTTTTGGGGACTGGAGGGGCGTGGTCGATCTTAAGAGTCTATTTATAAGTCTATTTTCCAAATTTGGTGATTTTAGCTCTAAAACTGTGGAAGATATACATTTTCTCGATTTTTGGGGGCGGGACGGGGCGTGGCCCCAAAATTTTTTCCAATCTTTAGAGGGGGTGACAAGAAATCTGTCTTCCAATTTTGGTGACTCTAGCTCTAAAACTGTGGAAGATATAAGCTTTCGCGATTTGTGGGGACGGGAGGGGGCGTGGCCCCAAAAATTTTATCCGATCTTAAGAGGGAGTGACAAGAAGTCTATCTTCCAATTTTGGTGACTCTAGCTCTAAAACTGTGGAAGATATACATTTTCGCGATTTTTGGGGGCGGGAGGGGGCGTGGCCCCAAAAATTTTGACAGGTCTTTAGAGGGGGTGACAAGGAGTCTATCTTACTAATTTGGTGACTCTAGCTCTAAAACTGTGGAAGATATACTAATGAAGATATAATAATGGGCGTGGCCAATAAACCTAGCATCCAATCTTGAGGTCATCAGCAAAATACCTACCAAATTTGATTACTCTAGCTTCAAAATTGTGGGAGATATTCACGTTTAATCGATTTGTGATTTGAGGTGTATCGACATGTTATCGATTTGCCAGCCTCCCAGTGGGCGTGGCATTAATTTGGAACAGACTTGATCTGAAGCAGATACCTATAATCATAACACAAAAGATTTCAAGAGTCAATCTAATATCGTTTCGGAAATACGTGCGTTCATCCAGACAGACAGACGGACGGCCTGACGGACATCCGACAAAACCAATATACTATGAGTACCTTCGGTATCAGGTATATATATTATAAGGTATATATATTCTTGATAAGTATAAACAGCCGAGTCGAACTAGCCAGCCGTCTGTCTGTCCGTCTGTATGAACACTCGGATATCAGAGACTATAAGAGCTAGAGACTTCATATGTTTAATATAAGTTCTCGTAGTGCCGGGACAGATCAAGTTTATTTCATTTTATTGATAACTCGTCCCGTACAAAAGTTATCGATAAATATAGATTTCAGACTAGCGTTTTTGGGCCATAACTTACAAGTTATGAGAGCTTGAGGCCCCAATAGCATACACATGTAACAATTCTATCACTTTTTGGATACCACCCCCAATCCCCCAAGAGTTGTAAAAACATTTTCTGAAGGTATGACCTTGCAATTTGGTTTGATGCCAATTCTATGCCCAAAAAATTTCAATAAGATCGGAGTATAAACACAGAAGTTGTTTAAGATTTAACTTTCCATTGTGTGGGGCTCAGTGAAGAAGCAATCTAACTGCTTATACTGCTTGCAGAATGTATGTGCTTTCAGGTATGTACACTGGTAGGTTAGTATGAATGAATGAATGAAAGGACTGGGCTCACAGTAT